>MU826365.1:580829-687367 GCA_029204205.1 Desmophyllum pertusum
TAATTGTCATAATGGAAAAATGGTAAATATGATACCACCTAGCTGCCCTTAATTTTAGTTTTAGTGGGAGGTTTAGAAATTGTGCGAAAATCATGCAAATTTGTTTAAGTACAATATCGGCCCTCCGTCTTTTCTGTATGGACCTAGTTGCACTCGATCTGTACTGTCAAGATTACTCCCAGTATAGGCTTCTCGCGCATTGGTCAAATAATAAGATATATGTATTATATTATCATAGATACAAGACCAATTGCCAGTGTTCTTTGTATAGCACAAACCAACAAATGCACCCCTCAGACAACAAAACCCTGAGTTTTAAATTGTGCATATCAAAAACTCCAGTAAATGCAATTTGTAAAATTCATAGTCAGAGCAATATGTAAATAGCTCAGAATAGTGGATTCAAAAGCCTCATATGAAGGTAAATGAGAGCTTACATGTACAGTTTATATCAATGAACCAATGGTTCACATGAAGCTACTCGGGAAACTTACATGTGCCCTAATATTATTCAGTATCAGTGAATATGAATTATGGTGATGTCAAAAATTCCTGGAACAAAAAATATACTAAAGAACACCAGTGAAAGTCACTCAAATGTTAAAACTCTGAAAATATGGTAGCAGTATTAGAAGGAACAGTAACCCGACACTGTTAATTATCATGTTGGACTAATATGTATTTTTTACATTACAAATTGTTTTTGTTTTCCTTTCTCTTGAATTTAATGTAATTAGCTAGCACTGTCATTAAGTACATGCTCTAAAACAAAATAAAGACGAAAGGAAATAAATATCAAACAAAAATAAATTTAAACCAAAATTAATTAATGTACATGATTTGAAAATAAATTTGGAATGGTCTGAATTTTAACAGGCCATGAATTGACATAAGAGTCAGACTGGTTTGAAATCAGACCAAAAGTATATGTATTTTCCAAACAAAAGGCTTGACTTTTCATACCATGCTCAATTACACATGCATGTACATGTATATTTATTAAAGGGGCAAAATACACTAACAGCATGTGCCTAACATTTTAAACATTCAATATTAAAATCACACTGTTTAGGATCAGATTCAATGAAATCTAAATACAGCAGACAACCACCACATTTCAAAAAATCTTTCTTCAAATATTTATTTGGTCCTTTTTTTTTCTAGCCACAATTTTTTTTAGTGTCATGATTAACTGCAACACCATCAATCAAGTGTCACCCACTGAATTAGTAAAACAAACAATTTTATATATTATATAGATTATAAAATTATTTCAAACCAATATCAATTTAATTTATTCTCCTGACATCACAAGTGCTGCCTGATATTACAATGGTTTTGAAGTACAAAATCTTAAGAGAAAACAAAGCAGAGAATGTAATTAACCATCAGGTCAGCTGGAGGAGAGAGGGCTTAAGTGGTCGACCAGTATACTGGTTCCCAGTATTAACCCACCTCAGAAGAGAACATATAATTAATTATTATGCTCTAGATCAAGGATAATTAATGAAAGGGATTTTCAACTTTTAAATAGATAATCTATTTACTATGCTTTATTATTTTATATACACCTAAAAAAGGTTTGAGACACAACTCCCTTCCCCCATTTCCCCAAAAGCCCACCAAAAAAAAACCTTTTGAACAAAATAACAGATATTTAGCCCACGTACAGCTTATATAATATATATTATTATACGGCATAGCATTTTGGAGTGCGGATACGCACAAAGACGAGCGCAGAATATGAGACCGCTATTACATGGGTCTCAGTCCCCCTGACCCCGCGCTACGGAAAACACTGTTGAAAGGCCTATATTTTAGGAAAGATATTATGTCGTATAATAAAACAATTTATTCAGCGGAAAGTTGTGTAACACTGCTGGGCATTTTTACTCGTCAGTGTTTAATTTTTTCTCTACTAAAGGCTCGAAAAAATAAAAACTGACTCGTAAAAATACCCAGCCATATTACACAACTTTCCGCTGAATAACCTCTATATAACTTTACAGTACACTCCCCTAAAATGATGAATATAGCTCTGAAGACTTCAAAGTGAATTTTATGGGTGTATGTAAAACCAAAAAGACTCCCGAAAACACCCCAGAACACTCCGAAAACACCCAAAAATTACAAATACGAAAAAAGGAAATGAAAATAAATAAGATATTATATGGCTGAAGTGGTCCCAAAAAAAGGGGAAATGGAACATGGTCATTGGGCTGAAATTTGCATTTAGTATATTTTTGGTGGCGGAAGATGCAGTGGTCCTAATGGAGTAATGGTTAGCATGCTGGACTCAGGACTGAGTGGTCTGGGTTTGAGCCCTGGCTGGGGTCAATGTGTTGTGTTCTTGGGAAAGATACTTTACTCTCAGTGCCTCTCTCCACCCAGGAGTATGAATGAGTTACCGGCAACAAAATGCTCCAGGGTAACTAACTTGCGATGGACTATCATCCCAACCAAGGGGGTTAAGGAATACTCCTAGTTGCTTCATGCTACAGAAACTGGGATTAAGGCTCCGGCTCCGGCAGTTGTGGGCCCACTACGCTCATGAAGACTTTACCTTTTTATATGTTTGGTGTTCCGGGGTGTTGACCAGGGTCACTGTCTTGGTTTAACATACACCCAAATTTTAATCAATACTCAGTGTTAATGAGATAAATAAAATTGCATGCGTTTAAACACGGAGCGATCCTATCAGT
This sequence comes from Desmophyllum pertusum, assembly GCA_029204205.1. Lineage (NCBI taxonomy): Eukaryota > Metazoa > Cnidaria > Anthozoa > Scleractinia > Caryophylliidae > Desmophyllum > Desmophyllum pertusum. The sequence goes on from MU826365.1 coordinate 583,532, forward strand.
CGAGGCTGTGGAGTTCAGCCTGCCAATCACAATGGTCTCATTTGATTGGTTAATTCACCAAGGTCTAATTATGTGCAATTATTCGTATTGTCCAAGTTGTTTTGCACAATCCACAAAGCTTGTAATTCTGAATAATTTTGCAAATCCAATCACAGTCATCTTCACGAGACTCGTTCAAGTTCTTCGACAAACTCAGATAAATGGAAACAGCGTGGCTCTTTGATCGCAGGCTTGAGCTTTGTAACAATTTTAGCTAGCCGCAAAATTTGGACTGTACTGTACATGTCGAAATGGGCGAAGGGAATTCATTGTTTGCATTCAGTTTCCTCCTAACAGTGAAATAGATTACATGTATATTGGTTTTGCGCTCAATATTTATTATTATAGCTTGTTGTGTTTGACATAAATCAATTAGTTGTTTGGATAAACCAACCCCAACTTTTCTCGACCGTTGTTGTGCGACGTTTCAGCTTTCCCCACATGCCATTAATGATAAAAATAGCCAACAAAAGTGCTTCAGACGGGGCGTGTCCTTTCCTTTTATAGGCTCGCTCCGTGTTTAAAAGATATACGGTATCCCTTCAATTTATGCTCTTCACTCTCACCTGTAAAATCCACTGTCTACTGACTACAATCAATATGTTTATTATAAGACCATGACCTCCATCTATGAAAAAGATGAAACGAGAAAACAAATTATAAATACTACATTGCAGGGCTGCAAAATAACAGTCGGTCATCGGACAATGACCGACCAAAATTTGCCTTATGTCCGATTGCAATCCAAACTGTGGCCGGACACAGATGTGCGGACAATTTTTTTTGCCTTCCAACGTAAACGCCAAACAGGTTTTATTCTAAATGCAAACTACATGTAGTTTACTCTTCGATGACAACGCGTTAAATTAGCAGGTTCGCTTATCAAGCAATACTGTAATATGATGTCTGACCTCATTTTTGTTTTGTCCGACCAAAATTTTTCTTAGTCGGACACATGTCCTTTTCAAGAAAAAAAAAAATTTATTTGCAGCCCTGACATTGTGCATAGGAAATTCCTTAGTTACTCCTATCATCCTGAGTCTCCTAACGCAGCCGTTATTTGTGTCGTCACGCAGGCTTCTCCCCACTAACGGCTGCTCTAACCTGGACCACATTCCTTTCCTTTGTGGCCGCAGCAACTTTGACACCTATCGGCAAAAAACGTGACTGTTACCGTTTGCCGAAAATCTTTTTCAAACATTATTTTTTAATATCATTCATTTGTCTTCAGTTAAACCATGTTTTATTTTGATGTTTGGTGTGCGTCAAATTTAAAAGGCGGCATACTGGCGTTCGCCTTGACGTTTCCGACGCTAAGGTCACGATAGCACACAATCTATTATTGGTGTATTGGCGCGAGCAAGTTCCGAAAAATGGCACTGCAAGACAGCAACTGTGATTGGCTTAAATCGGGGAAAGGAATGTGATTCGGATTTGAGCAGCCGTTAGTGGGGAGAAGAGTTGGGTGAACGACACAAATAACGGCCTGCGTAGGAGACTACTGTCATCCCAGTTCATCTAAATATACCTGATTAAATAGACAGCTAGATTTTGACTTTCATTTTACTGAAAACAATTTTCAGTGGATAACAAAATAAACTTAAGTTAAACTTAATTATTGCCAATTATTTGTTATAATATTATACACTGCACCATAGCGTCTGTATTTATATTGTTTGTGATCAGAAAAACTGAAGTTGTGTGACGCGTGACAAAAAGTGAAAAGTACAATGTTTACAAACGCTTTACTCTTCTGACTGGCGGTTAAAACCTCGAATTGGTAATATAATATAGTCTATTTTAATACACAACAGCTCTTCTGTCCAAAATTTAAATTAAAACTAGGGGTACCATATTGGAAGTGAAGTGCTGCCACATTTGTAATTTTCATTATCATCGTTTGGTTTTATAAAACAATGTCACGCAAGATCCTTTCGTGCATTTGCGTCTCAAAATAACCTTATACTAACAAAAGCGCAAAACCAACATCTGGTAGTGACAGACACATTTGTTACAATGTCACAGCCAGATTTAGGACACTACTTCCAAATATTTAATTTTCGAGGAAATTTAAGTAAACCAATTGTGAACACAATGCAACGTGTCCAAATATTTAATTGTCGATGTGATTGAAGTAAACCAATTTACCGGCGGTCAAGTCCGTCTGCGATGCAAGCTAGGCGTGCGTGAAATCGTAGAAAAAAGGAGCACGCGACTCGGATCTCACAAAGGTCAGTTCATATGTTCGCTTGAAACATAACAGGGCGGCTTGGTAATAAAACAATGTCACGCAAGATCCTTTCGTGCAAGAGCGTGTGCAACAGCGTCTCAAAACAGCCAAAATCGGCAACAATCAAGCATCAGAGCATCTCAAAACAGCGTCTCCTCGAGCGCGCAAAAGAAATCCCGAAAACAACAATCGTCTCTTCTCGTGCAAATTCGAGCGTGCAATAGTCGTCACAAATCAGACTTTTCACGCGGAGGGGCCTGGGTACTGCTAACAAACATCTTACCGGCAGAGGGAAATCCTGAAATCGCAACTCAGGACAGAAATAGGAGGCTGCCCTCTGCGGGCAGCAACAAACCGCAAAATATTTTTCATAAAAATTGAAGGGCCACAATTTTTTGTAATGATTTATAGCAAGCAAACATTATATTTAAATGTTGCTCAGCACACAGATTTGACAGCATAGAAAACATAAAATCGCCGGCCTTCATTCAAACGCAGCAATTCCATTTACATCGTATCGAAAAGAGAAGAGATAACAACTCACTAGGCACCTTTCCAGTATTTCAGTAAAAGCTGGAAGATTTCGTACTATTTTAGCCTAAAGAAAAGCTTGTGAAAATCGTTTGTTTGTTTATTGAGCTCAGCTTTGGGACTGGGAATTTTAATTCAAAGATGCACAATGTGCAGTGACGATTTATATTATTATACTTCGCAAGCAATACTGACACTATTAGAAACATAAAATCGCCTAGATTCAAATGGAGAAATTCAATTTCCCTCTGTACATTTTAATTTCCTAGGACGAGAAACATGCCAAGCGAAATATCGTATCGAAAAGTGAAGAGAAAAACATAATAATTCACTAGTATTTCAGCGCAGTCGGAAAGCCGTTTATAGATTTCGTACTATAATCAAAGCAATGTTTGGAATGAAGGTAAGCCAGCAATTTTCAATGTAAAAATACGCCAAACAGGCGTGTTTTCCATATTTTCACTTACCGAGCTCAGCTTAATTTCGTACTGGGATTCCTGCTCGTTCTTTCTCAAGTTCCTTCTTGTTTCACGTTTCGTTTCTAAACTGAAACAATGCAAAACAGTCGTGAAGTTAACGATTAAATACGTAAACAAAGGTGCAAAACTTTCTACCTGCCTAGCAGCAGAAAATTTAAATAAGCTCAAGCTTACAAACCGAATTGAACGGAAAATTAACCTTACCGCTAGCGTCGCTAAGCTATTATACGCTCGCCTGCCAAATATAAAATAAAACTCAAGAACACTTACATGTAGCTTTCTTTTGGCCAACAGTCGACTACTTGAATCTGCACTTTGTCTGCTACCCGAAGGACTTTCTTCGCTCTTAAGCAGCAATAAGATGCTAGAAAGCGAAGGAAAATTTCTTGAGTCGACAAAACACTTTCTTTAGATCAAGAACTACCGAAAAAATCCGGCGAAAAAACGCCACTGAGCTGACGCGACCGGACGCGGGTCGGCAACCGGGTAAAATGGCGGCAAAACACAGCCTCATTTTCATGCATAGTAGTCACCAGGCTCCAGGGAACAACTTATTACAGCCTTAAACAAATGACGGGAATTTAATTTTGCAAAACAGACAACTGAGTTGAAAAGAGGATGCTCTAAAACCCTCTCATAAATTTCTCCTTTTGGTTTTAAATTAATAAGTGGCCGATTTAGCGCCAACAGGAAAATGATCAAACGCTGCTCATGCGCGGCTCTTCCCTGATATTTAAAAGAAAAAATAATAATCGCCCTTTTGATAAACTTTACTTCAATATCTAACACTCACAGGAATAAGGCGCTGTTTTATTGAGCATAATGTACTTTTAAAGCAATTTGAAATATTCAAAGCGATCTGGTCACGTGACTGATGACGTCACGTAAGATACGTGTTTCAAAAACGTGTTCTTCACATAAATATCTATCCACATGTAGATTTTTGTTGCTATGCGCCTTACATTTCGTGAGATATAGCTGAACAAATTTTCCACACATTTTTACACTCGTGTATAGCCCCCTTAAATTTAAAATGCCAGAATATTAATGGCCATTTCAAAATTCCCCATATCAATGTCTTGCTGAAAATATTGATTACTTTTCAATTGATAGAGACCTGTTCTCACAGTAAACAAAAACGCACTTTCGGGCGTGGTCACGTGACTAATGACGTCATCACACTAAGTTTGATATGAGAGTTATTTTATGGTAAGTGCTATTACCTTGTGGCGCTTCACCCTTCTGGGCCTCAAATTGACAAAGTTATTTGACATTGAAAAATTTCCAGTTGCAAAGGACTCTGGAAGGTTCTTATTATAATTATATATTGCTTTTATAATTATATATCTAGTGTGTTTTATTGTCTGTATTAATGCTTACTAATTATAAATTGTTAAATTATCATTATTATTATAGTCAATCCAGGGCTCTATTTATAAACTAGCCTAGCTAAATTAGATCGGATGCTCCTGAATAAATATAGTGATTTCATTTAACCCGTGAAACAATATCTCAGGGGCACCCAACGACAAAAGTTTCCTATAGGTGTCGGAATGTCGTTTTTACGTTATAATTGTGCTTTTTGTGCAGTTTATGACCTATCATTAAACGCTATGAAAATTGTATCTGTTCGAATACGTTAGCTGAACTTTCAAACTTCAGAAACTTTTAGGGATTGAAATCTTATTACCCGAATTTATGAGCTGCTTTTGCCTTTCCGAAAATCCTAGCTGACTTTTTTTTGGACTCTGGCAAAACGACATTTTATCTCTCCGAAAACAAAAGGCATTAATTTCTCCATATTAAGAAAGTTCGAGATGACATTTCCCGAACTGAATATCTCAGGCGATTATACTGTTCCATGACCTTCTGTACACCGGTCGGATGCTCTAACTGTTCCATGACCTTCTGTACACCGGTCGGATGCTCTAACTACTGAGCTGCTGAGCTGCAGAGTATCTCATGTAGTGAGGCGTTCATATTAGTACTAGGTTCATATGTGACACGCGTCCCGCATTCTGCTAGGATCAGCAATGTCCGAAAGCGTCATGTGTAGTAATAAATGTAAAGAATATGGTAAATGTTAAAAAGATTGTAAACATTCGTCTAACCTTCGCACAGTACTCGGAGAATACTCAGCGGAGGATGTGCCCCTCGACTTAGTCTCCCAGTTTTTTTTGCTCTTGAACATAGCTCCTCAAGCGTCCATTTAAAAATGCTCCACACCAGTTTTCCTTTTAAATACGTTAATTGTTTTTTCAATTGATAAAGGCCTGTTCTCCGGCATTGAGCCAAAACCCGTTTTCGGGCATAGTCACGTGACTAATGACATCATTGCATTAAGTTTGATCTAGATCATTCTCTCTTGGCTTGATATCAGAGATATTTTATGGCAAGTGTTTATTTCTATATAGTGTAGCATCCCGCTGTAATTCTGGGAAGGTTTTTATTATACTTATGATTATTATTAACCTGGTCCTCCTTATTGCTTGCCTTCCGATAACTTGCTTCATTGACAGTTTCCTCCTCTGTCGTCCTATTAGGCAATAAAACCAGCACGTAATGAATACGTATTTACAACTGTATTAGTGTAGGTAATCACATGTTTTCGAGTGCAATTTGGAATAAATAATCACGAGTACATTTTGAAAAACAAGTGCTTATATTTATTCCAGATTGCACGAGAAAACCATGTGATTACTTGTTAATAATACACTTGAAAAAATGCGATTTCTTTTTACTAATACGATTATTTTAGACAGAGGAGCCCTTCTCCTTTGGTGTACGTATTATAGAGGTTCACTGTATGCACAAACCTTCCGATGTAGTTGGAAATTTTTCGGAAGTCTTCGGTGATATTCGAAATCTTCGGAAATCCTAGGCAATCTTCGGAAGTCTAAGGAAATCTTCGGTAAACTTCGAAAATCTTCGGAAGACTTAGGGCAATCTTTCGTTAATCTTCCGAAGTAATCCGATGATCTTCGGACATTTTGGCGTTACGTATACGTATTGGTGTTAATTCAGTAGCAAGATATTATTTAGCCTGAGTATCAGGCTTTTCGGGGGAGGGATAGCTGGCGGACGGGAGGTAAAAGCGAAGGGAAGAAACTCTCCTCTCCTATCCCCCCCTCCCCTAAGGAAGGCCTGATAATTAAGTCAGCCGAGAGCCAAGTGGAAACCTTTGCGTAACGAGATTACATAAATGTGTTACTCGATACTTTTTACGGCGATCGATCGCGCCATACCTCGTCTACACAATAACTTGTCTCCCCATTTCCAACTTCACAAGACATGTCTGAGTTGATTTGGCTTTCTTTTTTACCAGACTCGTCCTATTAAAGCAAAAAAGCAAATCAAATCACGCAAGCGATATATTATCGATTATCTATTGCAGGTGTACACTAACTAAAGAAGAGTTTCGACAGATTTTCTGGAAGTTCTAATGGATCTACCTTATTACATAACATTTTCGCGAAATAAAGTGTCGCGGAATTTGCTGGCGCGAAAATTAAGTGACTGTCGTTATATGTAATTGCATTAAAGTAGTTCAAATGGTAGGTCATCTTGAGACTAGGCCAACAGAATGTAATGTACGCAACGTGAATCGTAAACCATCATACCCTGCGCAGGGACTGGGTCAATATCACGCGCCAAGCCCTCGATTGGAACCCCCATGGCAAACACAAGAGAGAGCGCTCAGTTACGATATGGCGGAGAACACTAGATGCAGAGCTCAAAACCATTCGCATGTCCTTGGAGGAGGCAAAGCAGATCGAGATCGATGGAAGAAAGTAGTGACGGCCCTATGTTCGTGATGAAACAAAGATGAATGATGATGCCGGTTGGACTGCAACTAGCTTGCAATGGAGGCTCATGCAGGAGAATCTTCTCAAATGCAAATATATTTCCCCGCATGAGCCTCGATTGTAAGCTTGATCCAATTCAAGATCGAGAATGCGAATATGGTCTATTGTGGATATATGTTCTTTTTTTGTGGGGGGGGGGGGGGGGGGGGGAATCGACTTTTTTCTTTAAGGAACTCCGATGCGAATATGTTATTTGAGTTTTTGCCTTTACATAGATCTATTGACATTTACCTCACCGGCGTTTTTTTTCGATTCGTGGACTTTTGGACTGAACCACCTCAATGTCTTCAGCCTCTTCAGGTTGTTTACGATTGTTGCGTTTGCCATGATCATTCAAATGCTTTTCCTCATTCACAAATAACCTAAGGAGTTGAAACGTGAAAGGAGAAACGTGACCGATGTGCATGATAACACGTTCTATTTTCTTTCACAACGTCGTCCACTACAATATTAGTATCCACAATTGACCTGCTCCTAACCGGCCTAGCTATCTGTAACTATTTGTGATTTAGGCAGGAAAACAACTATTTATTGTACCCTGGTTTATGTCTTCTTATTCGGTTGATAAAGAAAACATTACACGCGAAAGAGCAAAGCATCGCCGCAACAGTAAAAAACGAGGAAGCAAAGCACAAACATCTCCCGTGTTTTTTCCCAAGAAAGTCACTCACGCCGGAAATGTTCACCCCTTACAATGTAAATTCCCTTGATAATTAAAATGTAACCGTAATTTACCCAGGTGAATTAAAGCCCCAGCTATTTTACCATGAATGAATGAATGAATGAATGAATGAATGAATGAATGAATGAATGAATGAATGAATGAATGAATGAATGAATGAATGAATGAATGAATGAATGAATGAATAACTTTATTTAAGTGTCAAAATGTATTTAGCTAAAAAAACGAATTGGGGACACTATATAGAGCATTCAAGATAAAAATATGGGCAAATTATACTTGAGAAATCATGTTTACCTAGGATGGTGTAACCACGGCTATTACAAGTTACAAATAACTGTTATAATTATAACTTACTTCACTACTGCCAATGACTGACTCCCAGATGATCGCACTCCACCGTTTGCCAATCTTTTCCACAGCCACTGGCACAGCGAACGGCAACATACAGGAGAAGCAGATTCGTACAGCTTAAATAGCCCATTACCATCTCCGCCACAGACTTCAGGGACAGGGTGGGTGTCGAGAATGAACAACCTTCTATCGATACATCCGACAAGGAGCGAAAACGGCTCGCAAGTGTAAATTGACAAAAAGTTTTCCTCTGTATACGAAAGATCGTTTATTTTTCTGTTTTAGTCTGTCACGGCTGATTTGAGCAAAAACACCTTCTCCATACGGTAACTCTTCCGTAAACTCGAAATTGTTCCTCAATTGATTGTTGTCCCTCATTAGTTTATTAGCATCCAGGACTGTATATAAGGAAGTTACGTCGCGAATTTTGTTAAGCCTCTTCAGGATAATTGGCAATTACACTCGTGGCGACCTGTGGGATCTTTTTCAGCCTGTTGTTATCCGCGCCATTGCTTACAAGGACATCGCATACTTTAAGAGCCAGGAAAACACAAGCGTTGGTGGCGTCGTTAAGGACTGCCATATCTGAAAGACTGCTAGAAACGCCGGCAGACACCTTCTTTGCCAGTTCATAGTCTTGAGCTTCCAGTGCAGTGGCTTGGCTGACGGGCAGATTGATATTTTCACATAGCAAAGGTAAACTGCCTTCAAGATTGGATATGGCGTCTTCCATGGAAGATTTTCTTTTGCTTATGTCAAATTCTGTGTATGACTCATGTAGACTAAGAACCGTGTTCCATACAGTCGTCTGCTGCACTTCGTAAATACTGGTGCACTGTGGGCGCTGACAACGTCGTAAAATTACCTTCAGAGAATCCTCGACGCTTCTAAATGGATTCGATGATCTTTCTTTAATCAGCTCTTCCTGAAATGGGTAACGCAAGGCAGGGTTAACAAGTACGAAAAGCACCATACCATATGCCCAGGCGTCTACGGCTTTCAGTTGCTCCAATGTTGCTTCCTGTGGTTGAAGCTCAGGCAGGAAAATTTCGGGTGCCATGTACGCTGGGCTTCCTCTATCCAGTGTTTGCACTTTTGACGATATGAGAGTTTGCGTTTGGATTATGGCCGATCTTCCTTCCCCAAAATCTGCAATTTTGCATACAACTGGCTTATAGTTCCACATGAACTCCAATTCATCTCCATGCATGTGCGTGTAATGTTGGTTGCTTACAAGGATGTTAGCAGGTTTCAAATCTCTGTGGACAATGTTATTATCGTGAAGATATTTTAAACCATTAGCGACGTCTTTCGCAATCGCAGGGACAACATGCTCAAAGCCACTGAATACATGGTACTGCGAGTGAACATGGGAAAGGAAATCTGCGAGCGAGCTGACACTTGTTTGGTCTTCGAACGGCTCGAAGGAAAACTTCACGTACTCAGTCATCAATGCGAATGGGTTGACAGATACTGCTTCGAAAGACACAATGTTCGGATGTCCCTTGACACTGTTCAATAGCTTAGCCTCTTTTGCAAATTCTTTTTCATAATTCCCAGTGACATCACGTGGTAATTTCAAAACAACATCGTGACTCAGTGGCTGTCCGCATGGCTTATAGCGCCCATACTTTACCAGGCCATAACTACCAATATCTATTTGTTTCTGGTCGGTCACATCGTCAAACTGAAATCGCTGCAAACCACTGAAAGGATCGCTTTCAGGACGTTTTGGCTTATGCCGTGGAACTTTAAAAGACATAATTCAGTGCGCTGTATTTAGTTCATGGCCGTTCTGCGCTTTTCCTCCACGTGCACGTGTTACTGTACACGACGCTCAAAGCGGAAAGTCTAGACGAAAAGTTGTGCACGTCAATCAACTCGGCTTCTTCTCGGAAAGCTACTCGATCGAAACCCACTCAAGTACTCATGGCTGTCGTCACAATACCGCAATCATTTCGAGAAAGGGTGTTACAAGGGACCACACCACACAGCAAGAGGTATTGAGTTCGGGATTACCTGCAGCAACTTATTGTAAACTAATGCAGAACTCCAAGGATAGCGAGAAATTAAAGAAAGCGCGATTGTCTTTATTTTATTTGGTATTGGCACCGGGGATTGGCACCCGGGCACTGAATTGGGTTCCTTGTCATTTGCTCATTTATGGAGTGCTTTATTCGCCGGTACTCGCCGGTACAACTTGCTCAATCTAAAAGTTAGCGTATGGTGATTATTAAAAGTCTTTTTTTTTCGTAAGAGTTTACCGTTTTCACTTGCTTTCGCGATGTGCACGCGCTAAGTTGTAAAATCAACTTTTTCGGTGCAAAATTGGATTATTTTCCCATTTTCATTGCTGTTTAGTACTTTAGAAAACTTTGTGGGACATAATTCTGAATTGATTTTGTTTCCATAAGCAATTTACCGGCGAAAAAAGTCCGACTTTCTTCGAGACGATAAAATGGCGAAAGTGGCGTCGACGAAACTGGAATTCATCCAAAGCAAGCGTTGTTTGCAGCTATAAATGCACGCGGGTATTACAGTCAAACTACTGTAACCGGGGCCACCCAGACAAAGTTAACCAATCACAGGCAGAACGGGAACAATACATTCCAACATTTTTTAATTGAGTCAATCCGATGTCGAGTACAGAACAATGAAATTGCAACTTGTTCGTTCGCGATGAATACAGATGAATGAAATTTTGTGCGGTTCTACGGCGTGGATTTTCGATTTCAACCCAGTACGATTTGGAAGGAAAAATATATGTGAGTCAATAAAAGAGTAACTCCAAACTGCGTGAAAACTGGGAATGCGATAGTTGTACAGTATGTTTCCTCGAATAAAAGTGCTTGGCGAATTTAAAATAATTTGTTCGCTCTTGACAAATTCAAGTTTTCTCTACGGCGTCAACCGGCTGAATAGCTACGCATGTCGGGGTTTTGGCAGTACCATTTGGAAAATAAATACACTTGATGCCAGCAAGGGAAGAATTTATATTCCAAACTGCATAAAGATAGTGGCACGCAATGCCAATAGTTTTGGAAAAGTTTGTGACGGATTTGAAAACAACGAAAGCACGGCTTGTTTTACCAGCGTGATGAATTCAGTTTTTTATACATTGTCGGATCTTTGCCTTTTTCCACCTTGTTCCACGCGCTGGGTTTTATTTTGTCAGTACAATTTGGCTGAAATTAAAAAAATAAGTAAAAGAGAAATTTAGCAAAATTGCATAAAAAGAGTGTCGGCAAAGTGAATTGTCGCGAGAAAGAACTCAACCGCCGGAGTAGAATATTTTGCCGGCAGAGTTTGAATCACATTTTGCAACGGCGAATTCTTTATTACAGTTAATATTTCTGATCGCATGACTATTGTCTGATTTGTGTTGAACTTTCGAAACTGTTTCGAATCCTTTCGGAAAAATTACTGAGAAAGAAGCCAACTCAGTGCTAGTAAAATCGCTTCGATCTTTCCGAGAAAAGTCCCGACTGTTCTAGGGAAAAGTCCCGAATTTTCTAGGAAAGATCGAACGACACTGTGTCTGATCTGCTAGCACTGAGTTGGCTTAATTTCTCTCATGCGATCAGATGCAAAATATTCTACTCCGGCGGTTGAGTTCTATCTCGCGACAATTCACGTGATTCACTTTGCCGAAACTTCAAATATACGGCCGACACTCTTTTTATGCAATTTTGAATTTCTCTTTTTTACTTATTATTTTAATTTCAGCCAAATTGTACTGACAAAACCCCGACAATGTATAAAAACTGAATTCATCACGCTGGTAAACAAGCCGTCACAAACTTTGCCGAAACAATTGGCCATTGCGTGCACTGACTTTATGCGGTTTGGAATATAAAGTCTTCCCTTGCTGGCATCAAGTGTATTTATTTTCCAAATGGTACTGCCAAAACCCTGACATGTGTAGCTATTCAGCCGGTTGAAAACTGTGGTTGACTCCGTAGAGAAAACTTGAATTTGTCAAGAGAAAACAAATTATTTCAAATCCGCCACGCATGGTGCTGTAGTTTGCCCACACGGAAAAGAAGGTAAGATTACCCCAGACGCGTAGACGCGTAACATGCAAGATGTTGTTCGTCACGTTCATATATTTTTACTCCAACAAGAAGCAACACATCAAATATATTCATAGTTTTCGTGACAACCATAGCAAAGCAGTCAGTCAGTTTTCGAGGTCTTAGTTTCGAGGGGTCTTTCGTTTTCGAGGGGGTCTTCGGTCTTCGGTCTTCGGTCTTCGGTCTTCGTTTTCGAGACACCCGTGTATTGCCCGACAGGCCGATGGAAGCTCATCCATTGCTCAGAGGCAAGCAGTCGGGAATCACGAACAAAAAGGTATTTATCAAGAGGAGGAGACTGATTTTCCCAGAGAACTCGATGCAGTTTGTTCTTCAAAATTTTTCGAAAGAAAATAGAGTAAAATCGTTGAATTTCACGGCGTATTTAACGATTTTAGTCGATTTTAGTCGCTTCCCACAAGATGCACACTCCACGAAGTCTTGGCACAAATGATCAGATTTTGGATATCGTCCATGATGCATAGCGATCGTAGTGCGCACACCACCTGCGCTGTACTGTTGAATATATTTATGGCGCTACACTGTGGAGCGTATTTATGGATTGTTGCACCATAATTTGGGACAAGATAAATTATATTTGACACATCACATATATTGTACAGGCCATGCGAAAAGACGATTAATGAATTTTGAAGCCTTCAACGATCAACGAAAGCCAGAGTTCTTAGGTGTTTTATCGAAATATCGCCACCGGCTGTACAACGAAACATTTACCAAGAGTGAAGGCCGGCGCGGCGAAGGGTCGAAAGGCAACCGTCGCGGATCGAACTTATAGTTTCAAATCCAGGACAGGAAAGGGGTAAATAAAATCTTTATAGTTTTTATTCATTCGGTTTACGATGTTTTGCTCGATTCTTTTATCTGTTCATTTGACGGTCTCGTGTATTTTGTCGCTACCGGCGGCGTTGCGAATATAATTTATAAAAGTTGACAAAATGAGCCGATCATAACATATTGCGATCGGTATGAATCTTCAAGAAAATTCAACCCGACTCCAGGTAAATTACGTATTATTGTTTGTTTCTGTTTGTTTTCATTGCACCTGCCTTACCTTTAGCCTTTAGGATCTTACAAAAGAAATAACTCGACATATAACGTGCATTCACTTCAGTTTATTTACATTGTGCGATGTGTTAGATTTTACAGCATTTTAGACTGACTCGCAAAATATATTAGCTTGGTTAGTTTAACAACATCTCGGCCACAGTAAATTGCCTCTAAACACTTAACTTGCTTGGGCTTAAAATAAATCTTAAAACGATCGCAAATCCCTGTGAACAGTGGCGGTTTGTAACAAGCACGACAAAGATTCGTAATTATAGGAGCCCTCCCTAGGGTTTAAAAATGTCACCTAGACACGTGACCAGCCCCAACCAGGGTCTCTTTTCAATCGCGTTTGGCGGGAAGAAGAGAGACCCTGGGAACGAGGTTGGGAAAATTCAGATGCCCCGAGTGCCAGGCACAAATCGATTTACCCAAAGGAAATCGCTTCGACAGTTTGCCGAGCAGTTTTTTCCACAACAGTTTGTTGAGTATCCTTGCTGTTCGACGGAGTGGCGATGGAAGTGGCCTTAACTGTTCTCAATGTAGGAAAAACAGCGACCAGATGTACTATTGCTTTGATTGTGGACGATTTATGTGCCCTGACTGCTTCAACGCGCACGAATTGCTAAAGGCATCCTTTGAAGGACACAAAGTGACGCCAGTGAATGAGTTTCAAGCAGAAGATTACGAAGCCTTGCTGAAGCGACAGCCATTTTGCTCGGAACAGTTCCACGAGAAAGAAATAGCGCGATTTTCTGCTTCCCGTGTGAAGCTTGTGTCTGCCAAATTTTGCATAAACACGAATCACCGAAATCACGAGATCGTTTTACTCGACAAAGCGGCCCATGACGAGAAAGACAACATTATGTCGGGCGCGGAAATGATGAAAGAAAAAATAAGCGAGCTTCGTGAAGTGATTCGACAATTTGAAGAAACGACTTCTGCCCTGGAAACCAATGTCGCAAAACGCCAAGCGAGGAGTCTCGCAGGCTGCCGAACAAGTAATCGCACAGGTTCGAGAGCGCGAGCGAGAGGCGATTGTATCCATCGAGACGACACGCGTGACGAGACTCGAGAGAATTAACTCGGCTTTGGAGAAAGCGCAGTCCTTGCTCAAACAAATGAACCAAGCGGTTGAGTTTGCTAATAATCTGGTACAGAGAAGCTTAAGCTCGGATATCATGCAGAACAAAGGAACTTTGAAACAGAGATTTGAAGAGCTTCGTGGTATTGAAGTTCCAAAACATCACGAGACCTCGTACGTCAAATTTACCGCGGCTTCTGTAGAGGGCTTGAAATTGGGCTTTATTAAAACCATAGACAAGGCAGATGCAAAACTATCAACGCTTGAAGGACTGAAACAAACTCTTCAGGCTGGTGTAGAAGCAGAGTTTACTTTATGCCCCAAAACATCAGAAGGGGAGATAAGTAAACCAGGCTGATCTTGAAGATCGAGTTGAAGTTCTGATAGAACCTGCTGAAGATGTAACAAATGTGATTGTCAGTAAAAAGAGGACGGCAATGTTCAGTTGAAGTTTACACCCAAAGTACCGGGCGCTTACAGCATTGAAGTGAAGATCAATGGCGATAAACTTCCGACCTGTCCTTTTACTATGCAGGTGAAACAACGTGAACTTGTTGTAGTCGGTGAGTTGGACTTGAAATTTTTTAAAGGAGATCAGCTAAAAACTCCATATGGAATCGATGTAAACACGAAAGGGCAGATTGCCGTAATAGATAACGGTGGAAACTGTATTTATATATTCGATAAAGAAGGTAACTGTTTACGGAAAATTGGTAGCAAAGGAGAAAAGCTTGGACAGTTTAACAGCCCAATTGGCGTTTCGTATTTAAACGACAATGAGATCATTGTTGCAGATCAAGCGAATCATAGAATACAACACTTCAATATCCAGACAGGAAACTGTTGTGAAAAGCGTTGGAAAATGTGGTGCAGGAAAAGGAGAGTTTATGAATCCATTTGATGTTTGTTTCGATGATGACGGGCGCATTGTTGTAACAGAGTTCGGCAATCATAGAATACAGGTGATGTCACAAGAGGGTGAGAGTATTTTCACATTTGGAGACAGCGGCCCGGAGAAACTCAATTGGCCCATTAGCTGCATTCCTTACAAAAACACGTTCCTCGCATCTGATAGAGGAAATAACTGCATTAAAGTTTTCGATCAGGCAGGAACTTTCTTATACAAGTTTGGGAAAGCAGGGAATCAAGACGGACAATTTAACTGGCCGTGGGGTATGCTTGTAGACAACTCCAGTTATCTTCTTGTATGTGATCGTAATAATAACCCAGTTCAGCAATTTTCTTTAGACGGTCGCTTCACAGGTAAAACTATCACTCATTTACCACATCCTATTGGAATAGCAACAGCGCCAGACGGACGTATTCTTGTGACTAGCGCCACCGCTAACAAAGTATACATATTGAAGTAGATATTTTCATCTTCATTACTTATTTTAGTTTAAGTACCTTTGTTTTGACGGAATTTCACGGTCTCTGTGATAACAGTATTGCATGTGTATTTCTCAGAAACTTGTATGATGTTTACCTATATTCCGGCTGAGGTCAGCAAAACTAGTCAATGGTATCATAATGTGGTAAATGCTTTTAAATTTGCAAAAGGCCTACTCTTGATAAAATTCTGTTTTTTTTCCTTTTGTGTTTTTGTTACCCTGGGTGTGGCGCTAATTACTACTCGTTAGTAAAGCGCATAGCAACCTCTGGCGCCCAGGATAATGTAGCTAGGAAATATATTCTTAATATTTTGCGCCTTTTCACAAGAGAAGTTTCAAGCCTCGTATATTGTCAACTGAATCCAAAAAAGAGCGCGGATTAATTTTAATTGGAGATTTTCTAACAGTTTTGAAAAATCTTAAAATCCAATTGCAAGATGGCGGATCCTTTTTTTTTTTTTGCAATGTATGACGTCATTTTGGCGTGACATGTCGCCATATTACAGTTACTGTCACTAAAATTAACATTTTTGGATACTTTAAAAAACATAATAATTATTTTTGATTGGTAACTGAAAACAGACTGCTGTTATTGTTGTTGAAAAATCAGCCTGATTGTAGGTTACGTTAGTTTTATACACCTTAACTGATTTATATACCTTAGCTATACATTCTAAAACACGAGTGTCACGCCACAAAATGTAATCTGATGTACAAAATGTAATAGTAACGTAAACATTTTACATTGATGTATAAATATTTTTTTGATTCAAAATGTAATCTTATATCGTTTGATGCAAATGTAATCAATACATTAACGCAAAATGTGATAAGTTTTGACGCAAAATGTAATTAAGAAAATGAAATGACATTAATTAAAATAACGAATAAATACTTTGACTTATTGTAGATTTTCGATGGTATTGGTGCTGGATAAATAATGGGTTGCTTAGAAAAATAGTTCAAAGTTGAAACTGTAATAAATACTCCAAGTCAGATTAGCTCCGAGCTGCAGCATTAGAAGACTAAATCCAATTCCTGCAGACAACACATCTAGGTTTTATAACATTCTATTTAGGGTTGAGGGATGAATAATTAATTCCTCCAAGCCTCGGAGCCTGTTTTCAAAGCACTTGCTCGGACGCACAAGCTGAACTCTATGAAGAGTTTTTACCTGAGCTGATCAGGTCCTTCTTTCTCTTAACCTGTCTTCTTGAATTTGTTACAAAAGGGTAAAGAGAATTTAGAAATTAATCACGATCACATTATTCAATAGGAGCAATTTTATTCGTTTCTTTGGTTATATAAAAAAAATTGCAAACAACGACTATACAGGCTATAAACAACTATATAGCTTACAACAAGTTACTGATGAGAGAAGCAGTGAGAGAAAATATCGTTAGAAAAAACTATTACTGACAACAAATAAAACAGACAGGGACAAGTGTACCAACATACATGAACTATTAAAAGCGCTTACGAGTTTTCAGAGAAAGAAACCTATACTCGGGAAGCCTATACTGTGGTGTTTTTTTTAACTGATATTTTTTGTTTGTGGAAGTGGGGGGGGGGGGGGGGGGGGGGGCTAGGGTCTGTAATAATGCTGATCTACCAATTCTTGGTTTGCATCTGACGTCATCAAAATTCTAAAATCTAAACTGTTAATCCTACAAAGCTGTTCTTTTCACATATTCTACACATACAAAACATTAATCTCTATGCAAAGTTTGGTATCGATTCAGTGCTTCGTTTCGAAAATAAAGCATTTTGAAATTTGCGATGTCCCGGATGAACGTGTTTTTTGAACTGTCACAAAAACGGGTATTTTTATGTCATTTTTAAATTTTTATACGTGATAATAATTTAGAAGTGATATCTAAAGAGTTTTGAAGTGAAAGCTAATGATATTGATGGTAGAATCTACTCTACTTCGTGTACAGTTTTATGGCCGCCATATTGGTGTCCCAAAGAAGGGCACCAACATGGCGGCTGCATACTAAATACTGTAATTTTCTGAAAAATTATTTTCGTAATAACTCGGTTATGAAAAACGTTACAAAGCTATAATTTGGACAGAACGTTTCTTTCTTCCTGCTCTATAAGCTGTTAATTTTCTGATATTGTTCATACAAGCGAACAGTCTTGGTAACATTGATGCAAACCACCAATAGGCCCGCCAAGTAGCCTGTGTGCGCTTTTCACTTTTCCACGTGAAGCAAGGAAATAGGAGACGTCTGCACGCGCAGGCTACCCGCCAAGTGGCTGTCAACCAAGTGGAGTGGAGGAACTGATCACTGAAGCCCTGTGTGCCACCTAGCCATTGATAGGATAGATGGGCTACCAATAAGACCATAGATTTCCAATGCCTACAGATTAACTATATACAACCCTGTTAAGAGAATTTCCCGTCGGTGATCATTTCCTGATTCTCATGACTTATATGCTGAGTCAAGGATTGATACCTATAAAAACAAAGCTTCCAGACTACAATAGCGCATGCAACAGATCAACAATCTTAGGTTACCTTGGAGGTCAGCAAACCTCTTTGAAATTTGATTAGACGGATAAGTGACGTCAATTAATTCCAGTTTCTCGGAATCTCACAAACGCCTCACGATGGAGTCTCTCCTAACCATCTAAAACAAATTGTTTTTGCATGCTTTGACAGAAACACCGCCTAGATACTAGTCACGCGAAATACTATTCACTCGAAATACTAGTCATGCGAAATACTAGTCACGCGATCGCAGCTTTGCTGCACTATGTTAAAAATATCTTGATTGTCTTAAAAACAAAGCTTCCAGACCACAACAGTGCATGCAACAGATCAACAATCTTTGGTTACCTTTGAGGTCAGCAAACCTCTTTGAAATTTGATTGGACGGATAAGTGACGTTAATTCGTTCGGTTTTCTGGGAATCAGAAATATTATCTCGAGACAGAAGTTCTGTAACAACGCCTCACGATGGAGTCTCTTTTGAAAAACCTCAAGCAACAAGTTACTTGCTCGATTTGTCTCGATACCTACAACAAACCCAAAACTATATCATGTCTTCACACATTTTGCTGCGAGTGTTTGGCAAATCATGCAAGAGCGAGCCACAGACAAGGAAAATTCCGATGCCCCGAGTGCCAGGCACAGATCGATTTACCCAAAGGAAATCGCTTCGACAGTTTGCCGAGCAGTTTTTTCCACAACAGTTTGTTGAGTATCCTTGCTGTTCGACGGAGTGGCGATGGAAGTGGCCTTAACTGTTCTCAATGTAGGAAAAGCAGCGACCAGATGTACTATTGCTTTGATTGTGGACGATTTATGTGTCCTGACTGCTTCAACGCGCACGAATTGCTAAAGGCCTCCTTTGAAGGACACAAAGTGACGCCAGTGAATGAGTTTCAAGCAGAAGATTACGAAGCCTTGCTGAAGCGACAGCCATTTTGCTCGGAACAGTTCCACGAAAAAGAAATAGCGCGATTTTTCTGCTTCCCGTGTGAAGCTTGTGTCTGCCAAATTTGCATAGTCACGAATCACCGAAATCACGAGATCGTTTTACTCGACAAAGCGGCCCATGACGAGAAAGACAACATTATGTCGGGCGCGGAAACGATGAAAGAAAAAATAAGCGAGCTTCGTGAAGTGATTCGACAATTTGAAGAAACGACTTCTGCCCTGGAAACCAACGTCGCAAACGCCAAGCGAGGAGTCTCGCAAGCTGCTGAACAAGTGATCGCAGAGGTTCGAGAGCGCGAGCGAGAGGCGATTGTATCCATCGAGACGACACGCGTGACGAGACTCGAGAGAATTAACTCGGCTATGGAGAAAGCGCAGTCCTTACTCAAACAAATGAACCAAGCGGTTGAGTTTGCTAATAATCTGGTACAGAGAAGCTTAAGCTCGGATATCATGCAGAACAAAGGAACTTTGAAACAGAGATTTGAAGAGCTTCGTGGAATTGAAGTTCCAAAACATCACGAGACCTCGTTCGTCAAATTTACCGCGGCTTCTGCGGTAGAGGGCTTGAAATTGGGCTTTATTGAGACCACGGACAAGGACAAGGCAGATGCAAAACTATCAACGCTTGAAGGACTGAAACAAACTCTTCAGGCTGGTGTAGAAGCAGAGTTTACTTTATGCCCAAAAACATCAGAAGGGGAGATAAGTAACCAGGCTGATCTTGAAGATCGAGCTGAAGTTCTGATAGAACCTGCTGAAGATGTAACACATGTGATTGTCAGTAAAAAAGAGGACGGCAATGTTCAGTTGAAGTTTACACCCAAAGTACCGGGCGCCTACAGCATTGAAGTGAAGATCAATGGCGATAAACTTCCGACCTGTCCTTTTACTATGCAGGTGAAACAACGTGAACTTGTTGTAGTCGGTGAGTTGGACTTTAAGTTTTTTCAAGGAGATCAGCTACAATATCCATATGGAATCGCTATAAACACGAAAGGGAAGATTGCCATAACAGATAACGGTGGACACTGTATTTATATATTCGATAAAGAAGGTAACTGTTTAAGGAAAATTGGTAGCAAAGGCGAGTTTAACTACCCAAATGGCGTTTCGTATTTAAACGACAACGAGATTCTTATTGCAGATCAACTGAATCATAGAATACAACACTTAAATATCCAGACAGGAACTGTTGTGAAAAGCATTGGAAAATATGGTGCAGGAAAAGGAGAGTTTATGAATCCATTTGATGTTTGTTTGGATGATGACGGGCGCATTGTTGTAACAGAGTTCGGCAATAATAGAATACAGGTGATGTCACAAGAGGGTGAGAGTATTTTCACATTTGATGACAGCGGCCCGGAGAAACTCATCCGTCCTATTAGCTGCATTCCTTACAAACACACGTTCCTTGTATCTGATAGAGGAAATAACTGCATTAAAGTTTTCGATCAGGCAGGAACTTTCTTACGCAAGTTTGGGAAACAAGGGAATCAAGACGGACAATTTGGCAGGCCGTATGGTATGCTTGCAGACAACTCCAGTAATCTTCTTGTATGTGATCGTAACAATAACCGAGTTCAGCAATTTTCTTTAGACGGTCGCTTCACAGGCAAAACTATCACTCATTTACCAACTCCTACTAGAATAGCAACAGCGCCAGACGGACGTATTCTTGTGACAAGCCTTGCAGCTAAGAAAGTATACATATTGAAGTAGACCAGGGGCGGTTTTCCCCAAATGCTTTAAAACACTATTTTAGGCTGTCTGGTGTGCTTTTAAAGATCTATAAATGAATTCTAATTAGCTGCGCTATAAAATTTATATCTGTTCGGTCATTCTAGGGGAACTTTAGACTTCACGAATTTATTAGGGCTTTTTTAGTCATATCCTGAGAACCTCAGCTCTTCCTTGCTGAGTTTTCCTTTCCTAAAATCCTAGCTGAGGCGATTATAGGCCTTCCGATATTTCACCGAAACGATCCGTTGGGTGCTCCTGGTAGATGTTTTAATCGTCAGAACGTATTTTAGGTTGTACCCTGATTTCGACGGAAATTCCGCCGGTCTCTGTTTAGTATGATGTCATGTTTCTTAGGTCATAATACCTACATTCCGATTGATGTCAGCAAAACTGGTATCACTGTAATATGGTAACTGCCGGTCCAAATCGTGATAAAAATATGATTTCTTATTTTTTTTTGTTACCCTGGGTGTGGCCCTAAAGAAAACTCTTGCGCGCAGTAAATATTTGTGAACTAGCTAGGAAATATATTCGTAGTCCGCTTTTCACATGAGAACTCGACCCTCATATTGTGTACTGAGTCATGCTCTGGAGTTAGCAAAAACCATCAGGTTATCCACCCGTTCCTCCTCCTCCTAAAAAAGTTAGATTGAGAAGCATTTCTGAATATTTTCGTGCTATGACATGGTGTGTTTGTTTCTTTTAATAAAACGACCATAACATTTCAAACCAACTTTCACATTTTTGTTTTTCACTATTATAAGTTCAATACTGTAAAACAGACGTTGTTGCTGTTGAAAAATCAGCCTGATCACTGATTTACTGATATACCTTAGCTATACATTCTAAAACACGAGTGTTACGCCAAAAAATATAATCTGATGTACAAAATGTAACAGTAACGTAAACATTTCATTTACATTAATGTAATACTTTTCGACGTAAAATGTAATAACGTTTGATGCAAGTGTATTAATAAATAAGACAGTAATAAGTTAACACAAAATGTAATAAAGAAAATGTAAGACACAAAATAATGTTAATTACTTTTTCTTGGCCTCTAGTATTGTGCGGGTGCTGGATAACAAATTGGTTTTTAGAAAAAATAGTTCAAAGTCGAAACTTAAATGAATACTCAAAGTCAAATTAGTCCTAGGCTGCAGCATTTGAAGACAAAGTCCAATTACTATAAATAGACAACACATCTAGGTTTTTAACATTCTACTTCGATTTCAACAACATTGATGCAAACATTGTTGTCAAGGAAGCTTCAACGAAGAGCTAGTGCTCCATGCTAGATCTTATATCAGCTAGCAGTCGAGTTGAGCGAGAAATCCCTGCGTCTCCGAGAACTGAGCCCGCGGTTTTCATCACTAAGCAACCGTGTCGTATCCTCATTGCGCCATGTGCCATGTGACAAGTAGTCGTAAGTACTCGCGCTATTTTCTGATTGGATAATAATAATCGGAAACTCTTCGAGTGCTTCCGCAATTGGACAGACTGCAAAACAGTCGTTATGTTTCCGCTCAATTCGCTGCTCGCAAAGGCGCGAAGCGCCGTGAGCGTGATCCTCGCGAGCCTCACACGCCCACTCTCCGTTTTCACACTCGCTCCAACGCAAAAAATACGACTGTTTTGCAGTCTAGCAATTGGACAACAAGAATCGGAAACTTTTCGGCAGATATTCGACCTCCATTTCACATTGCTGGAAAACTTGATTTTCATTTCTCGACTTATGAATTATAATTTGATTATATGAATTGAAGAGCTAGAACATAAATAGGAACGTAATGTTTTGCATATGATATTTATGACGCAGGCTGAGTTTTTATTGCCAGGAATTCATCACGAGCAAAAAATTAATATCAAAATTATGTCTTGGCTCCGAGATGTAATTCAGTTCATCCCTCAACCCTGACTAGTGTGGCCGGGCGCGCGGTGATCTACTGGTTATTTAGCGCGTTGGATTCCAGATCGAGAAGTGGCCAGAATCATTGTGTTGTGTTCTTGGGCAAGACACTTTACTCTCACAGTGCCTCTCTCCACCCTCAAGACTTTTTACCTGAGGTGATCAGGTCCATCTTTCTCATAACGTGTCTTCTTGAATTTGTTAGAAAAGGGTAAAGAGAATATAGAAATTAATCACGACCACATTATTCAATATAGGAGCAATTTTATTCGTTTCTAGGGCTATACAAAAAAAACCAATTGCAAACAAAGACTATACAGGCTATAAACAACTACAATAGCTTACAACAGTTACTGATGAGAGAAGCCGTTAGAGAAAATATCGTTAGTAAAACTACAACAAACTAAAATGGTGAGAGACTCAGTGTAAATTTCTGGTCAGTTATAACTAACATATACACGAACTAAAAACTGACCGCTTTACCGAGTATTCAGGGAAAGAAACTGTTGCTTGGTAAGCCTACACGTGGGTCACTTTTCGAAAAAAAAATTTAATAAAACAGTTTCTATGGTGTTTAAGAACTCAAGTCCTTGGAGTGTTCCAAGTGCTGGAACGACTTTCTTAAACAGTGGAACCTCTACTTTGGGACACCTCCATTAAGGGAACACTTCTAAATGCTCATATAATTTTTGTATTTATCACCTCTATTAAAGGGACACCTCTATTAAGGGGACGGGGACACTTTTTGAGCGTCCCGAATGCTATTTCAGCCTCCATTAAGGGGACAATTAATATGCTAATCAGAGTACAAGACTATTATTATTCACAAATCTCAAGTGTATCTCATCAGTCCGCTCTTTTCAAGAAAAGTCAAATCACAATTTAAACAGTCCAAGGTTGCTGTTGCGAGGTTAAATCATGCATTTTTTGTTGCTTAAATAAGTAGCTGCATTCCAAGTCAAGAAAACAGGCATTATTTTAGGTGGTTAATTATTAACAACACCCCGCCCAACCTCATGATTCAGGGGACACTTCTCCTTGTCCCGAGGGTGTCCCCTTAATGGAGGTTCCACTGTATAAATAATACCAACAATTATTGCACGAGATTGATACAAACTTCGTTGATAAAACAAGCTTTATTTCCTGTGTTGTGGAGGTAATGTTTCTCATGTTCAATAATGCAAATCCATCTCATTCACTTGACCACTGAATAACAACATTTTTCACTGAGTCCTGACCAATCACAATTGCACAACTGCACTTGGTAACACGAGAGACACTAGTCACGCGAAATAATAGTCACGCGAAATAATAGTTAGGCGATCGCAGCTTCGCTACATTATGTTAATAATGGGTCATTAAACTGATCCAGTCCTGATTATATTTTTTTTACTTCATATCTCGAAAATTAAAATAGTTTGATTGTCTTAAAAACAAAGCTTCTAGACTACAACAGTGCATACAACAGGTTACCTTGAAGGTCAGCAAACCCCTTTGAAATTTGATTGGACGGATAAGTGACGTTAATTAATTCGGTTTTCTCGGAATCGCAAAATAATATCTCGAGACGATAGTTTTATTTGTGAACGTCGCCTCACGATGGAGTCTCTTTTGAAAAACCTCAAGCAACAAGTTACTTGCTCGATTTGTCTCGATACCTACAACAAACCCAAAACTATATCATGTCTTCACACATTTTGCTGCGAGTGTTTAACGAATCATGCAAGAGCGAGCCACAGACAAGGAAAATTCAGATGCCCCGAGTGCCAGGCACAAATCGATTTACCCAAAGGAAATCGCTTCGACAGTTTGCCGAGCAGTTTTTTCCACAACAGTTTGTTGAGTATCCTTGCTGTTCGACGGAGTGGCGATGGAAGTGGCCTTAACTGTTCTCAGTGTAGGAAAAACAGCGACCAGATGTACTATTGCTTTGATTGTGGACGATTTATGTGCCCTGACTGCTTCAACGCGCACGAATTGCTAAAGGCATCCTTTGAAGGGCACAAAGTGACGACAGTGAATGAGTTTCAAGCAGAAGATTACGAAGCCTTGCTGAAGCGACAGCCATTTTGCTCGGAACAATTCCACGAGAAAGAAATAGCGTGATTTTTCTGCTTCCCGTGTGAAGCTTGTGTCTGCCAAATTTACATAGTCACGAACCACCGAAATCACGAGATCGTTTTACTCGACAAAGCGGCCCATGACGAGAAAGACAACATTATGTCGGGCGCGGAAATGATGAAAGAAAAAATAAGCGAGCTTCGTGAAGTGATTCGACAATTTGAAGAAACGACTTCTGCCCTGGAAACCAATGTCGCAAACGCCAAGCGAGGAGTCTCGCAAGCTGCTGAACAAGTGATCGCAGAGGTTCGAGCGCGCGAGCGAGATGCGATTGTATCCATCGAGACGACACGCGTGACGAGACTCGAGAGAATTAACTCGGCTTTGGAGAAAGCGCAGTCCTTGCTCAAACAAATGAACCAAGCGGTTGAGTTTGCTAATAATTTGGTTCAGAGAAGCTTAAGCTCGGATATCATGCAGAACAAAGGAACTTTGAAACAGAGATTTGAAGAACTTCGCGGAATTGAAGTTCCAAAACATCACGAGACCTCGTACGTCAAATTTACCACGGCTTCTGTAGAGGGCTTGAAATTGGGCTTTATTGAGACCACGGAAAAGATCGCAGATGCAAAACTATCAACGCTTGAAGGACTGAAACAAACTCTTCAGGCTGGTGTAGAAGCAAAGTTTACTTTATGCCCCAAAACATCAGAAGGGGAGATAAGTAACCAGGCTGATCTTGAAGATCGAGTTGAAGTTCTGATAGAACCTGCTGAAGATGTAACAAATGTGATTGTCAGTAAAAAAGAGGACGGCAATGTTCAGTTGAAGTTTACACCCAAAGTACCGGGCGCCTACAGCATTGAAGTGAAGATCAACGGCGATAAACTTCCGACCTGTCCTTTTACTATGCAGGTGAAACAACGTGAACTTGTTGTAGTCGGTGAGTTGGACTTGAAGTTTTTTCAAGGAGATCAGCTACAAAGTCCACATGGAATCGCTATAAACACGAAAGGGAAGATTGCCATAAATGATGACTATGGACACTGTATTTATATATTCGATAAAGAAGGTAACTGTTTAAGGAAAATTGGTAGCAAAGGAGAAAATCTTGGACAGTTTAACAGCCCATTGAGCGTTTCGTATTTAAACGACAATGAGATCCTTGTTGCAGATCAACTGAATCATAGAATACAACACTTAAATGTCCAGACAGGAACTGTTGTGAAAAGCATTGGAAAATGTGGTGCAGGAAAAGGAGAGTTTATGAATCCACTTGATGTTTGTTTGGATGACGACGGGCGCATTGTTGTAACCGATTACGGCAATAATAGAATACAGGTGATGTCACAAGAGGGTGAGAGTATTTTCACATTTGGAGACAGCGGCCCGGAGAAACTCATCCGTCCTATTAGCTGCATTCCTTACAAACACACGTTCCTCGTGTCTGATGGAGGAAATAACTGCATTAAAGTTTTCGATCAGGCAGGAACTTTCTTATACAAATTTGGGAAAGCGGGGAATCAAGACGGACAATTTAACATACTGTGGGGTATGCTTGTAGACAGCTCCAGTAATCTCATTGTATGTGATCGTATCAATAACCGAGTTCAGCATTTTTCTCTAGTCGGTCGCTTCACAGGCAAAACTATCACTCATTTACGAGTTCCTTCTGGAATAGCAACAACGCCAGACGGACGTATTCTTGTAACAAGCTTTAACAGCTAAGAAAGTATACATATTGAAGTAGGTGTTTTAATCGTCAGTAACCTGACAACCTCGTTCCCAGTGTCTACTCCGCTTTCAAGATGGCGGCTGAGCCCAGCCGCCATCTTGAAAGCGGAGTAGACCCTGGGAACTAGGTTGGTGCCCTGATTTTGACGGAAATTATGTCGGTCTCTGTTTAGGTAGGCTCGATTTTCCAGCCGTTTTGTGAGCCCGCGTTCCTCGCTCCACACGTTAGGAGGAGGATGCAAACCGGACTCTCAAAACGGCTGGAAAATAGAGCCTACTGTTTAGTATGATGTCATGTTTCTAAGGATATTACATTTTTCCTTATAAGTTCAATACTGTTTTCGACCTGATCACTGATTTATATACCTTAGCTATACCCCCGATTCTAAAACACGAGTGTTACGCCACAAAAATGTAATCTGATGTACAAAATGTAACAGCAATTTACATTGATGTAATATTTCTTGACGTAATAATGTAATAATGTTTGATACAAGTGTAATAAATACGTTAACAAAAAATATAATACGTTTTGATGCAAAATGTAATTAAGAAAATGCAATGACACACATGGGTATTGATACGGAGTGCTGGATAAAGAATTGTTTAGCTTTATTTGCTTAGAAAAAAAGAAGAGATAGTTCAAAGTCAAAGTCAAACCCTTTTCATGCGCAATAAAATTTTTTCTCGGGGCATGTGTGTGCATGATATTTTTTTCGGAAGAAAATTTTTTTTCGGCAGTAGTCGTGTGCACGAATTTTTTTTCTTCTACAAGTGTGCTTGCAGGATATATTTTTTCAAAATCAACCCCCCTCCCCCCTCAGAAGTTAAATGGTCCACCCCTAATGTATTTGTGTAACGGCGTGTGCGATGGTCAAAAACTCAACAATGCTTGGGGGGAGGGGAAAAAGAGAAAATTTCACTGGCATCGCGGAAAGTGTACCAGTGGTTCTTAGTTTCAATTCCTCCAAGTTCTGGTGCGACTTTCTTCTATAAACAATAATTATTGCACGAGATTCATACAAACTTCGTCGATAAAACAAGCTTTATTTCTGTGTTGTGGAGGTAATGTTTCTCGTACTGATGTTTCTTTCTCTCATACAAAGCTATCTCATCCACAAAATAACAATATTTTCCAGTTCTAAAAATACCAACAAACCAACATGATGTTTCATAATCAAATTATTAAAAAAACCTCTTGCACGCATTGCGTGCCTATGTTTATAAAAAGATTGCCATGGATCATTGATCCAAACCCTGCTGAGATTTTTTCATTACTTCATAACTCGCAAAATTAAAATAGTTTGATTGTCTAAAACAAAGCTTCCAGACTACAAAAGTGCACGCAACAGATCAACAAAATTAGGTTACCTTGGAGATCAGCAAACCGCTTTGAAATTTGATTGGACGGATAAGTGACGTTAATTAATTCGATTTTCTCGGAATCACAAAATAATATCTCGAGACGATAGTTTGAGATAGCAACGCCTCACGATGGAGTCTCTTTTAAAAAACCTCAAGCAACAAGTTACTTGCTCGATTTGTCTCGATACCTACAACAAACCCAAAACTATATCATGTCTTCACACATTTTGCTGCGAGTGTTTGACGAATCATGCAAGAGCGAGCCACAGACAAGGAAAATTCAGATGCCCCGAGTGCCAGGCACAAATCGATTTACCCAAAGGAAATCGCTTCGACAGTTTGCCGAGCAGTTTTTTCCACAACAGTTTGTTGAGTATCCTTGCTGTTCGACGGAGTGGCGATGGAAGTGGCCTTAACTGTTCTCAGTGTAGGAAAAACAGCGACCAGATGTACTATTGCTTTGATTGTGGTCGATTTATGTGCCCTGACTGCTTCAACGCGCACGAATTGCTAAAGGCATCCTTTGAAGGACACAAAGTGACGCCAGTGAATGAGTTTCAAGCAGAAGATTACGAAGCCTTGCTAAAGCGACAGCCATTTTGCTCGGAACAGTTCCATGAAAAAGAAATAGCGCGATTTTTCTGCTTCCCGTGTGAAGCTTGTGTCTGCCAAATTTGCATAGTCACGAATCACCGAAATCACGAGATCGTTTTACTCGACAAAGCGGCCCATGACGAGAAAGACAACATTATGTCGGGCGCGGAAAATGATGAAAGAAAAAATAAGCGAGCTTCGTGAAGTGATTCGACAATTTGAAGAAACGTCTTCTGCCCTGGAAACCAATGTCGCAAACGCCAAGCGAGGAGTCTCGCAAGCTGCTGAACAAGTGATCGCAGAGGTTCGAGAGCGCGAGCGAGAGGCGATTGTATCCATCGAGACGACACGCGTGACGAGACTCGAGAGAATTAACTCGGCTATGGAGAAAGCGCAGTCCTTGCTCAAACAAATGAAACAAGCGGTTGAGTTTGCTAATAATCTGGTACAGAGAAGCTTAAGCTCGGATATCATGCAGAACAAAGGAACTTTGAAACAGAGATTTGAAGAACTTCGCGGAATTGAAGTTCCAAAACATCACAAAACCTCGTATGTCAAATTTACCGCGGCTTCTGTAGAGGGCTTTCATTGAAATTGGGCTTTATTGAGACCACGGAAAGATCGCAGATGCAAAACTATCAACGCTTGAAGGACTGAAACAAACTCTTCAGGCTGGTGTAGAAGCAGAGTTTACTTTATGCCCCAAAACATCAGAAGGGGAGATAAGTAACCAGGCTGATCTTGAAGATCGAGTTGAAGTTCTGATAGAACCTGCTGAAGATGTAACAAATGTGATTGTCAGTAAAAAAGAGTCAAAGAGGACGGCAATGTTCAGTTGAAGTTTACACCCAAAGTACCGGGCGCCTACAGCATTGAAGTGAAGATCAATGGTGATAAACTTCCGACCTGTCCTTTTACTATGCAGTTGAAACAACGTGAACTTGTTGTAGTCGGTGAGTTGGACTTGAAGTTTTTTCAAGGAGATCAGCTACAAAATCCACATGGAATCGCTATAAACACGAAAGGGAAGATTTCCATAACAGATTACAGTGGACACTGTATTTATATATTCGATCATGAAGGTAACTGTTTAAGAAAAATTGGTAGCCAAGGAAACAATGCCGGCCAATTTTACTACCCAATTGGCGTTTCGTATTTAAACGACAATGAGATCCTTGTTGCAGATCAACAGAATCATAGAATACAACACTTAAATATCCAGACAGGAAACTGTTGTGAAAAGCATTGGAAAATGTGGTGCAGGAAAAGGAGAGTTTAATAATCCATTTGATGTTTGTTTGGATGATGACGGGCGCATTGTTGTAACCGAGGTGGGCAATAATAGAATACAGGTGATGTCATACGAGGGAGAGAGTATTTTCACATTTGGAGACAGCGGCCCAGAGAAACTCTACCGTCCTTTTAGCTGCATTCCTTACGAAAACACGTTCCTCGTATCTGATAGAGGAAATAACCGCATTAATGTTTTCGATCAGGCAGGAACTTTCTTATACAAGTTTGGAAAACAAGGGAATCAAGACGGACAATTTATCGTGCCGTGGGGTATGCTTGTAGACAACTCCAGTAATCTTCTTGTATGTGATCGTAACAATAACCGAGTTGAGCAATTTTCTTTAGACGGTCGCTTCACAGGCAAAACTATCAATTATTTACCAGAACCTAATGGAATAGCAACAACGCCAGACGGACGTATTCTTGTGACTAGCGGAAACACTAAGAAAGTATACATATTGAAGTAGATTTTTTAATTGTCAGTACGTATTTCAGTTTGTTGTTTTGAGGGAAATTCAATGTCTCTGTGATATAAACAATGTTGTGCATTTTGTGTTCTCAAAAACTTGTATGGTGTCATTTTTCTAAGGTCAATATCTATATTCCGGCTGAGGTCAGCGAATTTAATTAATAGAATCATAATGTGGAAATGCCTTTAAATTTGCAAAAGGCCAATTCGGGATATAAATGTGTTTTTTTTCTTTTTCTTTTTTACCCTGGGCGTGGCCCTAAATTACTGATTGTTTAAATAAAGTGCTATAGAAACTTCTGGCGGCCAGGATAATGTATATTTTTGTGAACTAGCTGGGAAATATATTCTTAATATTTTGCGTGTTTTCACAAGAGAAGTTTCAAGCCTCATATTCTCTACTTGTTCCAGAAAAAAAGCGCGGATCAATTTCAATTGGACTGAGATTTACTAACACTTTTGAAAAATCTTAAAATCCAAGATGGCGGATCCGATTCAAGATGGCGGATCAGTGCATGACGTCATTTTGGCGTGACATGTCGCCATATTACAGTTACTGTCACTAAAATAAACATTTTTGGATACTGTAAACACCATAATAATTATTATAAGTTCATTTTTATTGGTAAAACAGACTGCTGTTATTGTTGTTGAAAAATCAGCCTGATCGCAGGTTACGTTAGTTTTTATACAACTTAACTGATTTATATACCTTAGCTATACATTCTAAAACACGAGTGGTACGCCACAAAATGTAATCTGATGTACAAAATGTAATAGTAACGTAAACAATTTACATTGATGTATAAATATTTTTTTGACATAAAATGTAATCTGATATCGTTTGATGCAAATGTAATCAATACATTAACGCAAAATGTGATAAGTTTTGATGCAAAATGTAATTAAGAAAATGCGATGACATTAATTAAAATAACGTTAAATGCTTTTACTTATTGTAGATTCTCGATGGTATTTATACGTGGTGCCAGATAAAGAATGGGTTGCTTAGAAAAATAGTTAAAAGTCGAAACTGTAATAAATACTCAAAGTCAGATTAGCTCCGAGCTGCAGCATTAGAAGACTAAGTACAATTCCTGCAGACAACACATCTAGGTTTTATAACATTCTATTTAGGGTTGAGGTATGAATAATTAATTCCTCCAAGCCTCGGAGCCTGTTTTCAAAGCACATGTTCAGACGCACAAGCTAAGCCGCTCTATGAAGAGTTTTTACCTGAGCTGATCAGGTCCTTCTTTCTCATAACCTGTCTTCTTGAATTTGTTACGAAATGGTAAAGAGAATTTAGAAATTAATCACGATCACATTATTCAATAGGAGCAATTTTATTCGTTTCTTTGGTTATATAAAAAAAATTGCAAACAAAGACTATACAGGCTATAAACAACTAGATAGCTTACAACAGTTTACTGATGAGAGAAGCAGTGAGAGAAAATATCGTTAGAAAAACTATTACAACAAATAAAACGGAGAGGGGCAAGACTGTACTAACACACATGAACTAAAGCTCTTTCGAGTCAGTTCAGAGAAATAAACCTAAGTATGCTCGGAAAGCCTACGCAGTGTTTTTTTTGGTCTGTACAAGCTATTGGCAATAGGCCCGCCAAGTAGCCAGCGTCCGCTTTTCACTTTTCCGCGTGAAGGAAGGAAATAGGAGACGTCTGCACGCGCAGTCTACCCGCCAAGTGGCTGTCAACAGAGTGGAGCGGAGGACTATCGCTGAAGCCCTGTGTGCCACCTAGCCACGAATAGGATAGATGATCTACCAATAAGACCATAGATTTCCAATGCCTACAGATTAACTATACAAGTACGTTTTGATGAAGTCGCAACCCTGTTAAGACAATTTCCCTTCGGTGATCATTTCCTGATTCTCATGACTTGTATGCTGA
Organism: Desmophyllum pertusum; assembly: GCA_029204205.1. NCBI lineage: Eukaryota > Metazoa > Cnidaria > Anthozoa > Scleractinia > Caryophylliidae > Desmophyllum > Desmophyllum pertusum. Next base: position 615,855 of record MU826365.1, read on the forward strand.
GTCCAAGGATTGATCCCTATAAAAACAAAGCTTCCAGACTACAAACAGTGCATGCAACAGATCAACAATCTTAGGTTACCTTGGAGGTCAGCAAAACCCCTTTGAAATTTGATTGGACGGGTAAGTGACGTCAATTAATTCCAGTTTCTCGAAATCTCACAAAACGCCTCACGATGGAGTCTCTCCTTTTTGCACGCTTTGACAGAAACAACGCCTAGATACTAGTCACGCGAAATACTACTAGTCACGCGAAATACCAGTCACGCGAAATACTATTCACGAGAAATACTAGTCACGCGATCGCAGCTTTGCTACACTATGTTAAAAATAGTTTGATAGGTTACCTTGGAGGTCAGCAAACCCCTTTGAAATTTGATTAGTCGGATAAGTGACGTTAATTAATTCGGGTTTTCTCGGAATTAGAAATAATATCTCGAGACAGAAGTTCTATAGCAACGCCTCACGATGGAGTCTCTTTTAAAAAACCTCAAGCAACAAGTTACTTGCTCGATTTGTCTCGATACCTACAACAAACCCAAAAACTATATCATGTCTTCACACATTTTGCTGCGAGTGTTTGACGAATCATGCAAGAGCGAGCCACAGACAAGGAAAATTCAGATGCCCCGAGTGCCAGGCACAAATCGATTTACCCAAAGGAAATCGCTTCGACAGTTTGCCGAGCAGTTTTTTCCACAACAGTTTGTTGAGTATCCTTGCTGTTCGACGGAGTGGCGATGGAAGTGGCCTTAACTGTTTCTCAATGTAGGAAAAAACAGCGACCAGATGTACTACTGCTTTGATTGTGGACGATTTATGTGCCCTGACTGCTTCAACGCGCACGAATTGCTAAAGGCATCCTTTGAAGGACACAAAGTGACGCCAGTGAATGAGTTCAAGCCAGAAGATTACGAAGCCTTGCTGAAGCGACAGCCATTTTGCTCGGAACAGTTCCACGAGAAAGAAATAGCGCGATTTTTCTGCTTCCCGTGTGAAGCTTGTGTCTGCCAAATTTGCATAGTCACGAATCACCGAAATCACGAGATCGTTTTACTCGACAAAGCGGCCCATGACGAGAAAGACAACATTACGTCGGGCGCGGAAATGATGAAAGATAAAATAAGCGAGCTTCGTGAAGTGATTCGACAATTTGAAAAAACGACTTCTGCCCTTGAAACCAATGTCGCAAATCGCCAAGCGAGGAATCTCGCAAGCAGCTGAACAAGTGATCTTAGAGGTTCGAGAGCGCGAGCGAGAGGCGATTGTATCCATCGAGACGACACGCGTGACGAGACTCGAGAGAATTAACTCGGCTTTGGAGAAAGCGCAGTCCTTGCTCAAACCAAATGAAGCAAGCGGTTGAGTTTGCTAATAATCTGGTACAGAGAAGCTTAAGCTCGGATATCATGCAGAACAAAGGAACTTTGAAACAGAGATTTGAAGAACTTCGTGGAATTGAAGTTCCAAAAACATCACGAGACCTCGTACGTCAAATTTACCGCGGCTTCTGTAGAGGGCTTGAAATTGGGCTTTATTGAGACCTCGGACAAGGCAAATGCAAAACTATCAACGCTTGACGGACTTGAAACAAACTCTTCAGGCTGGTGTAGAAGCAGAGTTTACTTTATGCCCAAAACATCAGAAGGGGAGATAAGTAACCAGGCTGATCTTGAAGATCGAGTTGAAGTTCTGATAGAACCTGCTGAAGATGTAACAAATGTGATTGTCAGTAAAAAAGAGGACGGCAATGTTCAGTTGAAGTTTACACCCAAAGTACCGGGCGCCTACAGCATTGAAGTGAAGATCAATGGCGATAAACTTCCGACCTGTCCTTTTACTATGCAGGTGAAACAACGTGAACTTGTTGTAGTCGGTGAGTTGGACTTGAACTTTTTTCAAGGAGATCAGCTAAAAACTCCATATGGAATCGATGTAAACACGAAAGGGAAGATTGCCGTAATAGATAACGGTGGACACTGTATTTATATATTCGATAAAGAAGGTAACTGTTTAAGGAAAATTGGTAGCAATGGAGAAAATCTTGGACAGTTTAACTACCCAAGTGGCGTTTCGTATTTAAACGACAATGAGATTCTTGTGGCAGATCAACTGAATCATAGAATACAACACTTAAATATCCAGACAGGAACTGTTGTGAAAAGCATTGGAAAATGTGGTGCAGGAAAAGGAGAGTTTGAGAGTCCATTTGATGTTTGTTTGGATGATGACGGACGCATTGTTGTAACAGAGTTCGACAATAATAGAATACAGGTGATGTCACAAGAGGGTGAGAGTATTTTCACATTTGGAGACAGCGGCCTGGAGAAACTCAACAGTCCTATTAGCTGCATTTCTTACAAACACACGTTCCTCGCATCTGATGCAGGAATTCACTGCATTAAAGTTTTCGATCATGCAGGAACTTTCTTATACAAGTTTGGGAAAGCAGGGAATCAAGACGGACAATTTAACATGCTGTATGGTATTCTTGCAGACAGCTCCAGTAATCTTCTTGTATGTGATCGTATCAATAACCGAGTTCAGCAATTTTCTTTAGACGGTCGCTTCACAGGCAAAACTATCACTCATTTACCAGATCCTACTAGAATAGCAATAGCGCCAGACGGACGTATTCTTGTGACAAGCTATACAACTAAGATAGTATACATATTGAAGTAGGTTTTTTAATCGTCAGTATATATTGTAGTTTGTACTGTTGTTTTGACGGAAATTCACGGTCTCTGTGATAACAATATTGTGTATTTTCTGTTCTCGAAAACTTATATGATGTCATATTTCTGAGGATATTACCGAAATTCCGGCCGATGTCAGCAAAACTGGTATCCCTGTAATGTGGTAAATGCCAGACGAAATCGTGATAAAAATTGGTGCTTTTTCTTAATTTAGTTGTTTGCTACCCTGGGTGTGGCCCTAATTATTTCTCGTCAATGAAGAGCTATAGAAACTTCTAGCGCCCATGGGATAATGTATATATTTGCGAACTGGTAGCTTGAAATATCTTCTTAATCGTTTACGCCTTTTTTTCACAAGAGAAGTGTCGAGCATCGTATTGTCCCTACTGAGTCGAAAATTGCGACGCTCAGTTAGTAAGTTAGCAAGTCGTCAGGTTATCCACTCTCCTACCCCTAAAAAAAATTAGACTAGAAGATTTCAATTTACGATGATTTATGTGAGAAAAATCTAACGGTAATTTTATTTGGAATTTTGTAACATTTTTGAAAAATTTTGAAATCAAAGATGGCTGATCAAGATGGCGGATCAATTTTTGCAACGTGTGACGTCATTTTGGTTTGATATGTCGCCATAATTTACACGTGACTGTCACTAAAATAAGCATTTTTGGATACTTTACACGCCAAATAACTGGTAAAAAGAAGTTGTTGTTGTTGCTTAAAAATCAGCCTGATTGCAGGTTACGTTAGTTTTATGCAACTAAACTGATTTATATACCATGTTACGCCACAAAATGTAATCAGATGTATACAAAATGTAATAGTAACGTAAAAATTTACATTGATGTAATAATTATTTTTTTTGATGGAAAATGTAAAAACGTGTGATTCAATGTAATAAATACGTTAACACAAAATGTAATACGTTTTGACTCAAAAGGTAATGACACAAAATAACGTTAAATACGTTTATTGTAGATTATCATTGGTATTTATGCGTGATGCTGGATAACGAATTGGTTGCTTAGAAAAATAGTTCACTGTCGAAACGACCTCCATTTCATATTGTTCGAAAACTTGATTTTCATTTCTCGACTTATGAATTATAATTTGATTATATGAATTGAAGAGCTAGAACATAAATAGGAACGTAATGTTTTGCATATGATGTTTATGACGCAGGCTGAGTTTTTATTGCCAGGAATTCATCACGAGCAAAAAAATTAATATCAAAATGATGTCTTGGCTCCGAGATGTAATTCAGTTCATCCGTCAACCCTGACTAGTGTGGCCGGGCGCGCGGTGATCTACTGGTTATTTAGCGCGTTGGATTCCAGATCGAGCAGTGGCCAGAATCATTGTGTTGTGTTCTTGGGCAAGACACTTTACTCTCACAGTGCCTCTCTCCACCCTCAAGACTTTTTACCTGAGGTGATCAGGTCCATCTTTCTCATAACGTGTCTTCTTGAATTTGTTAGAAAAGGGTAAAGAGAATTTAGAAATTAATCACGACCACATTATTCAATAGGAGCAATTTTATTCGTTTTTAGGGCTATACAAAAAAAAACGAATTTCAAACAAAGACTATACAGGCTATAAACAAATATATAGCTTACAACAGTTACTGATGAGAGAAGCCGTTAGAGAAAGTATCGTTAGAAAAACTATTACAACAAATAAAACAGTGAAAGACTCAGCGTAAATTTCTAGTCAGTTATAACTAACATACACGAACTAAAAGTAGACTGACTGATTTACCGAGTTTTCAGGGAAATAAACTGTTGCTCGGTAAGCCTACACGTGGGTCACTTTTCGAAGAAAAAAACAGTTTCTGTGTTTTAATATAAGAACTCAAGTCCTTGGAGTGTTCCAAGTGCTGGAACGACTATCTTAAACAGTGGAACCTCTACTTTGGGACACCTCCATTAAGGGAACACTTCTAAATGCTCATATAATCTTTGTATTTATCACCTCTATTAAAGGGACACCTCTATTAAGGGGACGGGGACACTTTTTGAGCGTCCCGAATGCTATTTCAGCCTCCATTAAGGGACAATTAATATGCTAATGAGTACAAGACTATTATTATTCACCAATCTCAAGTGTATTTCATCAGTCCACTCTTTTCAAGAAAAGTCAAATCACAATTTAAACAGTCCAAGGTTGCTGTTGCGAGGTTAAATCATGCATTTTTTGTTGCTTAAATAAGTGGCTGCATTCCAAGTCAAGAAAACAGGCATTATTTTAGGTGGTTAATTATTAACAACACCCCGCCCAACCTCCATTCAGGGGACACTTCTCCTTGTCCCGAGGGTGTCCCCTTAATGGAGGCTCCACTGTATAAATAATACCAACAATTATTGCACGAGATTGATACAATCTTCGTTGATAAAACAAGCTTTATTTCCTGTGTTGTGGAGGTAATGTTTCTCACGTTCAATCATGCAAAGCCATCTCATTCACTTGACCACTGAATAACAACATTTTTCACTGAGTCCTGACCAATCACAATTGCACAACTGCACTTGGTAACACGAGAGACACTAGTCACGCGAAATAATAGTTAGGCGATCGCAGCTTCGCTACATTATGTTAATAATGGGTCATTAAACTGATCCAGTCCTGATTATATTTTTTTTACTTCATAACTCGAAAATTAAAATAGTTTGATTGTCTTAAAAACAAAGCTTCCAGACCACAACAGTGCATACAACAGATCAACAAACTTAGGTTACCTTGGAGGTCAGCAAACCCCTTTGAAATTTGATTGGACGATAAGTGACATTAATTTATTCGGTTTTCTCGGAATAAGAAATAATATTTCGAGACGGTAGTTTTATTTGTGAACAACGCCTCACGATGGAGTCTCTTTTGAAAAACCTCAAGCAACAAGTCACTTGCTCGATTTGTCTCGATACCTACAACAAACCCAGAATTATATCATGTCTTCACACATTTTGCTGCGAGTGTTTGACGAATCATGCAAGAGCGAGCCACAGACAAGGAAAATTCAGATGCCCCGAGTGCCAGGCACAAATCGATTTACCCAAAGGAAATCGCTTCGACAGTTTGCCGAGCAGTTTTTTCCACAACAGTTTGTTGAGTATCCTTGCTGTTCGACGGAGTGGCGATGGAAGTGGCCTTAACTGTTCTCAGTGTAGGAAAAACAGCGACCAGATGTACTATTGCTTTGATTGTGGACGATTTATGTGCCCTGACTGCTTCAACGCGCACGAATTGCTAAAGGCATCCTTTGAAGGGCACAAAGTGACGCCAGTGAATGAGTTTCAAGCAGAAGATTACGAAGCCTTGCTGAAGCGACAGCCATTTTGCTCGGAACAGTTCCACGAGAAAGAAATAGCGCGATTTTTCTGCTTCCCGTGTGAAGCTTGTGTCTGCCAAATTTGCATAAACACGAATCACCGAAATCACGAGATCGTTTTACTCGACAAAGCGGCCCATGACGAGAAAGACAACATTTTATCGGGCGCTGAAATGATGAAAGAAAAAATAAGCGAGCTTCGTGAAGTGATTCGACAATTTGAAGAAACGACTTCCGCCCTGGAAACCAATGTCGCAAACGCCAAGCGAGGAGTCTCGCAAGCTGCTGAACAAGTGATCGCAGAGGTTCGAGAGCGCGAGCGAGAGGCGATTGTATCCATCGAGACGACACGCGTGACGAGACTCGAGAGAATTAACTCGGCTATAGAGAAAGCGCAGTCCTTGCTCAAACAAATGAACCAAGCGGTTGAGTTTGCTAATAATCTGGTACAGAGAAGCTTAAGCTCGGATATCATGCAGAACAAAGGAACTTTGAAACAGAGATTTGAAGAGCTTCGTGGAATTGAAGTTCCAAAACATCACGAGACCTCGTACGTCAAATTTACCGCGGCTTCTGTAGAGGGCTTGAAATTGGGCTTTATTGAGACCACGGACAAGATCGCAGATGCAAAACTATCAACGCTTGAAGGACTGAAACAAACTCTTCAGGCTGGTGTAGAAGCAGAGTTTACTTTATGCCCCAAAACATCAGAAGGGGAGATAAGTAACCAGGCTGATCTTGAAGATCGAGTTGAAGTTCTGATAGAACCTGCTGAAGATGTAACAAATGTGATTGTCAGTAAAAAAGAGGACGGCAATGTTCAGTTGAAGTTTACACCCAAAGTACCGGGCGCCTACAGCATTGAAGTGAAGATCAATGGCGATAAACTTCCGACCTGTCCTTTTACTATGCAGGTGAAACAACGTGAACTTGTTGTAGTCGGTGAGTTGGACTTGAAGTTTTTTCAAGGAGATCAGCTACAAAGTCCATATGGAATCGCTATAAACACGAAAGGGAAGATTGCCATAACAGATTACCATGGACACTGTATTTATATATTCGATCATGAAGGTAACTGTTTAAGGAAAATTGGTAGCAAAGGAGAAAATGCCGGACAATTTAACTACCCAAGTGGCGTTTCGTATTTAAACGACAATGAGATTCTTGTTGCAGATCATGCGAATCATAGAATACAACACTTAAATATCCAGACAGGAACTGTTGTGAAAAGCATTGGAAAATGTGGTGCAGGAAAAGGAGAGTTTATGAATCCAGTTGATGTTTGTTTGGATGATGACGGGCGCATTGTTGTAACAGAGTTCGACAATAATAGAATACAGGTGATGTCACAAGAGGGAGAGAGTATTTTCACATTTGGAGACAGCGGCCAAGAGAAACTCACTGTCCTATTAGCTGCATTCCTTACAAACACACGTTCCTCGTATCTGATAGAGAAAATAACTGCATTAAAGTTTTCGATCAGGCAGGAACTTTCTTATACAAGTTTGGGAAACAAGGGAATCAAGACGGACAATTTAACACGGCGTGGGGTATGCTTGTAGACAGCTCCAGTAATCTTCTTGTATGTGATTCTAACAATAACCGAGTTCAGCAATTTTCTTTAGACGGTCGCTTCACAGGCAAAACTATCACTCATTTACCAGATCCTACTGGAATAGCAACAGCGCCAGACGGACGTATTCTTGTGACTAGCTATTCAAGCTAAGAAAGTATACATATTGAAGTAGATGTTTTCATCGTCATTACTTATTTTAGTTTATGTACCTTTGTTTTGACGGAATTTCACGGTCTCTGTGATAACAGTATTGCATGACTGATTGTGAGTTTCTCAGAAACTTGTATGATGTTTACTTATATAGCTATATTCCGGCTGAGGTCAGCAAAACTAGTTAATGGTATCATAATGTGGTAAATGCTTTTAAATTTGCAAAAGGCCTACTCTTGATAAAATTCTGTTTTTTTTCCTTTTGTGTTGTTGTTACCCTGGGTGTGGCGCTAATTACTACTCGTTAGTAAAGCGCTATAGCAACCTCTGGCGCCCAGGATAATGTAGCTAGGAAATATATTCTTAATATTTTGCGCCTTTTCACAAGAGAAGTTTCGAGCCTCGTATATTGTCAACTGAATCCAAAAAAAGAGCACGGATCAATTTTAATTGGAGATTTCTAACATTTTTGAAAAATCTTAAAATCCAATTGCAAGATGGCGGATCCAATTCAAGATGGCGGATCAGTTTTTTTTTTGCAATGTATGACGTCATTTTGGCGTGACATGTCGCCATATTACAGTTACTGTCACTAAAATTAACATTTTTGGATACTTTAAACACCATAATAATTATTATAAGTTCATTTTTATTGGTAAAACAGACTGCTGTTATTGTTGTTGAAAAATCAGCCTGATTGCAGGTTACGTTAGTTTTATACAACTTAACTGATTTATATACCTTAGCTATACATTCTAAAACACGAGTGTCACGCCACAAAATGTAATCTGATGTACAAAATGTAATAATAACGTAAACATTTTACATTGATGTATAAGTATTTTTTTGACGTAAAATGTAATCTTATATCGTTTGAAGCAAATGTAATCAATACATTAACGCAAAATGTGATAAGTTTTGATGAAAAATGTAATTAAGAAAATGCAATGACATTAAAATAACGTTAAATACTTTTACTTATTGTAGATTGTCGATGGTATTTATAGGTGGTGCCAGATAAAGAATGGGTTGCTTAGAAAAATAGTTAAAAGTCGAAACTGTAATAAATACTCAAAGTCAGATTAGCTCCGAGCTGCAGCATTAGAAGACTAAGTCCAATTCCTGCAGACAACACATCTAGGTTTTATAACATTCTATTTAGGGTTGAGGGATGAATAATTAATTCCTCCAAGCCTCGGAGCCTGTTTTCAAAGCACTTGTTCAGACGCACAAGCTAAGCTCTATGAAGAGTTTTTACCTGAGCTGATCAGGTCCTTCTTTCTCATAACCTGTCTTCTTGAATTTGTTACAAAAGGGTAAAGAGAATTTAGAAATTAATCACGATCACATTATTCAATAGGAGCAATTTTATTCGTTTCTTTGGTTATATAAAAAAAATTGCAAACAAAGACTATACGTGCTATAAACAACTAGATAGCTTACAACAGTTACTGATGAGAGAAGCAGTGAGAGAAAGTATCGTTAGAAAAACTATTACAACAAATAAAACAGAGAGGGACAAGTTTACTAAACATACATGAACTAAAGCGCTTTCGAGTTTTCAGAGAAAGAAACCTATACTCGGGAAGCCTATACTGTGGTGTTTTTTTTAACTGATAGTTTTTGTTTGTGGAAGTGGGGGGGGGGGGGGGGGGGGGCTAGGGTCTGTAATAGAAGCTAATGCTGATCTACCAATAGGCCCGCCAAGTAGCCTGTGTGCGCTTTTCACTTTTCCACGTGAAGCAAGGAAATAGGAGACGTCTGCACGCGCAGGCTACCCGCCAAGTGGCTGTCAACCGAGTGGAGTGGAGGAAAATCGCTGAAGCCCTGTGTGCCACCTAGGCATTGATAGGATAGATGGGCTACCAATAAGACCATAGATTTCCAATGCCTACAGATTAACTATATACAACCCTGTTAAGACAATTTCCCTTCGGTGATCATTGTCCTGATTCTCATGACTTCTATGCTGGATAAAGTATTGATACCTTTAGGAGAAATTGCATGTTGAACACTCTTGGGGCTTAGTTATAAACATGAGAACATGAACTGCCTCAGGTGACCCCAAAGGAACAGCAGCAGAGAGGAGGTACATGTACAGGTTATGTGTAAAAAATGCTGATAGATAAGTAAATGCCAACATTTATTAAAAGACTGCGAGTATACTGTATATTCATAATTAAGAAAAAAATCTATCAAGACTACTTCTTCTTTTTGAGATCCTCAAATCTTCTAGTAAGGTCATCAAAGTCCACATCTTCACCGCCGGCACTGTTCCCCCCAGGAACACTGTCAGGTAAAGATGGTAGATCTGTAGGTACAGCGGGAAGGTCCGGGAAACTGGGCCCTGAAGAAGGGCGTGGTGCACTTGGGGGGGCGGGCTGATGGGGAGCTGAAAGAAAAGAGCCATATGATCTCTTAGAAAAAGAAACAAATTGTTTGAAACTAATTCTAGCAGTATGCTCAGTGGTAGAGCGTCCGACCGGTGTGTGGTCATAGGTTTGGCTCCTGTTGCGAGAATTCTGAATTTTTTTTCGAGTAGCTTGTGTCACCGACTAATAATATTATTAGTTGGTAAGATATTAATTAAATATAATATCTCTCATATTTTTACCATCCATCATTTATTTCCACACAAATTGACTCCCCCCCCCCCCCCCCTGATCCTCAGGCTAGTGCTGTCAGAACATTAGCCATTGTAAGGGAAAATAAAAATACACAACAAGCATTTTACCTGGTGGTGGGGTCCGGCATTGAGACTATTAAAAGGCCCTCCAGGGTAGGGTGGTAACTTCTTCTCTGAGGGGTAGGCTGGTGGTCCTTCTGGTGGACCTGATGGGTAGGGTGGGGCACTGCCCTGTTGAGTAAAAGATCAATAAAATTATTATTATTATATTAAGGATCTCAGATCTGGTTGTGGTGAAGCAATACGTGCAGGCGCGGATCCAAACCGGTTTTCACTGTTTTATGGAAATCGGTCAGATTTTTAAAATGACTCAAAATTGAGGGAAATGGCATTTTAGAGAGTGAAAATCTCATACTCTAGGAAACCGGTCAAGTTTTTTGCCTGGATCCGTACACGTTTTGCCTAGACTCCGCAAGCATTACGTGCCTATGATAATAGATAATACAGTTGAAGTATTACGTCTTTACAACGGACACCTAGGGGCAGAATTAACTGGCCAACGTTGTAGTAGGTTCAACTGTATTATACAGTCTTACTTCATACAATTAAGAATCTCCATTACATTACAGACAAAGGAAATTACTGAAAATTTACATTATTTTACTGGTCTGGTAGATTTGTAAAATCATATCTAGCGTCTTAATTTGCACACATTGCGGGCCTAATATTTGACGCTAGATTATTGATAGCTCCATATTAAACAATGACTTACATGTGATGGTGGAGGATATGCCGCATATCCCATACTGCCTCCTGTCATTGGCGGTATACCAGGCCCATCAAAGCCTCCTCCATACCCTTCAAACCCAATTTTACCTCCCCCTCCCCCAGAGTTATTACCACCCGGCGGCCTTGGCTTCATATCATCGTCAATTGGTAACTCACTTTCCTAATGTCAAACAAAATAGATACAGTAATCAAATAAAGTTATATTACAAGTACACTGTTACAGTAATTAAAATTTTAAGCACACAGTCAATGGTTAATTAATTACAATCAAAACTGCAGTCAAACACTTTAAGCAATATTTTGGGCGCTACACGCATGCGTCTTTTGCACAAGTAGCTTGTAGTGTACCATAAGGGAAACCGCGACACAAAAGAAAAAAAATATATACCTTGCGCTGTTGCAGTAGTATTTGAAGCGTTGTTAGAAGCAAAATCTCGTTATTCAATTTTCCATGCGTTTCTTTAAAATTTCCAAAAGTCAACATCTTAGGATCGAGTGATCCCATGACAAAAGCTCCACATAATAATAATAATCAAGTTCTTTTCTGCGCGTTTAAAAATCTCAACGCGCTTACAAAAATGCAATAATAACTGAACTCACTAACTAACTAACTAACTTATTAATTAACTAAGGGTAAAAATGATTACTAAAAAGAAATGTTTTCAGTTTCTTTTAAAATGGTTATTGTCTCAGATTGTTTTATAGATGTAGGTAAACTAAGATGTTGTGTTTGTGTAACACAACATAAAAAAGCCTCATAACTACTTTGTTCTGTTATAAAGCACTCAGGAAGCGGCGAGAGTACTCAAGAAGTAGGGAGAAACACTCGCCTATCGGCTTGTGTTTTCCCCCTGAACTTCTTTCGTGCTTGCGCCACTTCCTAAGTGCTTTATAACAGAAAAAAGCTAAGCACAGTTTAGGCTTTTTTATTTGTTAATTTGAAGTGAAAACTTGAAAAAGCAGGCCACACATATTACAGACTTAGGTAATTAAATGTAGATATGGTACTATAATATTATATACCTACCCCCATCACAGATGGATCAGGCTCAAAAGCTACGCCATGGCTACGAGCAATCTCTATTAAATAATTCTCTACTAATGTTTTTGGTGGTGGATGAGGACTCAGTTTAAGGATAAGCTACAAATAGAGAAAAAAAATTATGTTATTTATAAACATGCAGTTTCATGGCATTCAAAAAACAGCAGCAACAACTTTATAAATATTATAATGGGTGCCAAGCTGTATGATTTTGAATGTAATACGCTGTATTATTTTTAAATGAATGGTTCATGGTTCTGACGTCGGCCTGTCTAGGCCCTACATGTGACCGGGCCAAGATCAATATCACGTTGAAGTTGAAGCTCTGCAGCAGACGTCAAAAGCTTGCAGGTGCATTCTTCAAACCGAAAGGCATCCTGTTGAACTCAAACAAGCCAAATGGCACGATGAATGCCGACTTAGCCTTAGCCTGCTACCTGCTGATTGAAACCACTCGCGAGGTCGAGTGTGGTAAGCAACTTGGCACCATTCAGCGCATCCAGACCTTCGTCTTTATTTCTGTATTTCAGTCTATATGGCCTTTGCACCTACAGTACCGGCGTCTCATCATCACTTCTCTTCACAAGGAGTGAAGAGAAGTTACAGCAGATTTCAGTGCTGTGTGTAGACCCCGGTTTTTTCGAACATGATTCGCCCGCTATGATTCGCCCGTCATGATTCGACCGAGAGGTTACAAGCAGTAAGATTTGCACGAAGGACCCACGCTGGCGGGTGATTTATCATCAATATTTGTACGAAAGTTCTATAAAGGAAACAGCTAGATGTCTTTTTACAAGTACCAGCTTTGTATCAAATATTCACAGGTTGTATGGGGAGCGTAGCGAGATAAACCGGCAAAGAAGAAGAGGAAGGCAAAGAATCTTGTCTAGTAAGCGGAAGTTTGAACATGTTGAATGTTTATTGTATTTTATATCGAGTGACATGTACAAGTTGTTGAAAGTCAAACATTTCTTTATATGATACTTGAATAGATAGAGAAAACAAAACTCTGGAGGCAATGCATGATAAGGAATAAGCCGGAACTGTTTATAGACGAGTATCAAGACTGGTTTCACACAGTTACACGGGTTAGCAACTGATTGCAACTATTGTATTGTGCAGGTCGATACTACGCCTTGGATTTACGTATGAAAAGGTAGGTCTTATCTCAATGAATTTTCCGTGTTTTGCATGTAGGAAAGTTTGCAGCCAGTACATAAAACTCCTATGGTCTGGAGAAAAGCATTCTTGACTTCTTGACGGCTGTGCGTAACAGCGGCAGCAGCGGTTTCGGTAGTTCGCTATTGTTATTGTAAGTTCCTTCAGAAATTAACGTTTGATATCCAGTCACAAAGAATATTTAAAAAAATTCTGACACATTACATATTTTGCGAGGCCGTTCAGAAGGATATCTTGGTCCTTGCGGCTTGCAAATCTGATCGATGCGATTGTAAATTGACCTAAATTATAAACAATAACAATAGCGAACTACCGAAACCGCTGCTGCCGCTGTTACGCACAGAAGTCAAGAATGCTTTCCTCCAGACCATAGGAGTTCTATGTACTGGCTGCAAACTTTCCTACATGCAAAACACGGAAAATTCATTGAGATAAGACCTACCTTTTCATACGTAAATCCAAGGCGTAGTATCGACCTGCACAATACAATAGTTGCAACAGTTGCTAACCCGTGTAACTGTGTGAAACCAGTCTTGATACTCGTCTATAAACAGTTCCGGCTATGGAAAGCCAAATGGTGCAAAATTCAAGAAACAAAAATAGCTTCACGTTCAACAAACTTCCTTTCAACGCCAAGAGATATTTCATTCAAGCTCAACAAAATCAATTCATATTCAACAAGTTTCTTTCAAGATCAAGAAATATTATTTCAAGGTCAACAAAAATTAACGTCCACGATCAACAAAATTGAAATCAATTCACATTCAACACGGGCAAGTTTCTTTCAAGATCAAGAAATATTATTTCAAGATCAACAAAATTAACGTCCACGATAAACAAAATTGATTCAAGTTCAACAAAATCAATTCACATTCAACAAGTTTCTTTCAAGGTCAAGAAATATTAAGATCAACAAAATTAACTTTCACGATCAACAACTTTCTATCGTTGTCAACAATCTTCCAAACGCTGTCAACAAAACATCTCGTCCCCAGGGCCTTCTCTGCGAAGAGGGTATCTGTAAAACGAGGACCGGATGGCTGCGGATGGCGGATGGGAAAACGCGGATAGAAAAATGCGGATAGAAAAATATATATATAAAAAATAAAATAAAAATAATGAAGATACGTTTAAGAAGGAAAAAAGTAAAGAGGGGTCAGAAATCATCATTTCGAATATCAAGCATTTTCCATAAATTAGATTTGAGACCTTGTATAGCTAACAGTGTATTATTCCGAACAAATAATTATAAAACAAGAAATACGAGCGCATTATTTTTGAAGCAGTGGCGGGGGATAGGGGAGAAGGATAATACTATTGATTCGGGAATTATTCCGGTATTACAGTTCTAATTTGAGAAGTTATTAGATTTTGCGACTTAAAATATAACTGAGTAGAATAGAGTAGTAAATGGAAGACACGGATTAACTCGATTTTAGCCAAGAAACTGGCCTGTGCTATGTGAAATTAACTTTCACGATCAACAAAATTGAGTGAGTTAGTGAGTTCAGTTATTATTGCATATTTGTAAGCGCATTGAGATTTTTAAACGCGCAGAAAAGAACTTAATTATTATTATTATTATACATCGTACGTTGTTTTTGACGAATTAATCATTCTTTGCCTTGGAAGAAGGAGGGTTGATAACCAGGATATCCCTCCAAGCATAATATGTTTTAAAACGCATACTTCCGAGCCGTGACGCTAAAAAGCATTATACGCGATCGTTCGAGCAAACGGTAGCAAAACCCAATGTAGATGGTCTTGAAATTGATGAAACATTCTTTGATCTATTATACACAGGATATTATGTCCCCATTTTGGGGTCTGAGTTACAGTGTTGCGTTACATAGAGGAAAATCTCTGACCTCTCTGTGAACGACGTGTCACATCTCCTATGCAACACATTTTCGTTGTTTTTTTCAGTAGCATTAGCTCTGTTTCTAGGAATGTGTAAACTCGATTTAATATTCCGGTGTGTTAATAAATTGTTTGATTTGCATGTGAATTATCACTTCAAAGCGAGTTATCTTTCTTGTGGTATTCTTTGGGAGGCAGGCGGCCGATTGATAACCTTAGGGACTGTGCAATAATTACCAGGAGGGGGCGGGGGGGGGGGGGGGGGGTCGTACATAATTTCTGACTGATTAGAGGGAGGGCAATATCTAAATTCACTCCTTTAGGAGGGGGGGTATTACCTAATATTTTCCTCCATGAGGCCCATTTTCCAACCCCCCCTCCTAATAATTGTGAATTATCACTTCAAAGCGAGTTATCTTTCTTGTGGTATTCTTTGGGAGGCAGGCGGCCGATTGATAACCTTAGGGACTGTGCAATAATTACCAGGAGGGGGCGGGGGGGGGGGGGGGGGGGGGTCGTACATAATTTCTGACTGATTAGAGGGAGGGCAATATCTAAATTCACTCCTTTAGGAGGGGGGTATTACCTAATATTTTCCTCCATGAGGCCCATTTTCCAACCCCCCCTCCTAATAATTATTGCACAGTTCCTTACCCAAGAGTATAAGTATACGTAGTTTTTGCCTTTATGTGATTTATGTGATTTATGTAAATAACATATTTAGCCAGGTAATTTAATTTATTATTGTAATCATTTATTATTGTAATTAATTTAATACACGGCTCGATGGAAGAGCATGTATTGTGAATTGACACCGTGTTTAAATAAAGTTTTACTACTACTACTACATGTCTCTTTTGGCATCGATTCACATTTTTCTTCACATAGTCTGTTCGTAACGTTACCTGAATACGATTTATGTATTCATTATAATCCCCCGGGTATAATCCCCGCCATATCTCCCAGTTATGCGCACCCTCACTCCCCTATTTTGTCACTCTCATAACCGTGTGACTGTGTCGGTGGTTTTGATATCTGATGTTTACGATTTTATTTCTCCGTTTACTCCCTAGTTTTAGCTCCGATTGAGAAGATATATCAAACACTCGAGACAGTGTCACATGTCACAGGCCAGTCAGTCTTGGCTAAAATCGAGGTAATCCGTGTCTTCCGTTTACTACCCTTTTCTACTCACCTGTAATACCGGAATAATTCCCGAATCCATAGTATTATCCTTCTCCCCTATCTCTCGCCACTGCTAAAAAAAATAATGCGCTCGTATTTCTTGTTTTATAATTATTTGTTCAGAATAATACACTGTTAGCTATACAAGGTCTCAGCATCTAATTTATGGAAAATGCTTGATATTCGAAATGATGATTTCTGACCCCTCTTTACTTTTTTTCCTTCTTAAACGTATCTTCATTATTTTTATTTTATTTTTTATATATATCTTTTTCTATCCGCATTTTTCTATCCGCGTTTTCCCATCCGCCATCCGCAGCCATCCGGTCCTCGTTTTACAGATACCCTCTTCGCAGAGAAGGCCCTGGGGACGAGATGTTTTGTTGACAGCGTTTGGAAGATTGTTGACAACGATAGAAAGTTGTTGATCGTGAAAGTTAATTTTGTTGATCTTAATATTTCTTGACCTTGAAAGAAACTTGTTGAATGTGAATTGATTTGTTGTTGAACTTGAATCAATTTTGTTGATCGTGGACGTTAATTTTGTTGATCTTGAAATAATATTTCTTGATCTTGAAAGAAACTTGCCCGTGTTGAATGTGAATTGATTTCAATTTTGTTGATCGTGGACGTTAATTTTGTTGACCTTGAAATAATATTTCTTGATCTTGAAAGAAACTTGTTGAATATGAATTGATTTTGTTGAGCTTGAATGAAATATCTCTTGGCGTTGAAAGGAAGTTTGTTGAACGTGAAGCTATTTTTGTTTCTTGAATTTTGCACCATTTGGCTTTCCATATCCGGCTTATTCCTTATCATTTCCTCCAGAGTTTGTGTTCCCTATCTATTCAAGTATCAGATAAAGAAATGTTTGACTTTCAACAACTTGTACATGTCACTCGATATAAAATACAATAAACATTCAACATGTTCAAACTTCCGCTTACTAGACAAGATTCTTTGCCTTCCTCTTCTTCTTTGCCGGTTTATCTCGCTACGCTCCCCATACAACCTGCGAATATTTGATACAAAGCTGGTGCTTGTAAAAAGACATCTAGCTGTTTCCTTTATAGAACTTCCGTACAAATATTGATGATAAATCACCCGCCAGCGTGGGTCTTCGTGCAAAAACTTTCATCATTCGTCTTACTGCTTGGTAACCTCTCGGTCGAATCATGACGGGCGAATCATAGCGGGCGAATCATGTTCGAAAAAACCGGGGTCTACACACAGCACTGAAATCTGCTGTAAACAGAACATTGCAAAGAACCCAAAATCAAGATATCACAGATACCGTTATGAAATGCATCTTGGCAAAATACAAGTCCTGACACTAAAGGCATTAAATTAACCCTCACTGTTTATGAAGGCTGTACAGTGTACATATATATATATATATATATATATATATATATATATATATATATATATATATATTATATATATATATATATATATATATATATATATATATATATTATATATAGAACAACTGATGAAGATCAAACGACCGAAACGTTTTAGTAAAGTTTTTTAAATTTTTTACATATCAAAGGTTGTCCGTCTTTGGTTTTATCTTCGAACTGGACTATATATATATGTATATATATAGTTCCAAATCAGTAGACACATTAGAATTTTTTTATTTATGGAGGAAGGTTAAACTGCAAAACTCTTTAGCCTAAAACAATATGTAAGTCTGAATGCACATATCGCTTTAAAAAATGGATATTTATTAGTCCAGAAAAAGTTCATGGTTTTACATGTATGAAAAGGGGATTCATTAAAAGACTGATATTTTTAATTTTGTTGCAGAAAAATACTTATTCTACTCCAACATATAGCTAGCAGGGTTGTAATCAGACAAACAGTTAGCATGGTCTGAAACTACTATAAAGGTCATGATGACCTGAGCTTAACTCAGATTTTTAAAACAACCACAGGCACGGAATCATTTATTTTGTTATTATGACTGGTTACTCAATTTCTCTGTGGAACCAGTTTCTTCAAAGCTTAATGACAGCCCTGTCAAAGAAAATACAGACAATTACCTTGCATCCTTAAACTGCCATAGCTGTTGGACTCAACCCTTGCCATCCATGAGCAGGCTACTGTGTTGTGAAAAAAAAATGATTTTCAAGTTGAGATTATTCTTGCTTACTTGACTAATTTAATCCTTTTTTGTTTCTAAATCACTTTAAAGTTTAACAGATTTATTAAAAACTGCAAGAGGCACATCAGAGCACCGTTTATAACAGGGCAAAACAGTATGCAAAAGACGGTCACGATCAAAATGTATCTTCTCTTCGAAAAAATTACACTAAACCTTCAAACATGTAATGAGAATCTATCACCTCATCTTAAAATAACATGAACAAATCAAACCTAATCAAATCACAGTGTACTGTACCAAGCCTTGCTTGAAAACCAGTAATCATCCAAATATATATATATACATAGTGTTTTTCCTTTCATGAGAAAACAGTCCTAAAAGTATGTTGAGTAGTCCAACAACATAATTACAAACTAAGGAGAAGGAATTTTCGGCGTCAGCCGTAGTTCCATTCACGCTCGGAAATTAGTCACGATAATTTACATTCCCCTAAGAAAGAAAAGGAAAAAAACTTACCTTCGGTTCTCAATCAGTCTTCCAAACATTTTATCAACGATTAGCTGAAAAACGCAATCTTTGTGTCCCTTCAATAAATGAATGTTTCACGAAGCGGGTCCGCCATCTTGGATTCTGTGCCATTTTCAAAAGGATTCCCATGAGCCTCGCGGGGGTTTGGTTATATTGGACGGTAAGTGACGTCAATTAATTCCAGTTTCTCGGAATCTCACAAACGCCTCACGATGGAGTCTCTCCTAAAAACTAAAACAAATTGTTTTTGCACGCTTTGACAGAAACGCCGCCGATATATATACTAGTCACGCGAAATACTTGTCACGCGAAATACTAGTCACGAGAAATATAAGCTTTTTATAGTCACGCCTCTCTCCTCCGCAGAGGCTTCTTGGGATAATAGGGAATAGGGAAGATTGGGGAGAGTGAAATATAAAGCGCGCGGGGGCTGGAGAGAGAGAAAAAGCAAGCGCGCGGCTTAAAAACAAAGCTTCCAGACCACAACATACAGTGCATAACAAATCAACAATCTTTGGTTACCTTGGAGGTCAGCAAACCCCTTTGAAATTTGATTGGACGGATAAGTGACGTTAATTAATTCGGTTTTCTCGGAATTAGAAATATTATCTCGAGACAGAAGTTCTGTAACAACGCCTCACGATGGAGTCTCTTTTGAAAAACCTCAAGCAACAAGTCACTTGCTCGATTTGTCTCGATACCTACAACAAACCCAAAACTATATCATGTCTTCACACATTTTGCTGCGAGTGTTTGACGAATCATGCAAGAGCGAGCCACAGACAAGGAAAATTCAGATGCCCCGAGTGCCAGGCACAAATCGATTTACCCAAAGGAAATCGCTTCGACAGTTTGCCGAGCAGTTTTTTCCACAACAGTTTGTTGAGTATCCTTGCTGTTCGACGGAGTGGCGATGGAAGTGGCCTTAACTGTTCTCAGTGTAGGAAAAACAGCGACCAGATGTACTATTGCTTTGATTGTGGACGATTTATGTGCCCTGACTGCTTCAACGCGCACGAATTGCTAAAGGCATCCTTTGAAGGACACAAAGTGACGCCAGTGAATGAGTTTCAAGCAGAAGATTACGAAGCCTTGCTGAAGCGACAGCCATTTTGCTCGGAACAGCTCCACGAGAAAGAAATAGCGCGATTTTTCTGCTTCCCGTGTGAAGCTTGTGTCTGCCAAATTTGCATAGTCACGAATCACCGAAATCACGAGATCGTTTTACTCGACAAAGCGGCCCATGACGAGAAAGACAACATTATGTCGGGCGCGGAAATGATGAAAGAAAAAATAAGCGAGCTTCGTGAAGTGATTCGACAATTTGAAGAAACGACTTCTGCCCTGGAAACAAATGTCGCAAACGCCAAGCAAGGAGTCTCGCAAGCAGCCGAACAAGTGATCGCAGAGGTTCGAGCGCGCGAGCGAGAGGCGATTGTATCCATCGAGACGACACGCGTGACGAGGCTCGAGAGAATTAACTCGGCTATGGGGAAAGCGCAGTCCTTGCTCAAACAAATGAAACAAGCGGTTGATTTTGCTAATAATCTGGTACAGAGAAGCTTAAGCTCGGATATCATGCAGAACAAAGGAACTTTGAAACAGAGATTTGAAGAACTTCGCGGAATTGAAGTTCCAAAACATCACGAGACCTCGTACGTCAAATTTACCGCGGCTTCTGTAGAGGGCTTGAAATTGGGCTTTATTAAAACCATAGACAAGGCAGATGCAAAACTATCAACGCTTGAAGGACTGAAACAAACTCTTCAGGCTGGTGTAGAAGCAGAGTTTACTTTATGCCCCAAAACATCAGAAGGGGAGATAAGTAACCAGGCTGATCTTGAAGATCGAGTTGAAGTTCTGATAGAACCTGCTAAAGATGTAACAAATGTGATTGTCAGTAAAAAAGAGGACGGCAATGTTCAGTTGAAGTTTACACCCAAAGTACCCGGCGCCTACAGCATTGAAGTGAAGATCAATGGCGAGAAACTTCCGACCTGTCCTTTTACTATGCAGGTGAAACAACGTGAACTTGTTGTAGTCGGTGAGTTGGACTTGAAGTTTTTTCAAGGAGATCAGCTACAATATCCATATGGAATCGCTATAAACACGAATGGGAAGATTGCCGTAACAGATTACGGTGGACACTGTATTTATATATTCGATAAAGAAGGTAACTGTTTAAGGAAAATTGGTAGCAAAGGAGAAAATCTTGGACAGTTTAACAGCCCATTGAGCGTTTCGTATTTAAACAACAATGAGATCCTTGTGGCAGATCAAGCGAATCATAGAATACAATACTTAAATATCCAGACAGGAACTGTTGTGAAAAGCATTGGAAAATGTGGTGCAGGAAAAGGAGAGTTTAAGAGTCCATTTGATGTTTGTTTGGATGATGACGGGCGCATTGTTGTAACCGAGTACGGCAATAATAGAATACAGGTGATGTCACAAGAGGGGGAGAGTATTTTCAAATTTGGAGACAGCGGCCCGGAGAAACTCAACCGCCCTTTTAGCTGCATTTCTTACAAGAACACGTTTCTCGTATCTGATGGAGGAAATAACTGCATTAAAGTTTTCGATCAGGCAGGAACTTTCTTATACAAGTTTGGAAAACAAGGGAATCAAGACGGACAATTTAACTCGCCGTGGGGTATGCTTGTAGACAGCTCCAGTAATATTCTTGTATGTGATCGTAGTAATAACCGAGTTCAGCAATTTTCTTTAGACGGTCGCTTCACAGGCAAAAGTATCACTCATTTACCACATCCTACTAGAATAGCTACAGCGCCAGACGGACGTATTCTTGTGACAAGCCTTGCAGCTAAGAAAGTATACATACTGAACTAGATGTTTATCGTCAGTACATATTGTAGTTTGTTCTGTTGTTTTGACGGAAATTCACGGTCTCTGTGATAACAATATTGTGTATTTTCTGTTCTCGAAAACTTGTATGATGTCATGTTTCTGAGGATATTACCTACATTCCGGCCGATGTCAGGAAAACTGGTATCCCTGTAATGTGGCAAATGCCAGGCCAAATCGTGATAAAAATTGGTGTTTTTTCTTAATTTAGTTCTTTGCTACCCTGGGTGTGGCCCTAATTATTTCTCGTAAATGAAGAGCTATAGAAACTTCTAGCGCCCACGGGATAATGTATATATTTGCGAACTGGTAGCTTGTAGACTTTTTTTCACAAGAGAAGTGTCGAGCATCGTATTGTCTACTGAGTCCAAAATTGCGACGCTCTGCAGTTAGTAAGTTAGCATGTCGTCAGGTTATCCACTCTCCTCCCCCCTAAAAAAAATTAGACTAGAAGATTTCAATTTACGATGATTTATGTGAGAAAAATCTAACGCTAATTTTATTTGGAATTTTGTAACAATTTTGAATAAATTTTGAAATCAAAGATGGCTGATCCAAGATGGCGGATCAATTTTTGCAACGTGTGAGGTCATTTTGGTTTGATATGTCGCCATAATTTACACGTGACTGTCACTAAAATAAGTATTTTTGGATACTTTACACGCCAAATAACTGGTAAAAAGAAGTTGTTGTTGCTTAAAAATCAGCCTGATTGCAGGTTACGTTTTATGCAACTAAACTGATTTATATACCATGTTACGCCACAAAATGTAATCAGATGTATACAAAATGTAATAGTAACGTAAAAAATTTACATTGATGTAATAATTATTTTTCTTGATATAAAATGTAATAACGTGTGATTCAATGTAATAAATACGTTAACACAAAATGTAATGACACAAAATAACGTTAAATACGTTTATTGTAGATTATCATTGGTATTTATACGGGGTACCGGATAAATAATTGGTCGTTTAGAAAAATAGTTCAAAGTCGAGACTTAAATACTCCAAGTCAAATTAGCCCAGGGCTTCAGCATTAGAAGGCTAAGTCCAATTTCTATAAAATAGACAACACATCTTGATTTAACGAGGGTCCTCAGATGGGGAAACTGGATTGTCAGAATTTTTGCCAATTCTCAGCTAACCCTCTTTAATGACATACTATTTGGATTTGAACAGCATCGATGCATTGTTGTCAAGAAAACTTCAACATCTTTAATGTTTTTTTGTTCTGTAGCAGAGCTAGTGTTCCACTGTCAGCGGGCTGTATATAACGTAATGGTGAGAAACTTTTCTCTGTCGTGGAAAGAGGTGCAATCTTATATCTGCTAGCAGTCGAGTTGAACGAGAAACCCCCGCTTCTCCGAGAACTGAAGACTGAGCCCGCGGGTTTCATGACTAAGTCGTATCCTCATTGCGCCATGCTGGCATGAAAGATTGCCCTTGACAATTCGCCGGTACCTATTTACATATACTCCTAGGTGAAGGGACGCAATGCGAGAGTTAAGTGTCTTGCCCAAGAATACAACACAATGACCCAGGCCACCGCTCGATCCAGAGTCCAACGCCCTAGTCAGAGAAGATCATCGCGCCCCACACTATTTAGTGTCGAGGGATGAATAATTAATTCATCCAAGCCTCGGAGCCTGTTTTCAAAGCACTTGTTCAGACGCACAAGCTAAGCTCTATGAAGAGTTTTTACCTGAGCTGATCAGGTCCTTCTTTCTCATAACCTGTCTTCTTGAATTTGTTACAAAAGAGTAAAGAGAATTTACAAAGAATATACGTGCTATAAACCACTAGATAGCTTACAACAGTTACTGATGAGAGAAGCAGTGAGAGAAAATATCGTTAGAAAAAACTATTACAACAAATAAAACTGAGAGGGACAAGTGTATTAACACACAAGAACTAAATCGTTTTCGAGTTTTCAGGGAAAGAAAACCTATGCTTGGGAAACCTACACAATGGTGTTTTTTTACTTAAAGTTTGTGTATTTGGAAGGGGGGGCGGGGGGGGGGGGGGGTGGTGTCTGTAATACAAGCTAATGCTGATCTACCAATAGGCCCGCCAAGTAGCTTGCGTCCACTTTTCACCATTCTTTTCCGCGTGAAGCAAGGAAATAGGAGACGTCTGCACGCGCAGGCTCCCCGCCAAGTGGCTGTCAACCGAGTGGAGTGGAGGAATATCGCTGAAGCCCTGTGTGCCACCTAGGCACTGATAGGATAGATGAGCTACTAATGAGACCATAGATTTCCAATGCCTATAGATTAACTATACAACTATGTTTTGATGAAGTCGCAACCCTGTTTAATAAGACAATTTCCCTTCGGTGATCATTTCCTGATTCTCATGACTTGTATGCTGAGTCCAGGATTGATACCTATAAAAACAAAGCTTCCAGACTACAACAGTGCATACAACAGATCAACAATCTTAGGTTACCTTGGAGGTCAACAAACACCTTTGAAATTTGATTGGACGGATAAGTGACGTCAATTAATTCCAGTTTCTCGGAATCTCACAAACGCCTCACGATGGAGTCTAGATCTCTCCTTTCCAACTAAAAACAAGATCCCCTGAAGGGATTACAAGCGGCCGATTTCCTGGGGGGGGGGGGGGGTAAGTGGTGGGGGGCTCTCCCTTGTGTACGCTATATAGGAATGTCCCGCTGGACAGGGTTTGGTTTTTGAGAATTTTGTCTTCCACAGGGTAACCCATACGTTCAGAATAGGATAACGTTGATTGTTATGTAAGTCGTGAAAATTAAAAAAATAACAAGCGTACCACCCGATTCACTCGATCCCTGTGGCTGATAGCCGCTGAAAATGTACCGTATGACTCGGTTGTCAGCCGTCCATATGATCATATATGATCTTGCATAAGTAACCGCGCACAGGAAGTGGTTTTCACAATCCGGTTTGAATGAACTTCCGGCAATGGCTGACGACTGGGATCACCATGGTCATTCTAAATTCCCTAAAAATGTACGAGCAGTCCCTCCTTTTTTCGAGCGAGCGCGCTCGAAAAAAAGAATATATCACAGTCTACTAAAAAATGTTAATGTATATAATGTTTTACCCATATAAACGCGAGGGACCCTAGAAAAAGCAAGCCCAGCCATCATCAAGGACGAGAAGGACGGCTGAAATTATCATATTAATGAGCTAGAACTGAACTCGTTGACATAATCGTAATTTTGAACTAACCAATCGAATATACTTTTCAAAATACCAATAAACCAGCTGTAAGCCGCGCACTGATTGCGAAGACACGAAAGACAGATCGGCACAGCCATCATATATGACGATATAGCCGGCTAAGTTTATAACGGGTGATATAGACTGGGATGGGATTTTCTGAAATCGTTCTAATACAGCAATAATGGCCTAATCCGTTTACAATACTTTCCAAAAGGTCAAATAAACCCGCTTTAAGCTTTGTAAATTGCGAATAAAGAAAGGCAGAGAACCCAAAGATCACTACATAGCCATCATATATGACGATATAGCCGGCTAAGTTTATAACGGGTGATATAGACTGGGATGGGATTTTCTGAAATCGTTCTAATACAGCAATAATGGCCTTGATCTGTCGACAATACTCTCAAAAAGGTCAAATAAACCGCGTTTAAGCTTTGTAAATTGCGAATAAAGAAAGGCAGAGACCCCAAAGATCACTACATAGCCATCATATATGACGATAAAGCCGGCTGAGTTTATAACGGGTGATATAGACTGGGATGGGATTTTCTGAAATCGTTCTAATACAGCAATAATGACCTTGATCTGTCGACAATACTCTCAAAAAGGTCAAATAAACCGCGTTTAAGCTTTGTAAATTGCGAATAAAGAAAGGCAGAGACCCCAAAGATCACTGCATAGCCATCATATTTAACAATTATTCCATGAGCCCGCGTTGGATATGAGAGGATAAATAGCCAACGAGCGCGTAGCGCGAGTTGGCTATAATCCTCTCATATCCAACAAGGGCAAATGGAATAATTGTTTTATTAAAAACATCACTAAACTAAACTTCGGTATTACTTTATCAATCGACTGAGTGAATTTTCAGTTCAATCTAAATGAAGTATGATTTGTAAGAAAACGGCGGCAAAAGGCTTGCGCGGTCTGCCAGTTCAGTTAGCACAGTGAATGAAAAGAGAGCAAAGCAGAATTTTAATCTTCGCTCTGTGTCTTCTAAAGTTTCGTATATTCTGGGAAATTGTGCAAATGGTTTAGCTTAAAATGGAAAGATCAGAAATAATTGTGGAGCTGAACATTATATTCATTTTACAAGTTGAATGGACAGCTGAACGGGTTGTTTACGGCGAGCACAGTGAAATCGTGCACGACTACAGAATCAATTGTGTTGAAACCAGCGAAACTGAGCAAGTTAAAATCAAGTTCACTGAAGTAAAAAGCAAAGGAAAGCGCCAATATCTACATGGATGGAGAGAAAAAGAGTGATCTTCGAAGAGAATTCCACTGTGAAGTGATCTTTGATTGTATACCTGACCATCACTACACGAACGCTTGACGAACT
Source organism: Desmophyllum pertusum (assembly GCA_029204205.1). NCBI lineage: Eukaryota > Metazoa > Cnidaria > Anthozoa > Scleractinia > Caryophylliidae > Desmophyllum > Desmophyllum pertusum. Next base: position 642,333 of record MU826365.1, read on the forward strand.
GTCGTATGCTTCTTCTCCGATATTAAGATTGTGCTGATCAGTTTAAAAGCTTAGTCCAGTTGGAATTAACAAGCCTCTTCGAAACACAAGGTAACAATACTGAATAGGCTAAGCTTAAACTTGTGTTGTAAACAGGTTTTCATTCATTTTGAACGAATTTGTGCAGATTTGTATTGCGAGTTTTCGAATTTTCCCGTAAATTGTTTCAGGCTTCCTTTAGTGCTCGTTCAGTTGCATTTGTAGTACATTAATTACGGGCATTTCCAATTAAATGTTTCGTTCAAAACTTTGCTGCATTTTCTATCAGTTCTGTTACTTCGTCTTCAGTCAATTCTGCCGCGAAACAATTTTCTCCGGCGGCCATTGTTCCTTGGAGAGAGAAAAAATTCAGCTCTCTTTCTCGCTGACGCGTTCATATTTGTCGGAGCAGGTATATCAGCTGTTAGACTGTCTCCGTTTAACCAATCAAAAAGCTAGAAATCCAATATCCGTGGTCCAGTTTTTAATAAATGACGATATAGCCGGCTGAGTTTATAACGGGTGATATAGACTGGGATGGGATTTTCTGAAATCGTTCTAATACAGCAATAATGACCTTGATCTGTCGACAATACTCTCAAAAAGGTCAAATAAACCGCGTTTAAGCTTTGTAAATTGCGAATAAAGAAAGGCAGAGAACCCAAAGATCACTGCATAGCCATCATATATGACGATATAGCCGGCTAAGTTTATAACGGGTGATATAGACTGGGATGGGATTTTCTGAAATCGTTCTAATACAGCAATAATGGCCTTGATCTGTCGACAATACTCTCAAAAAGGTCAAATAAACCGCGTTTAAGCTTTGTAAATTGCGAATAAAGAAAGGCAGAGACCCCAAAGATCACTGCACAGCTATCATATATGACGATATAGCCGGCTAAGTTTATAACGGGTGATATAGACTGGGATGGGATTTTTTGAAATCGTTCTGATACAGCAATAATGACCTTGATCTGTCGACAATACTCTCAAAAAGGTCAAATAAACCGCGTTTAAGCTTTGTAAATTGCGAATAAAGAAAGGCAGAGAACCCAAAGATCACTGCATAGCCATCATATATGACGATATAGCCGGCTAAGTTTATAACGGGTGATATAGACTGGGATGGGATTTTCTGAAATCGTTCTAATACAGCAATAATGGCCTTGATCTGTCGACAATACTCTCAAAAAGGTCAAATAAACCGCGTTTAAGCTTTGTAGTTGCGAATAAAGAAAGGCAGAGAACCCAAAGATCACTGCATAGCCATCATATATGACGATATAGCCGGCTAAGTTTATAACGGGTGATATAGACTGGGATGGGATTTTCTGAAATCGTTCTAATACAGCAATAATGGCCTTGATCTGTCGACAATACTCTCAAAAAGGTCAAATAAACCGTGTTTAAGCTTTGTAAATTGCGAATAAAGAAAGGCAGAGACCCCAAAGATCACTGCACAGCTATCATATATGACGATATAGCCGGCTGATTTTCTGAAATCGTTCTAACGGTAATAAGAATATAATGGCCTAATCCGTCTACAATACTCTCCAAAAGGTATCGGAATAAGGTAAATGAAACAATCTGTGCAATATGGGCATTTTTGTTGTCGAGGCAGATAAAAAATGGCTTGATAGAAACATGTAAAGTGGGGTACAGATCAGACCAAGCCAAACAAGCCAAAGAGAGTTCGCGCCAAAGAGAGTTCGCGCCAACACACTCCCTTGGATAACAGACGAATTTAGATCATTGATTATCCAGCGTAACTTCTGGATCGAGCAAAGACTGGCAACTCTACCGGTCTCACAGAAACTCAGTAACATCAAGCATCAGGGAAGCGAAGAAACCCTACTATTCCAGATTACTTGAGGAGAACAGGAATGACTCTGGCAAACTGTGGAAGGCAATCAAATCTGTGATCTCCACCAATGTTTGTAACAGTCAAGTTCAGTCTCTTGAGTTCGATAGCGAGGTCGCCACACATCCTATAATGATATCCGCCAAATTTGGAGAATTTTTCGCTTCCGGTCGGTGATTGCTAAACTGAGACAAGCCATACCAACAACAAGGCTGCCAACCATGCGCCGCTCGCCAAGTCTATCACCAGACATGTTACCTTCAGATTGATGTCCATCACCGAGGACTTTGTCCGCGCACAGCCGAAGACTTTAAATATCAGGAAGTCAACTGGCCTGACGGATATTCCCTCGAGGCTTCTCAAGGACGGTGCCGACGCCCTGGCCAACCCCTTAGCCCTCCTTATGAATAGGTCGGTTTCAGAGGGATTTATACCATCTAAATGGAAGCACGCTGTCATAACGCCCATCCATAAAGCTAGCCTGCGAGCAAGCTCTCTGGCTAAAAAAACGCCAAGAGAGCTTGCTCGCAGGCTACCATAAAGCTGGCTCCAAGACCGATCCGTCAAACTACCGTCCCATCTCTGTCCTGACGGTGTTCTCAAAGATTCTCGAGCACGCAGTGCACCGGATGGTCTACGCCTATTTACAGCAGCACACGCTTCTCTCCCAGTTCCAGTCTGGCTTTCGCCCGTTGCACTCCACTTCTACAGTACATGTCTCATACACGTCGCGAACACTTTGCTTCACAATATGGATAAGGGGCTACTCACCGGGCTAGTATTTTTGGACTTTATAGTAAGGCCATAGACACTTTAGACCGCAGTGTATAAATGCTAGATAAACTGTCTTCTTTCGGATTTAACCGTTCCGCTGTGCAACATTTGGTTTTCCGTTCCTATTTAACTAATCGTACCCAAAGTGTCTGCATTAACGAGGCTATCTCTGAGCCCCAACAGATCATGTTCGGGTTCCCACAAGGCAGTGTACTCGGACCGTTACTATTTATTATGTACATAAATGACCTGCCTCAGGTGGTTCAACTCTGTAGTGTTGAACAGTATGCTGATGATACTGTTATCTACTTTGCCAATGATTCAGTTAGAGATATTGAATCCCACCTGACATCTGACTTGAGCAATGTAATGAGCTGGCTTAACTCCAACTTTTTTATTCTAAATCTCAGTGACTCAGGATAGCTGATAGTTTTACAGTCCAAGTCAATGATAGTAGTTTAACTAGGGTAGATACTTCTAAATATCTTGGTGTCCTTATGGATGAAACCCTAAGCTGGAAAGAGCACGTCACCCACGTCGGCGCAAAGATCTCGTTGAATCTAGGCATGTTGCGCCGCGCACGTAAAATCCTACCTACATGCTCGTGCCTAATGTTATTCAATGGTCCTACCGCTTTTTACTATTGCGCGGTTGTATGGGACGGTTGCGGGGCAGGCTCCAAAACCTATCTGGATAAGCTTTACCATCGCGCGGCGTGTATTATCAAGGGCCGGTCAGTTGATGTCTCGGAGCTCCACACGATTCTCGGTTGACCCAACCTGCAGGCGCGCCGGAACTATCTATATTGTATCATGGTGTTTTTTAAAATCCATTCACGGCAACAACAACAACAACACCAATGCAACAACACCAGGCAGCGCGACCAACTTCGCTTACCGCCTGCCAGAACAACAAACTATCAGGGAAGGTTTAGGTTCAGTGGTGCGCGCGCTTTCACTTGAACACCCTTCCACGGAATCTCAGGACCTTATACCAGTTTTAAGATCAATGTCAAACGCCACTTCAAGCGCTAACTACCGCCGTGAACACAGCGTAATTCTCTACTTATTATTATTATTATTACAAGTGGAACCGGAATAAAAGCAATATATAATTTAATTGTCATAATGGAAAAATGGTAAATATGATACCACCTACTGCCCTTAATTTTAGTTTTAGTGGGGTTTAGAAATTGCGAAAATCATGCAAATTTGTTAGTAAAATATCGGCCCTCAGTCTTTTCTGTATGGACCTAGTTGCACTCGATCTGTACTGTCAAGATTCTCCCAGTATGGCTCTCGCGCTTGGTCAATAATAAGATATATGTATTATATTATCATAGATACAAGACCAATTGACAGTGTTCTTTGTATAGCACAAACCAACAAATGCACCCTCAGACAACAACCCTGAGTTTAAATTGTGCATATCAAAAACTCCAGTAATGCAATTTGTAAAATTCATAGTCAGAGCAATATGTAAATAGCTCAGAATAGTGGATTCAAAAGCCTCATATGAAGGTAAATGAGAGCTTACATGTACAGTTTATATCAATGAACCAATGGTTCACATGAAGCTACTCGGAAACTTACATGTGCCTAATATTATTCAGTATCAGTGAATATGAATTATGGTGATGTCAAAAATTCCTGGAACAAAAAATATACTAAAGAACACCAGTGAAAGTCACTCAAATGTTAAACTCTGAAAATATGGTAGCAGTATTAGAAGGAACAGTAACCCGACACTGTTAAATTATCATGTTGTGACTAATATGTATTTTTTACATTACAAATTGTTTTTGTTTTCCTTTCTCTTGAATTTAATGTAATTAGCTAGCACTGTCATTAAGTACCATGCTCTAAAACAAAATAAAGACGAAAGGAAATAAATATCAAACAAAAATAAATTTAAACCAAAATTAATTAATGTACATGATTTGAAAAATAAATTTGGAATGGTCTGAATTTTAACAGGCCATGAATTGACATAAGAGTCAGACTGGTTTGAATCAGACCAAAAGTATATGTATTTTCCAACAAAGGCTTGACTTTTCATACCATGCTCAATTACACATGCATGTACATGTATATTTATTAAAGGGGCAAAATACACTAACAGCATGTGCTAACATTTTAAACATTCAATATTAAAATCACACTGTTTAGGATCAGATTCAATGAAATCTAAATACAGCAGACAACCACCACATTTCAAAAATCTTTCTTCAAATATTTATTTGGTCCTTTTTTTTTCTAGCCACAATTTTTTTTAGTGTCATGATTAACTGCAACACCATCAATCAAGTGTCACCCACTGAATTAGTAAAACAAACAATTTTATATATTATATAGATTATAAATTATTTCAAACCAATATCAATTTAATTTATTCTCCTGACATCACAAGTGCTGCCTGATATTACAATGGTTTTGAAGTACAAATCTGAAGAGAAAACAAAGCAGAGAATGTAATTAACCATCAGGTCAGCTGGAGGAGAGAGGGCTTAAGTGGTCGACCAGTATACTGGTACCCAGTATTAACCCACCTCAGAAGAGAACATATAATTAATTATTATGCTCTAGATCAAGGATAATTAATGAAAGGGATTTTCAACTTTTAAATAGATATCTATTTACTATGCTTTATTATTTTATATACACCTAAAAAGGTTTGAGACACAACTCCCTTCCCCCATTTCCCCAAAAGCCCACCAAAAAAAAACCTTTTGAACAAATAACAGATATTTAGCCCACGTACAGCTTATATAATATATATTATTATACGGCATAGCATTTTGGAGTGCGGATACGCACAAAGACGAGCGCAGATATGAGACCGTATTACATGGGTCTCAGTCCCCCTGACCGCGCGCTACGGAAAACACTGTTGAAAGCCTATATTTTAGGAAAGATATTATGTCGTATAATAAACAATTTATTCAGCGGAAAGTTGTGTAACACTGCTGGGCATTTTTACTCGTCAGTGTTTATTTTTTCTCTACTAAAGGCTCGAAAAAATAAAAACTGACTCGTAAAAATACCCAGCCATATTACACAACTTTCCGCTGAATAACCTCTATATAACTTTACAGTACACTCCCCTAAATGATGAATATAGCTCTGAAGACTTCAAAGTGAATTTTATGGGTGTATGTAAAACCAAAAAGACTCCCGAAACACCCCAGAACACTCCGAAAACACCCAAAAATTACAAATACGAAAAAAGGAAATGAAAATAAATAAGATATTATATGGCTGAAGTGGTCCAAAAGGGGAAATGGAACATGGTCAGTGGTCTGAAATTTGCATTTAGTATATTTTTGGTGGCGGAAGATGCAGTGGCCTAATGGAGTAATGGTTAGCATGCTGGACTCAGGACTGAGTGGTCTGGGTTTGAGCCCTGGCTGGGGTCAATGTGTTGTGTTCTTGGGAAAGATACTTTACTCTCAGTGCCTCTCTCCACCCAGGAGTATAAATGAGTACCGGCAACAAAATGCTCCAGGGTGGACTAACTTGCGATGGACTATCATCCCAACCAAGGGGGTTAAGGAATACTCCTAGTTGCTTCATGCTACAGAAACTGGGATTAAGGCTCCGGCTCCGGCAGTTGTGGGCCACTACGCTCATGAAGACTTTACCTTTTTATATGTTTGGTGTTCCGGGGGTGTTGACCAGGGTCACTGTTCTTGGTTTAACATACACCCAAATTTTAATCAATACTCAGTGTTAATGAGATAATAAAATTGCATGCGTTTAAACACGGAGCGAGCCTATCAGTCGAGGCTGTGGAGTTCAGCCTGCCAATCACAATGGTCTCATTTGATTGGTTAATTCACCCAGGTCTAATTATGTGCAATTATTCAGTATTGTCCAAGTTGTTTGCACAATCACAAAGCTTGTAATTCTGAATAATTTTGCAAATCCCATCAAAGTCATCTTCACGAGACTCGTTCAAGTTCTCGACAAACTCAGATAAATGGAAACAGGTGGCTCTTTGATCGCAGGCTTGAGCTTTGTAACAATTTTAGCTAGCCGCAAAATTTGGACTGTACTGTACATGTCGAAATGGGCGAAGGGAATTCATTGTTTGCATTCAGTTCCTCCTAACAGTGAATAGATACATGTATATTTGTTTTGCGCTCAATATTTATTATTATAGCTTGTTGTGTTTGACATAAATCAATTAGTTGTTTGGATAAACCAACCCCAACTTTTCTCGACCGTTGTTGTGCGACGTTTCAGCTTTCCCCACATGCCATTAATGATAAAAATAGCCAACAAAGTGCTTCAGACGGGGCGTGTCCTTTCCTTTTATAGGCTCGCTCCGTGTTTAAAAGATATACGGTATCCCTTCAATTTATGCTCTTCACTCTCACCTGTAAAATCCACTGTCTACTGACTACAATCAATATGTTTATTATAAGACCATGACCTCCATCTATGAAAAAGATGAAACAGAAAACAAATTATAAATACTACATTGCAGGGCTGCAAATAACAGTCGGTCATCGGACAATGACCGACCAAAATTTGCTTATGTCCGATGCAATCCAAACTGTGGCCGGACACAATGTGCGGACAATTTTGTTTGCCTTCCAACGTAAACGCCAACAGGTTTTATTCTAAATGCAAACTACATGTAGTTTACTCTTCGATGACAACGCGTTAAATTAGCAGGTTCGCTTATCAAGCAATACTGTAATATGATGTCTGACCTCATTTTTGTTTTGTCCGACCAAAATTTTTCTTAGTCGGACACATGTCCTTTCAAGAAAAAAAATTATTTGCAGCCCTGACATTGTGCATAGGAAATTCCTTAGTACTCCTATCATCCTGAGTCTCCTACGCAGCCGTTATTTGTGTCGTCGCGCAGCGCTTCTCCCACTAACGGCTGCTCTAACCTGGACCACATTCCTTTCCTTTTGGCCGCAGCAACTTTGACACCTATCGGCAAAAACGTGACTGTTACCGTTTGCCGAAAATCTTTTTCAACATTATTTTTTAATATCATTCATTTGTCTTCAGTTAAACCATGTTTTATTTTGATGTTTGGTGTGCGTCAAATTTAAAAGGCGGCATACTGGCGTTCGCTTGACGTTTCCGACGCTAAGGTCACGATAAGACACAATCTATTATTGGTGTATTGGCGCGAGCAAGTTCCGAAAAATGGCACTGCAAGACAGCAACTGTGATTGGCTTAAATCGGGAAAGGAATGTGATTCGGATTTGAGCAGCCGTTAGTGGGGAGAAGAGTTGGGTGACGACACAAATAACGGCTGCGTAGGAGACTACTGTCATCCCAGTTCATCTAAATATACCTGATTAAATAGACAGCTAGATTTTGACTTTCATTTTACTGAAAACAATTTTCAGTTGATAACAAAATAAACTTAAGTTAAACTTAATTATTGCCAATTATTTGTTATAATATTATACACTGCACCATAGCGTCTGTATTTATATTGTTTGTGATCAGAAAACTGAAGTTGTGTGACGCGTGACAAAAAGTGAAAAGTAAAATGTTTACAAACGCTTTACTCTTCTGACTGGCGTTAAAACCTCGAATTGTAATATATATAGTCTATTTTAATACACAACAGCTCTTCTGTCCAAAATTTAAATTAAAACTAGGGGTACCATATTGGAAGTGAAGTGCTGCCACATTTGTAATTTCATTATCATCGTTGGTTTTATAAAACAATGTCACGCAAGATCCTTTCGTGCATTTGCGTCTCAAAATAACCTTATACTAACAAAAGCGCAAAACCAACATCTGGTAGTGACAGACACATTTGTTACAATGTCACAGCCAGATTTAGGACACTACTTCCAAATATTTAATTTTCGAGGAAATTTAAGTAAACCAATTGTGAACACAATGCAACGTGTCCAAATATTTAATTGTCGATGTGATTGAAGTAAACCAATTTACCGGCGGTCAAGTCCGTCTGCGATGCAAGCTAGGCGTGCGTGAAATCGTAGAAAAAAGGAGCACGCGACTCGGATCTCACAAAGGTCAGTTCATATGTTCGCTTGAAACATAACAGGGCGGCTTGGTAATAAAACAATGTCACGCAAGATCCTTTCGTGCAAGAGCGTGTGCAACAGCGTCTCAAAACAGCCAAAATCGGCAACAATCAAGCATCAGAGCATCTCAAAACAGCGTCTCCTCGAGCGCGCAAAAGAAATCCCGAAAACAACAATCGTCTCTTCTCGTGCAAATTCGAGCGTGCAATAGTCGTCACAAATCAGACTTTTCACGCGGAGGGGCCTGGGTACTGCTAACAAACATCTTACCGGCAGAGGGAAATCCTGAAATCGCAACTCAGGACAGAAATAGGAGGCTGCCCTCTGCGGGCAGCAACAAACCGCAAAATATTTTTCATAAAAATTGAAGGGCCACAATTTTTTGTAATGATTTATAGCAAGCAAACATTATATTTAAATGTTGCTCAGCACACAGATTTGACAGCATAGAAACATAAAATCGCCGGCCTTCATTCAAACGCAGCAATTCCATTTACATCGTATCGAAAAGAGAAGAGATAACAACTCACTAGGCACCTTTCCAGTATTTCAGTAAAAGCTGGAAGATTTCGTACTATTTTAGCCTAAAGAAAAGCTTGTGAAAATCGTTTGTTTGTTTATTGAGCTCAGCTTTGGGACTGGGAATTTTAATTCAAAGATGCACAATGTGCAGTGACGATTTATATTATTATACTTCGCAAGCAATACTGACACTATTAGAAACATAAAATCGCCTAGATTCAAATGGAGAAATTCAATTTCCCTCTGTACATTTTAATTTCCTAGGACGAGAAACATGCCAAGCGAAATATCGTATCGAAAAGTGAAGAGAAAAACATAATAATTCACTAGTATTTCAGCGCAGTCGGAAAGCCGTTTATAGATTTCGTACTATAATCAAAGCAATGTTTGGAATGAAGGTAAGCCAGCAATTTTCAATGTAAAAATACGCCAAACAGGCGTGTTTTCCATATTTTCACTTACCGAGCTCAGCTTAATTTCGTACTGGGATTCCTGCTCGTTCTTTCTCAAGTTCCTTCTTGTTTCACGTTTCGTTTCTAAACTGAAACAATGCAAAACAGTCGTGAAGTTAACGATTAAATACGTAAACAAAGGTGCAAAACTTTCTACCTGCCTAGCAGCAGAAAATTTAAATAAGCTCAAGCTTACAAACCGAATTGAACGGAAAATTAACCTTACCGCTAGCGTCGCTAAGCTATTATACGCTCGCCTGCCAAATATAAAATAAAACTCAAGAACACTTACATGTAGCTTTCTTTTGGCCAACAGTCGACTACTTGAATCTGCACTTTGTCTGCTACCCGAAGGACTTTCTTCGCTCTTAAGCAGCAATAAGATGCTAGAAAGCGAAGGAAAATTTCTTGAGTCGACAAAACACTTTCTTTAGATCAAGAACTACCGAAAAAATCCGGCGAAAACACGCCACTGAGCTGACGCGACCGGACGCGGGTCGGCAACCGGGTAAAATGGCGGCAAAACACAGCCTCATTTTCATGCATAGTAGTCACCAGGCTCCAGGGAACAACTTATTACAGCCTTAAACAAATGACGGGAATTTAATTTTGCAAAACAGACAACTGAGTTGAAAAGAGGATGCTCTAAACCCTCTCATAAATTTCTCCTTTTGGTTTTAAATTAATAAGTGGCCGATTTAGCGCCAACAGGAAAATGATCAAACGCTGCTCATGCGCGGCTCTTCCCTGATATTTAAAAGAAAAAATAATAATCGCCCTTTTGATAAACTTTACTTCAATATCTAACACTCACAGGAATAAGGCGCTGTTTTATTGAGCATAATGTACTTTTAAAGCAATTTGAAATATTCAAAGCGATCTGGTCACGTGACTGATGACGTCACGTAAGATACGTGTTCAAAAACGTGTTCTTCACATAAATATCTATCCACATGTAGATTTTTGTTGCTATGCGCCTTACATTTCGTGAGATATAGCTGAACAAATTTTCCACACATTTTTACACTCGTGTATAGCCCCCTTAAATTTAAAATGCCAGAATATTAATGGCCATTTCAAAATTCCCCATATCAATGTCTTGCTGAAAATATTGATTACTTTTCAATTGATAGAGACCTGTTCTCACAGTAAACAAAAACGCACTTTCGGGCGTGGTCACGTGACTAATGACGTCATCACACTAAGTTTGATATGAGAGTTATTTTATGGTAAGTGCTATTACCTTGTGGCGCTTCACCCTTCTGGGCCTCAAATTGACAAAGTTATTTGACATTGAAAAATTTCCAGTTGCAAAGGACTCTGGGAAGGTTCTTATTATAATTATATATTGCTTTTATAATTATATATCTAGTGTGTTTTATTGTCTGTATTAATGCTTACTAATTATAAATTGTTAAATTATCATTATTATTATAGTCAATCAGGGCTCTATTTATAAACTAGCCTAGCTAAATTAGATCGATGCTCCTGAATAAATATAGTGATTTCATTTAACCCGTGAAACAATATCTCAGGGGCACCCAACGACAAAAGTTTCCTATAGGTGTCGGAATGTCGTTTTTACGTTATAATTGTGCTTTTTGTGCAGTTTATGACCTATCATTAAACGCTATGAAAATTGTATCTGTTCGAATACGTTAGCTGAACTTTCAAACTTCAGAAACTTTTAGGGATTGAAATCTTATTACCCGAATTTATGAGCTGCTTTTGCCTTTCCGAAAATCCTAGCTGACTTTTTTTTGGACCTGGCAAAACGACATTTTTATCTCTCCGAAAACAAAAGGCATTAATTTCTCCATATTAAGAAAGTTCGAGATGACATTTCCCGAACTGAATATCTCAGGCGATTATACTGTTCCATGACCTTCTGTACACCGGTCGGATGCTCTAACTGTTCCATGACCTTCTGTACACCGGTCGGATGCTCTAACTACTGAGCTGCTGAGCTGCAGAGTATCTCATGTAGTGAGCGGTCATATTAGTACTAGGTTCATATGTGACACGCGTCCCGCATTCTGCTAGGATCAGCAATGTCGAAAGCGTCATGTGTAGTAATAAATGTAAAGAATATGGTAAATGTTAAAAGATTGTAAACATTCGTCTAACCTTCGCACAGTACTCGGAGAATACTCAGCGGAGATGTGCCCCTCGACTTAGTCTCCCAGTTTTTTTGCTCTTGAACATAGCTCCTCAAGCGTCCATTTAAAAATGCTCCACACCAGTTTCCTTTTAAATACGTTAATTGTTTTTCAATTGATAAAGGCCTGTTCTCCGGCATTGAGCCAAAACCCGTTTTCGGGCATAGTCACGTGACTAATGACATCATTGCATTAAGTTTGATCTAGATCATTCTCTCTTGGCTTGATATCAGAGATATTTTATGGCAAGTGTTATTTCTATATAGTGTAGCATCCCGCTGTAATTCTGGGAAGGTTTTTTATTATACTTATGATTATTATTAACCTGGTCCTCCTTATTGCTTGCCTTCCGATAACTTGCTTCATTGACAGTTCCTCCTCTGTCGTCCTATTAGGCAATAAAACCAGCACGTATGAATACGTATTTACAACTGTATTAGTGTAGGTAATCACATGTTTTCGAGTGCAATTTGGAATAAATAATCACGAGTACATTTTGAAAAACAAGTGCTTATATTTATTCCAGATTGCACGAGAAAACCATGTGATTACTTGTTAATAATACACTTGAAAAAATGCGATTTCTTTTTACTAATACGATTATTTAGACAGAGGAGCCCTTCTCCTTTGGTGTACGTATTATAGAGGTTCACTGTATGCACAAACCTTCCGATGTAGTTGGAAATTTTTCGGAAGTCTTCGGGTGATATTCGAAAATCTTCGGAAATCCTAGGCAATCTTCGGAAGTCTAAGGAAATCTTCGGTAAACTTCGGAAATCTTCGGAAGACTTAGGGCAATCTTCGTTAATCTTCCGAAGTAATCCGATGATCTTCGGACATTTTGGCGTTACGTATACGTATTGGTGTTAATTCAGTAGCAAGATATTATTTAGCCTGAGTATCAGGCTTTTCGGGGGGAGGGATAGCTGGCGGACGGGAGGAAAAGCGAAGGGAAGAAACTCTCCTCTCCTATCCCCCCCTCCCCTAAGGAAGGCCTGATAATTAAGTCAGCCGAGAGCCAAGTGGAAACCTTTGCGTAACGAGATTACATAAATGTGTTACTCGATACTTTTTACGGCGATCGATCGCGCCATACCTCGTCTACACAATAACTTGTCTCCCCATTTCCAACTTCACAAGACATGTCTGAGTTGATTTGGCTTTCTTTTTACCAGACTCGTCCTATTAAAGCAAAAAAGCAAATCAAATCACGCAAGCGATATATTATCGATTATCTATTGCAGGTGTACACTAACTAAAGAAGAGTTTCGACAGATTTTCTGGAAGTTCTAATGGATCTACCTTATTACATAACATTTTCGCGAAATAAAGTGTCGCGGAAATTTGCTGGCGCGAAAATTAAGTGACTGTCGTTATATGTAATTGCATTAAAGTAGTTCAAATGGTAGGTCATCTTGAGACTAGGCCAACAGAATGTAATGTACGCAACGTGAATCGTAAACCATCATACCCTGCGCAGGGACTGGGTCAATATCACGCGCCAAGCCCTCGATTGGAACCCCCATGGCAAACACAAGAGAGAGCGCTCAGTTACGATATGGCGGAGAACACTAGATGCAGAGCTCAAAACCATTCGCATGTCCTTGGAGGAGGCAAAGCAGATCGAGATCGATGGAAGAAAGTAGTGACGGCCCTATGTTCGTGATGAAACAAAGATGAATGATGATGCCGGTTGGACTGCAACTAGCTTGCAATGGAGGCTCATGCAGGAGAATCTTCTCAAATGCAAATATATTTCCCCGCATGAGCCTCGATTGTAAGCTTGATCCAATTCAAGATCGAGAATGCGAATATGGTCTATTGTGGATATATGTTCTTTTTTTTGTGGGGGGGGGGGGGGGGGGGGAATCGACTTTTTTCTTTAAGGAACTCCGATGCGAATATGTTATTTGAGTTTTTGCCTTTACATAGATCTATTGACATTTACCTCACCGGCGTTTTTTTCGATTCGTGGACTTTTGGACTGAACCACCTCAATGTCTTCAGCCTCTTCAGGTTGTTTACGATTGTTGCGTTTGCCATGATCATTCAAATGCTTTTCCTCATTCACAAATAACCTAAGGAGTTGAAACGTGAAAGGAGAAACGTGACCGATGTGCATGATAACACGTTCTATTTTCTTTCACAACGTCGTCCACTACAATATTAGTATCCACAATTGACCTGCTCCTAACCGGCCTAGCTATCTGTAACTATTTGTGATTTAGGCAGGAAAACAACTATTTATTGTACCCTGGTTATGTCTTCTTATTCGGTTGATAAAGAAAACATTACACGCGAAAGAGCAAAGCATCGCCGCAACAGTAAAAAATGAGGAAGCAAAGCACAAACATCTCCCGTGTTTTTTCCCAAGAAAGTCACTCACCCGGAAATGTTCACCCCTTACAATGTAAATTCCCTTGATAATTAAAATGTAACCGTAATTTACCCAGGTGAATTAAAGCCCCAGCTATTTTACCATGAATGAATGAATGAATGAATGAATGAATGAATGAATGAATGAATGAATGAATGAATGAATGAATGAATGAATGAATGAATGAATGAATGAATGAATGAATGAATGAATGAATGAATGAATGAATGAATGAATGAATGAATGAATGAATGAATGAATGAATGAATGAATGAATGAATGAATGAATGAATGAATGAATGAATGAATAACTTTATTTAAGTGTCAAAATGTATTTAGCTAAAAAAACGAATTGGGGACACTATATAGAGCATTCAAGATAAAAATATGGGCAAATTATACTTGAGAAATCATGTTTACCTAGGATGGTGTAACCACGGCTATTACAAGTTACAAATAACTGTTATAATTATAACTTACTTCACTACTGCCAATGACTGACTCCCAGATGATCGCACTCCACCGTTTGCCAATCTTTTCCACAGCCACTGGCACAGCGAACGGCAACATACAGGAGAAGCAGATTCGTACAGCTTAAATAGCCCATTACCATCTCCGCCACAGACTTCAGGGACAGGGTGGGTGTCGAGAATGAACAACCTTCTATCGATACATCCGACAAGGAGCGAAAACGGCTCGCAAGTGTAAATTGACAAAAAGTTTTCCTCTGTATACGAAAGATCGTTTATTTTCTGTTTTAGTCTGTCACGGCTGATTTGAGCAAAAACACCTTCTCCATACGGTAACTCTTCCGTAAACTCGAAATTGTTCCTCAATTGATTGTTGTCCCTCATTAGTTTATTAGCATCCAGGACTGTATATAAGGAAGTTACGTCGCGAATTTTGTTAAGCTCTTCAGGATAATTGGCAATTACACTCGTGGCGACCTGTGGGATCTTTTTCAGCCTGTTGTTATCCGCGCCATTGCTTACAAGGACATCGCATACTTTAATAGTCCAGTCAATGTATTGATGGGACCCATCACAAATTGCAACAGAATTTATTTCTTCGCTATCCATCTCAGAAAAGTGCACCAATCAACATATCAAAAGTCTAGAAAAATCTACGAAGGGGAAGTGACTTAAATTCTTACTTATACAATGTAGCTCTATAGGTACAGCATGAAAACGAGGCTACGTACAACAACCTACTCTTACATGTATTTCTTTGATCACAAATTCACCAATGTCACTCAAACAAAAGAGATAAATTATCCAGACATCCTCGCAAGCTCGCATTCAACTGGGAAATACAGCTATAGGTGAATTATAAATTATAATCTGCTTGACTAGTACTTAATTTCTAATTTTACAAAATAAGAAATGCTGCACGGTCAGTAACCTGGCCATTGGCTGTGGCAGGTTCTTGTGGACTCTTGCAGCAGCCCTCGTTACGAAATGCTCACGGTCGGTAACCTGGCCATTAGCTATGGCAGGTTCTTGCAGGCTCACGCAGCAGCCCTCGTTACCCCCTGACAAACTGCTCATGTTTGGTAACCTGGCCATTGGCTATGGCAGGTTTTTTGTGGGTTCATGCAGCAGCCCTCGTTACGGAATGCTTCCCGGCCATCTTGCGGGCTCTCGCAGCAGCCCTCGTTGCTAAATACCGACAGTCTTACCTGGCCATTGGTTGTGCCTGAAATGTACATGCCTTTATTATTTGCTCAATAATTGGCCCCTATTTGCTCAATAATTGGCCCCTAGGGGGGGGGGGGGGGGGCTCTGGCCACTTGGTCGTGGGAGGATCATGCTAGCGTGGTGCTTGTGGTGGCCTCTGGCATGTGGACTGGTACATCAGTGACAATGGCTTTGGCTAGGCTTTCGCACCTGCTCAAACAACATACATCTCATAGTCGCTAAGTTGCAATCGGTTTTGTGACAGCTTTCAGGTCCAGGTCCTATATTGAACTCTGGCGTTGGCCTTGGCTAGATTTTAGCACCGCTTGTGTAACATACATTTGGCAATCACTTTGTTATGGCTCACCTTCGGATTCTCCGTCCATGTCCAGCAATGCATACCAGCTGTCATCCTGCAATCGCTTTGAATGAACTTTGTGCTTATTTGTAACTTTCTTGGCAAGGTCGGTCCAGCATTCATAAAGGTGTACTTATCCATAAAGGTGTACTTATCTGCTGTGCACTCTTTGCACATTGAACAAAGTTTTCCTGACCCCCTTATCAATTGCCTCAGATTGCAGAGGGTGGTTCGGGGGTTTAAACATTCTCAAGGCTCTTATTCAGCTCTGCGCCTGCCTATTACCAACGGCGTAATGATAGTGATATTTAAATTATTGGATTTATCTTGCCCGGATCATTGTACTGTATGTGTTGGGCACCTTGCAATGTCGCCTACTTTGGTTTCCTTCGGTCTGTCGAATTCACTGTCTCCGTGCTCACCAGTTTTTCTGCTTCCATCCACCTGGGCGTCGCAGACATTGAAGTTGATTCAGATTCCAATCCTTCGTGCTTATGTGTTGGAATCAAAGCCTCCAAGACGGACCCATTTCGCAAGGGCTGTTTTATTCACATTGGCAGAGGAAATTACCATCCTTGTGCCATTCAAGCTCTCTTGGCATACCTGGCCATTAGGGGTAACTCCAGAGGCCCCTCACTTCTGTTGCAGGATGGACGGCCCTTGTCACGTGCTATTCTCATTAATTGGATTAGACAGATTATGGCTGCGGCTGGAGTTCCAGGCAACATCTCCAGCCACAGTTTCCGTATCGGCGCGACCACGGTAGCTGCACGCAATGGGGTTCCGGACCATCTCATTCAAGCCTTGGGCCGCTGGTCTAGTAATGCTTACCAGCTGTACATTCGCCCGCCTTCAGAGGCGTTGGTTAGCCTCTTATGCCACTTGACGTAGTGGACTCCATTACCTTTGAGCGTGCAGCTTTGCCTATCGGTTAGGCAGGCTGGTTTTCTTGCTGCTTCGCGCCAGTAGGTTGGCTGATATTGCCATTGGCTCTCGCAATTGTCTGATCGTGTTGGACGCGTTACAGTGGATAGTTGTGTAGATGATTTATTTTGTCTTTTTACGTACTTTTAATCGGTAAGGCATTGGGGAGGGTGCTTGGGATTGTTTGGGTAGGTTCTGAGGTCCCATGTCCACCCTGTTCGCGGGCCCCTCACCCTTCCAAACACCTTTTGTTGGGCTGAGATTGGGTGGTTGCTGCTCGCAGGGTTGCCATGGATACCTCCACGCTTTGGCCGATTCAGGTGTGGCTCTACCAAGGCAACTTCCCCAAGCTCATCTAATGTCTGTTCACAGGCTATATAAGACTATGTGTCTTGATTCTTTGTATTGATTTTAAACATGAGCATTATGAGCCTTTTTTGGTCTGATCGTGGGGAATTCGAACGGCTTGCTTGTCTCCACCGTGGAGAATTGGCCACTTAAAAATGCTAATATCCGGGGATTGCCTCCTGGTTTGAATGGGCACTGACTGACGCATTACATTTAACAATTATCCTGCGAAATCGCACGGAATATCGCCTGATACTTAGCCAACGAGGCCGTAGGACGAGTTGGCTAAAATCAGGCAATATTCCGCAAGATTGAACAATTGATAACACGTCTGAAAAAATACTCTTCCACTTTTATTTCAAGAACTGACTTGAACATTTTACCGCGCGCATACAAAATTACGTATATCGCAGGATATCTGTTGAGTACGGCCGACAGATATTGAGTGCATCATGACCATATTTGGACAGTGTTACAATTTTTTGAATAATAACTGTGCATATTCAGATACCAGTCTGGAGATGCCCGTAAGGTAAAGTAAGTCAAATCAAGTAAGAAAATGACTGACCTGTACACAGTAAATTCCCCGTGGAGGTGGCCATTATTGAAAATTGCATAACTTTTTAAATTGAGCCTGTGGTGATTACTGGTCAGCGGTTCTTTTTTAAACAGTCTCAAATGTTAAGGACGGTGCCTCCTATTGTTACTGCGCATACGTTCTGCGCATAATTTCTCGGGTCATTAGCGCGCGCTCGAGCGCGCGCACATACAGAACATTGCAAAATCTCTTTAAGGCTAAGCTCGGCAGGGAAATATATGGTCGTTTTCTTCATATAACTTACAAAAACGCGTGGTGACTCCTACTTTTTATGTTATAAAATGGAAGCGGTAAGCCTATTAAACATATGATTAATTTTTTGTTGTGTGCAAAAGTTATTTAGACTGTATTTTTGGTATACCAGAGGAGAGCTGTCAGGGTTGATAATGGCTACGTTGCGATGATTTTTAATTAAAAAACACATAAACTGTAGTTGTTATATTACCATTTGTTAAGTATTTTAAAGCTTTTTTATATTTATTGTTGCTTTCGTGTATGTCAAGGCAAATTCAAAGGGAATCTGCGAAAAAATATGTTTTTCTTTTTTCCGAGAAAATGCTATTTCAGCACTTTTTTCCAGATTGAAGCTTGATTATCTCTGAAAAATGCGTGGTTACCCCCAATTTTCTTTATGGAATCCAATAGCCCTTGCTAAGATCTGCTTTTCCCGCATAGTCATAAACCGCGCAAAAATACTTTGGTATTAGGAGGCACCGTCCTTAAGACAACATTTCTTCAAACAATAAAGACAATGACATGGTTTTTCTAACGTTCTGATTCATGTAAACGACACGTAAATGATAATTGTTCCTTTAGCCTCGTTTTCATGTTCTGTATCAGGGTATCCATATAAATAATAGATTTTTGGCATCTTTTTTTTCTTAGATTTTTCTAGACTTTTGATATGTTGTAGAGGACATATTTTTTGTTATAAAACTGTTAAGATACCTTCTGTTGCAATTAGTGATAGGTTGACCCTTTTTATTCGCTAAAATGCTTGGACTATAAGAGCCAGGAAAACACAAGCGTTGGTGGCGTCGTTAAGGACTGCCATATCTGAAAGACTGCTAGAAACGCCGGCAGACACCTTCTTTGCCAGTTCATAGTCTTGAGCTTCCAGTGCAGTGGCTTGGCTGACGGGCAGATTGATATTTTCACATAGCAAAGGTAAACTGCCTTCAAGATTGGATATGGCGTCTTCCATGGAAGATTTTCTTTTGCTTATGTCAAATTCTGTGTATGACTCATGTAGACTAAGAACCGTGTTCCATACAGTCGCCTGCTGCACTTCGTAAATACTGGTGCACTGTGGGCGCTGACAACGTCGTAAAATTACCTTCAGAGAATCCTCGACGCTTCTAAATGGATTCGATGATCTTTCTTTAATCAGCTCTTCCTGAAATGGGTAACGCAAGGCAGGGTTAACAAGTACGAAAAGCACCATACCATATGCCCAGGCGTCTACGGCTTTCAGTTGCTCCAATGTTGCTTCCTGTGGTTGAAGCTCAGGCAGGAAAATTTCGGGTGCCATGTACGCTGGGCTTCCTCTATCCAGTGTTTGCACTTTTGACGATATGAGAGTTTGCGTTTGGATTATGGCCGATCTTCCTTCCCCAAAATCTGCAATTTTGCATACAACTGGCTTATAGTTCCACATGAAC
This sequence comes from Desmophyllum pertusum, assembly GCA_029204205.1. Lineage (NCBI taxonomy): Eukaryota > Metazoa > Cnidaria > Anthozoa > Scleractinia > Caryophylliidae > Desmophyllum > Desmophyllum pertusum. Next base: position 662,093 of record MU826365.1, read on the forward strand.
TCCAATTCATCTCCATGCATGTGCGTGTAATGTTGGTTGCTTACAAGGATGTTAGCAGGTTTCAAATCTCTGTGGACAATGTTATTATCGTGAAGATATTTTAAACCATTAGCGACGTCTTTCGCAATCGCAGGGACAACATGCTCAAAGCCACTGAATACATGGTACTGCGAGTGAACATGGGAAAGGAAATCTGCGAGCGAGCTGACACTTGTTTGGTCTTCGAACGGCTCGAAGGAAAACTTCACGTACTCAGTCATCAATGCGAATGGGTTGACAGATACTGCTTCGAAAGACACAATGTTCGGATGTCCCTTGACACTGTTCAATAGCTTAGCCTCTTTTGCAAATTCTTTTTCATAATTCCCAGTGACATCACGTGGTAATTTCAAAACAACATCGTGACTCAGTGGCTGTCCGCATGGCTTATAGCGCCCATACTTTACCAGGCCATAACTACCAATATCTATTTGTTTCTGGTCGGTCACATCGTCAAACTGAAATCGCTGCAAACCACTGAAAGGATCGCTTTCAGGACGTTTTGGCTTATGCCGTGGAACTTTAAAAGACATAATTCAGTGCGCTGTATTTAGTTCATGGCCGTTCTGCGCTTTTCCTCCACGTGCACGTGTTACTGTACACGACGCTCAAAGCGGAAAGTCTAGACGAAAAGTTGTGCACGTCAATCAACTCGGCTTCTTCTCGGAAAGCTACTCGATCGAAACCCACTCAAGTACTCATGGCTGTCGTCACAATACCGCAATCATTTCGAGAAAGGGTGTTACAAGGGACCACACACACAGCAAGAGGTATTGAGTTCGGGATTACCTGCAGCAACTTATTGTAAACTAATGCAGAACTCCAAGGATAGCGAGAAATTAAAGAAAGCGCGATTGTCTTTATTTTATTTGGTATTGGCACCGGGGATTGGCACCCGGGCACTGAATTGGGTTCCTTGTCATTTGCTCATTTATGGAGTGCTTTATTCGCCGGTACTCGCCGGTACAACTTGCTCAATCTAAAAGTTAGCGTATGGTGATTATTAAAAGTCTTTTCTTTTCGTAAGAGTTTACCGTTTTCACTTGCTTTCGCGATGTGCACGCGCTAAGTTGTAAAATCAACTTTTCGGTGCAAAATTGGATTATTTTCCCATTTCATTGCTGTTTAGTACTTTAGAAAACTTTGTGGGACATAATTCTGAATTGATTTTGTTTCCATAAGCAATTTACCGGCGAAAAAAGTCCGACTTTCTTCGAGACGATAAAATGGCGAAAGTGGCGTCGACGAAACTGGAATTCATCCAAAGCAAGCGTTGTTTGCAGCTATAAATGCACGCGGTATTACAGTCAAACTACTGTAACCGGGGCCACCCAGGCAAAGTTAACCAATCACAGGGCAGAACGGGAACAATACATTCCAACATTTTTTAATTGAGTCAATCCGATGTCGAGTACAGAACAATGAAATTGCAACTTGTTCGTTCGCGATGAATACAGATGAATGAAATTTTGTGCGGTTCTACGGCGTGGATTTTCGATTTCAACCCAGTACGATTTGGAAGGAAAATATATGTGAGTCAATAAAAGAGTAACTCCAAACTGCGTGAAAACTGGGAATGCGATAGTTGTACAGTATGTTTCCTCGAATAAAAGTGCTTGGCGAATTTAAAATAATTTGTTCGCTCTTGACAAATTCAAGTTTTCTCTACGGCGTCAACCGGCTGAATAGCTACGCATGTCGGGGTTTTGGCAGTACCATTTGGAAAATAAATACACTTGATGCCAGCAAGGGAAGAATTTATATTCCAAACTGCATAAAGATAGTGCACGCAATGCCAATAGTTTTGGAAAAGTTTGTGACGGATTTGAAAACAACGAAAGCACGGCTTGTTTTACCAGCGTGATGAATTCAGTTTTTATACATTGTCGGATCTTTGCCTTTTTCCACCTTGTTCCACGCGCTGGGTTTTATTTTGTCAGTACAATTTGGCTGAAATTAAAAAAATAAGTAAAAGAGAAATTTAGCAAAATTGCATAAAAAGAGTGTCGGCAAAGTGAATTGTCGCGAGAAAGAACTCAACCGCCGGAGTAGAATATTTTGCCGGCAGAGTTTGAATCACATTTTGCAACGGCGAATTCTTTATTACAGTTAATATTTCTGATCGCATGACTATTGTCTGATTTGTGTTGAACTTTCGAAACTGTTTCGAATCCTTTCGGAAAAATTACTGAGAAGAAGCCAACTCAGTGCTAGTAAAATCGCTTCGATCTTTCCGAGAAAAGTCCCGACTGTTCTAGGGAAAAGTCCCGAATTTTCTAGGAAAGATCGAACGACACTGTGTCTGATCTGCTAGCACTGAGTTGGCTTAATTTCTCTCATGCGATCAGATGCAAAATATTCTACTCCGGCGGTTGAGTTCTATCTCGCGACAATTCACGTGATTCACTTTGCCGAAACTTCAAATATACGGCCGACACTCTTTTTATGCAATTTTGAATTTCTCTTTTTACTTATTATTTAATTTCAGCCAAATTGTACTGACAAAACCCCGACAATGTATAAAAACTGAATTCATCACGCTGGTAAACAAGCCGTCACAAACTTTGCCGAAACAATTGGCCATTGCGTGCACTGACTTTATGCGGTTTGGAATATAAAGTCTTCCCTTGCTGGCATCAAGTGTATTTATTTTCCAAATGGTACTGCCAAAACCCTGACATGTGTAGCTATTCAGCCGGTTGAAAACTGTGGTTGACTCCGTAGAGAAAACTTGAATTTGTCAAGAGAAAACAAATTATTTCAAATCCGCCACGCATGGTGCTGTAGTTTGCCCACACGGAAAAGAAGGTAAGATTACCCCAGACGCGTAGACGCGTAACATGCAAGATGTTGTTCGTCACGTTCATATATTTTTACTCCAACAAGAAGCAACACATCAAATATATTCATAGTTTTCGTGACAACCATAGCAAAGCAGTCAGTCAGTTTTCGAGGTCTTAGTTTTCGAGGGGTCTTCGTTTTCGAGGGGATCTTCGTTTTCGAGGGGATCTTCGTTTTCGAGGGGTCTTCGTTTTCGAGGGGGTCTTCGTTTTCGAGGGGTCTTCGTTTTCGAGGGGTCTTCGTTTTCGAGGGGGTCTTCGGTCTTCGGTCTTCGGTCTTCGGTCTTCGGTCTTCGTTTTCGAGACACCCGTGTATTGCCCGACAGGCCGATGGAAGCTCATCCATTGCTCAGAGGCAAGCAGTCGGGAATCACGAACAAAAGGTATTTATCAAGAGGAGGAGACTGATTTTCCCAGAGAACTCGATGCAGTTTGTTCTTCAAAATTTTTCGAAAGAAAATAGAGTAAAATCGTTGAATTTCACGGCGTATTTTAACGATTTTAGTCGATTTTAGTCGCTTCCCACAAGATGCACACTCCACGAAGTCTTGGCACAAATGATCAGATTTTGGATATCGTCCATGATGCATAGCGATCGTAGTGCGCACACCACCTGCGCTGTACTGTTGAATATATTTATGGCGCTACACTGTGGAGCGTATTTATGGATTGTTGCACCATAATTTGGGACAAGATAAATTATATTTGACACATCACATATATTGTACAGGCCATGCGAAAGACGATTAATGAATTTTGAAGCCTTCAACGATCAACGAAAGCCAGAGTTCTTAGGTGTTTTATCGAAATATCGCCACCGGCTGTACAACGAACATTTACCAAGAGTGAAGGCCGGCGCGGCGAAGGGTCGAAAGGCAACCGTCGCGGATCGAACTTATAGTTTCAAATCCAGGACAGGAAAGGGGTAAATAAAATCTTTATAGTTTTTATTCATTCGGTTACGATGTTTTGCTCGATTCTTTTATCTGTTCATTTGACGGTCTCGTGTATTTTGTCGCTACCGGCGGCGTTGCGAAAATAATTTATAAAAGTTGACAAAATGAGCCGATCATAACATATTGCGATCGGTATGAATCTACAAGAAAATTCAACCCGACTCCAGGTAAATTACGTATTATTGTTTGTTTCTGTTTGTTTTCATTGCACCTGCCTTACCTTTAGCCTTTAGGATCTTACAAAAGAAATAACTCGACATATAACGTGCATTCACTTCAGTTTATTTACATTGTGCGATGTGTTAGATTTTACAGCATTTTAGACTGACTCGCAAAATATATTAGCTTGGTTAGTTAACAACATCTCGGCCACAGTAAATTGCCTCTAAACACTTAACTTGCTTGGGCTTAAAAGAAATCTTAAAACGATCGCAAATCCCTGTGAACAGTGGCGGTTTGTAACAAGCACGACAAAGATTCGTAATTATAGGAGTCCTCCCTAGGGTTTAAAAATGTCACCTAGACACGTGACCAGCCCCAACCAGGGTCTCTTTTCAATCGCGTTTGGCGGGAAGAAGAGAGACCCTGGGAACGAGGTTGGGAAAATTCAGATGCCCCGAGTGCCAGGCACAAATCGATTTACCCAAAGGATTTGCCGAGCAGTTTTTTCCACAACAGTTTGTTGAGTATCCTTGCTGTTCGACGGAGTGGCGATGGAAGTGGCCTTAACTGTTCTCAATGTAGGAAAAACAGCGACCAGATGTACTATTGCTTTGATTGTGGACGATTTATGTGCCCTGACTGCTTCAACGCGCACGAATTGCTAATGGCATCCTTTGAAGGACACAAAGTGACGCCAGTGAATGAGTTTCAAGCAGAAGATTACGAAGCCTTGCTGAAGCGACAGCCATTTTGCTCGGAACAGTTCCACGAGAAAGAAATAGCGCGATTTTTCTGCTTCCCGTGTGAAGCTTGTGTCTGCCAAATTTGCATAAACACGAATCACCGAAATCACGAGATCGTTTTACTCGACAAAGCGGCCCATGACGAGAAAGACAACATTATGTCGGGCGCGGAAATGATGAAAGAAAAAATAAGCGAGCTTCGTGAAGTGATTCGACAATTTGAAGAAACGACTTCTGCCCTGGAAACCAATGTCGCAAACGCCAAGCGAGGAGTCTCGCAGGCTGCCGAACAAGTAATCGCACAGGTTCGAGAGCGCGAGCGAGAGGCGATTGTATCCATCGAGACGACACGCGTGACGAGACTCGAGAGAATTAACTCGGCTTTGGAGAAAGCGCAGTCCTTGCTCAAACAAATGAACCAAGTGGTTGAGTTTGCTAATAATCTGGTACAGAGAAGCTTAAGCTCGGATATCATGCAGAACAAAGGAACTTTGAAACAGAGATTTGAAGAGCTTCGTGGAATTGAAGTTCCAAAACATCACGAGACCTCGTACGTCAAATTTACCGCGGCTTCTGTAGAGGGCTTGAAATTGGGCTTTATTAAAACCATAGACAAGGCAGATGCAAAACTATCAACGCTTGAAGGACTGAAACAAACTCTTCAGGCTGGTGTAGAAGCAGAGTTTACTTTATGCCCCAAAACATCAGAAGGGGAGATAAGTAACCAGGCTGATCTTGAAGATCGAGTTGAAGTTCTGATAGAACCTGCTGAAGATGTAACAAATGTGATTGTCAGTAAAAAAGAGGACGGCAATGTTCAGTTGAAGTTTACACCCAAAGTACCGGGCGCTTACAGCATTGAAGTGAAGATCAATGGCGATAAACTTCCGACCTGTCCTTTTACTATGCAGGTGAAACAACGTGAACTTGTTGTAGTCGGTGAGTTGGACTTGAAATTTTTTAAAGGAGATCAGCTAAAAACTCCATATGGAATCGATGTAAACACGAAAGGGCAGATTGCCGTAATAGATAACGGTGGAAACTGTATTTATATATTCGATAAAGAAGGTAACTGTTTACGGAAAATTGGTAGCAAAGGAGAAAAGCTTGGACAGTTTAACAGCCCAATTGGCGTTTCGTATTTAAACGACAATGAGATCATTGTTGCAGATCAAGCGAATCATAGAATACAACACTTCAATATCCAGACAGGAACTGTTGTGAAAAGCGTTGGAAAATGTGGTGCAGGAAAAGGAGAGTTTATGAATCCATTTGATGTTTGTTTCGATGATGACGGGCGCATTGTTGTAACAGAGTTCGGCAATCATAGAATACAGGTGATGTCACAAGAGGGTGAGAGTATTTTCACATTTGGAGACAGCGGCCGGAGAAACTCAATTGGCCCATTAGCTGCATTCCTTACAAAAACACGTTCCTCGCATCTGATAGAGGAAATAACTGCATTAAAGTTTTCGATCAGGCAGGAACTTTCTTATACAAGTTTGGGAAAGCAGGGAATCAAGACGGACAATTTAACTGGCCGTGGGGTATGCTTGTAGACAACTCCAGTTATCTTCTTGTATGTGATCGTAATAATAACCGAGTTCAGCAATTTTCTTTAGACGGTCGCTTCACAGGTAAAACTATCACTCATTTACCACATCCTATTGGAATAGCAACAGCGCCAGACGGACGTATTCTTGTGACTAGCGCCACCGCTAACAAAGTATACATATTGAAGTAGATATTTTCATCTTCATTACTTATTTTAGTTTAAGTACCTTTGTTTTGACGGAATTTCACGGTCTCTGTGATAACAGTATTGCATGTGTATTTCTCAGAAACTTGTATGATGTTTACCTATATTCCGGCTGAGGTCAGCAAAACTAGTCAATGGTATCATAATGTGGTAAATGCTTTTAAATTTGCAAAAGGCCTACTCTTGATAAAATTCTGTTTTTTTTCCCTTTTGTGTTTTTGTTACCCTGGGTGTGGCGCTAATTACTACTCGTTAGTAAAGCGCATAGCAACCTCTGGCGCCCAGGATAATGTAGCTAGGAAATATATTCTTAATATTTTGCGCCTTTTCACAAGAGAAGTTTCAAGCCTCGTATATTGTCAACTGAATCCAAAAAAAGAGCGCGGATTAATTTTAATTGGAGATTTTCTAACAGTTTTGAAAAATCTTAAAATCCAATTGCAAGATGGCGGATCCTTTTTTTTTTTTTTTGCAATGTATGACGTCATTTTGGCGTGACATGTCGCCATATTACAGTTACTGTCACTAAAATTAACATTTTTGGATACTTTAAAAAACATAATAATTATTTTTGATTGGTAACTGAAAACAGACTGCTGTTATTGTTGTTGAAAAATCAGCCTGATTGTAGGTTACGTTAGTTTTATACAACTTAACTGATTTATATACCTTAGCTATACATTCTAAAACACGAGTGTCACGCCACAAAATGTAATCTGATGTACAAAATGTAATAGTAACGTAAACATTTTACATTGATGTATAAATATTTTTTTGATTCAAAATGTAATCTTATATCGTTTGATGCAAATGTAATCAATACATTAACGCAAAATGTGATAAGTCTTGACGCAAAATGTAATTAAGAAAATGAAATGACATTAATTAAAATAACGAATAAATACTTTGACTTATTGTAGATTTTCGATGGTATTGGTGCTGGATAAATAATGGGTTGCTTAGAAAAATAGTTCAAAGTTGAAACTGTAATAAATACTCCAAGTCAGATTAGCTCCGAGCTGCAGCATTAGAAGACTAAATCCAATTCCTGCAGACAACACATCTAGATTTTATAACATTCTATTTAGGGTTGAGGGATGAATAATTAATTCCTCCAAGCCTCGGAGCCTGTTTTCAAAGCACTTGCTCGGACGCACAAGCTGAACTCTATGAAGAGTTTTTACCTGAGCTGATCAGGTCCTTCTTTCTCTTAACCTGTCTTCTTGAATTTGTTACAAAAGGGTAAAGAGAATTTAGAAATTAATCACGATCACATTATTCAATAGGAGCAATTTTATTCGTTTCTTTGGTTATATAAAAAAATTGCAAACAACGACTATACAGGCTATAAACAACTATATAGCTTACAACAAGTTACTGATGAGAGAAGCAGTGAGAGAAAATATCGTTAGAAAAATCTATTACTGACAACAAATAAAACAGACAGGGACAAGTGTACCAACATACATGAACTATTAAAAGCGCTTACGAGTTTTCAGAGAAAGAAACCTATACTCGGGAAGCCTATACTGTGGTGTTTTTTTTAACTGATAGTTTTTGTTTGTGGAAGTGGGGGGGGGGGGGCTAGGGTCTGTAATAATGCTGATCTACCAATTCTTGGTTTGCATCTGACGTCATCAAAATTCTAAAATCTAAACTGTTAATCCTACAAAGCTGTTCTTTTCACATATTCTACACATACAAAACATTAATCTCTATGCAAAGTTTGGTATCGATTCAGTGCTTCGTTTCGAAAATAAAGCATTTTGAAATTTGCGATGTCCCGGATGAACGTGTTTTTGAACTGTCACAAAAACGGGTATTTTTATGTCATTTTCAAATTTTTATACGTGATAATAATTTAGAAGTGATATCTAAAGAGTTTTGAAGTGAAAGCTAATGATATTGATGGTAGAATCTACTCTACTTCGTGTACAGTTTTATGGCCGCCATATTGGTGTCCCAAAGAAGGGCACCAACATGGCGGCTGCATACTAAATACTGTAATTTTCTGAAAATTATTTTCGTAATAACTCGGTTATGAAAAACGTTACAAAGCTATAATTTGGACAGAACGTTTCTTTCTTCCTGCTCTATAAGCTGTTAATTTTCTGATATTGTTCATACAAGCGAACAGTCTTGGTAACATTGATGCAAACCACCAATAGGCCCGCCAAGTAGCCTGTGTGCGCTTTTCACTTTTCCACGTGAAGCAAGGAAATAGGAGACGTCTGCACGCGCAGGCTACCCGCCAAGTGGCTGTCAACCGAGTGGAGTGGAGGAACTGATCACTGAAGCCCTGTGTGCCACCTAGGCATTGATAGGATAGATGGGCTACCAATAAGACCATAGATTTCCAATGCCTACAGATTAACTATATACAACCCTGTTAAGAGAATTTCCCGTCGGTGATCATTTCCTGATTCTCATGACTTATATGCTGAGTCAAGGATTGATACCTATAAAAACAAAGCTTCCAGACTACAATAGCGCATGCAACAGATCAACAATCTTAGGTTACCTTGGAGGTCAGCAAACCTCTTTGAAATTTGATTAGACGGATAAGTGACGTCAATTAATTCCAGTTTCTCGGAATCTCACAAACGCCTCACGATGGAGTGTCTCCTAACCATCTAAAACAAATTGTTTTTGCATGCTTTGACAGAAACACCGCCTAGATACTAGTCACGCGAAATACTATTCACTCGAAATACTAGTCATGCGAAATACTAGTCACGCGATCGCAGCTTTGCTGCACTATGTTAAAAATATCTTGATTGTCTTAAAAACAAAGCTTCCAGACCACAACAGTGCATGCAACAGATCAACAATCTTTGGTTACCTTTGAGGTCAGCAAACCTCTTTGAAATTTGATTGGACGGATAAGTGACGTTAATTCGTTCGGTTTTCTGGGAATCAGAAATATTATCTCGAGACAGAAGTTCTGTAACAACGCCTCACGATGGAGTCTCTTTTGAAAAACCTCAAGCAACAAGTTACTTGCTCGATTTGTCTCGATACCTACAACAAACCCAAAACTATATCATGTCTTCACACATTTTGCTGCGAGTGTTTGGCAAATCATGCAAGAGCGAGCCACAGACAAGGAAAATTCCGATGCCCCGAGTGCCAGGCACAGATCGATTTACCCAAAGGAAATCGCTTCGACAGTTTGCCGAGCAGTTTTTTCCACAACAGTTTGTTGAGTATCCTTGCTGTTCGACGGAGTGGCGATGGAAGTGGCCTTAACTGTTCTCAATGTAGGAAAAGCAGCGACCAGATGTACTATTGCTTTGATTGTGGACGATTTATGTGTCCTGACTGCTTCAACGCGCACGAATTGCTAAAGGCCTCCTTTGAAGGACACAAAGTGACGCCAGTGAATGAGTTTCAAGCAGAAGATTACGAAGCCTTGCTGAAGCGACAGCCATTTTGCTCGGAACAATTCCACGAAAAAGAAATAGCGCGATTTTTCTGCTTCCCGTGTGAAGCTTGTGTCTGCCAAATTTGCATAGTCACGAATCACCGAAATCACGAGATCGTTTTACTCGACAAAGCGGCCCATGACGAGAAAGACAACATTATGTCGGGCGCGGAAACGATGAAAGAAAAAATAAGCGAGCTTCGTGAAGTGATTCGACAATTTGAAGAAACGACTTCTGCCCTGGAAACCAAGGTCGCAAACGCCAAGCGAGGAGTCTCGCAAGCTGCTGAACAAGTGATCGCAGAGGTTCGAGAGCGCGAGCGAGAGGCGATTGTATCCATCGAGACGACACGCGTGACGAGACTCGAGAGAATTAACTCGGCTATGGAGAAAGCGCAGTCCTTACTCAAACAAATGAACCAAGCGGTTGAGTTTGCTAATAATCTGGTACAGAGAAGCTTAAGCTCGGATATCATGCAGAACAAAGGAACTTTGAAACAGAGATTTGAAGAGCTTCGTGGAATTGAAGTTCCAAAACATCACGAGACCTCGTTCGTCAAATTTACCGCGGCTTCTGCGGTAGAGGGCTTGAAATTGGGCTTTATTGAGACCACGGACAAGGACAAGGCAGATGCAAAACTATCAACGCTTGAAGGACTGAAACAAACTCTTCAGGCTGGTGTAGAAGCAGAGTTTACTTTATGCCCAAAAACATCAGAAGGGGAGATAAGTAACCAGGCTGATCTTGAAGATCGAGCTGAAGTTCTGATAGAACCTGCTGAAGATGTAACACATGTGATTGTCAGTAAAAAGAGGACGGCAATGTTCAGTTGAAGTTTACACCCAAAGTACCGGGCGCCTACAGCATTGAAGTGAAGATCAATGGCGATAAACTTCCGACCTGTCCTTTTACTATGCAGGTGAAACAACGTGAACTTGTTGTAGTCGGTGAGTTGGACTTTAAGTTTTTTCAAGGAGATCAGCTACAATATCCATATGGAATCGCTATAAACACGAAAGGGAAGATTGCCATAACAGATAACGGTGGACACTGTATTTATATATTCGATAAAGAAGGTAACTGTTTAAGGAAAATTGGTAGCAAAGGCGAGTTTAACTACCCAAATGGCGTTTCGTATTTAAACGACAACGAGATTCTTATTGCAGATCAACTGAATCATAGAATACAACACTTAAATATCCAGACAGGAACTGTTGTGAAAAGCATTGGAAAATATGTGCAGGAAAAGGAGAGTTTATGAATCCATTTGATGTTTGTTTGGATGATGACGGGCGCATTGTTGTAACAGAGTTCGGCAATAATAGAATACAGGTGATGTCACAAGAGGGTGAGAGTATTTTCACATTGATGACAGCGGCCCGGAGAAACTCATCCGTCCTATTAGCTGCATTCCTTACAAACACACGTTCCTTGTATCTGATAGAGGAAATAACTGCATTAAAGTTTTCGATCAGGCAGGAACTTTCTTACGCAAGTTTGGGAAACAAGGGAATCAAGACGGACAATTTGGCAGGCCGTATGGTATGCTTGCAGACAAACTCCAGTAATCTTCTTGTATGTGATCGTAACAATAACCGAGTTCAGCAATTTTCTTTAGACGGTCGCTTCACAGGCAAAAACTATCACTCATTTACCAACTCCTACTAGAATAGCAACAGCGCCAGACGGACGTATTCTTGTGACAAGCCTTGCAGCTAAGAAAGTATACATATTGAAGTAGATCAGGGGCGGTTTTCCCCAAATGCTTTAAAACACTATTTTAGGCTGTCTGGTGTGCTTTTAAAGATCTATAAATGAATTCTAATTAGCTTGCGCTATAAAATTTATATCTGTTCGGTCATTCTGGGGGAACTTTAGACTTCACGAATTTATTAGGGCTTTTTTAGTCATATCCTGAGAACCTCAGCTCTTCCTTGCTGATTTTTCCTTTCCTAAAATCCTAGCTGAGGCGATTATAGGCCTTCCGATATTTCACCGAAAAACGATCCGTTGGGTGCTCCTGGTAGATGTTTTAATCGTCAGAACGTATTTTAGGTTGTACCCTGATTTCGACGGAAATTCCGCCGGTCTCTGTTTAGTATGATGTCATGTTTCTTAGGTCATAATACCTACATTCCGATTGATGTCAGCAAAACTGGTATCACTGTAATATGGTAACTGCCGGTCCAAATCGTGATAAAAATATGATTTCTTATTTTTTTTGTTACCCTGGGTGTGGCCCTAAAGAAAACTCTTGCGCGCAGTAAATATTTGTGAACTAGCTAGGAAATATATTCGTAGTCCGCTTTTCACATGAGAACTCGAGCCTCATATTGTGTACTGAGTCATGCTCTGGAGTTAGCAAAACCATCAGGTTATCCAACTTCCTCCTCCTCCTAAAAAAAGTTAGATTGAGAAGCATTTCTGAATATTTTCGTGCTATGACATGGTGGGTTTGTTTCTTTTAATAAAACAACCATAACATTTCAAACCAACTTTCAAATTTTTGTTTTTCACTATTATAAGTTCAATACTGTAAAACAGACGTTGTTGCTGTTGAAAAAACAGCCTGATCACTGATTTATATACCTTAGCTATACATTCTAAAAACACGAGTGTTACGCCACAAAATATAATTTGATGTACAAAATGTAACAGTAACGTAAACATTTCATTTACATTAACGTAATATTTTTCGACGTAAAATGTAACAACGTTTCATATGTAAGTTTAATAAATAAGACAGTAATAAGTTAAACACAAAATGTAATAAAGAAAATGTAAGACAAAAAATAATGTTATTAATTACTTTTTCTTGGCCTCTAGTATTGTGCGGGGTGCTGGATAACAAATTGGTTTTTAGAAAAAATAGTTCAAAGTCGAAAACTTAAATGAATACTCAAAGTCAAATTAGCCCTAGGTTACAGCATTAGAAGACAAAGTCCAATTACTATAACATGATAGGCAACACATCTAGGTTTTTAACATTCTACTTCGACTTCGATTCCAACAACATTGATGCAAACATTGTTGTCAAGGAAGCTTCAACGAAGAGCTAGTGCTCCATGCTAGATCTTATATCAGCTAGCAGTCGAGTTGAGCAAGAAATCCCTGCGTCTCCGAGAACTGAGCCCGCGGATTTCATCACTGACCAATCGTGTCGTATCCTCATTGCGCCATGCGCTGCGTGACAAGTAGTCGTAAGTACTCGCGCTATTTTTCTGATTGGATAATAATAATCGGAAACTCTTCGAGTGCTACCGCAATTGGACAACAAGAATCGGAAACTTTTCGGCGGATATTCGACCTCCATTTCACATTGTTCGAAAACTTGATTTTCATTTCTCGACTTATGAATTATAATTTGATTATATGAATTGAAGAGCTAGAACATAAATAGGAACGTAATGTTTTGCCATATGATGTTCATGACGCAGGCTGAGTTTTTATTGCCAGGAGTTCATCACGAGCAAAAAAAATTAATATCAAAATGATGTCTTGGCTCCGAGATGTAATTCAGTTCATCCCTCAACCCTGACTAGTGTGGCCGGGCGCGCGGTGATCATACTGGTTATTTAGCGCGTTGGATTCCAGATCGAGCAGTGGCCAGAATCATTGTGTTGTGTTCTTGGGCAAGACACTTTACTCTCACAGTGCCTCTCTCCACCCTCAAGACTTTTTATCTGAGCTGATCAAGTCGTTCTTTCTCATAACCTGTCTTCTTGAATTTGTTACAAAAGGGTAAAGAGAATTTAGAAATTAGTCACGATCACATTATTCAATAGGAGCAATTTTATTCGTTTCTTTGGTTATATAAAAAAAAATTGCAAACAACGACTATACGTGCTATAAACAACTATAGATAGCTTACAACAGTTACTGATGAGAGAAGCAGTGAGAGAAAAATATCGATATCGTTAGAAAAACTATTACAACAAATAAAACGGAGAGGGACAAGACTGTACTAACACACATGAACTAAAGCGCTTTCGAGTCAGTTCAGAGAAATAAACCTAAATATGCTCGGAAAGCCTACGCAGTGTTTTTTTGGTCTGTACAAGCTAATTGGCAATAGGCCCGCCAAGTAGCCTCGTGCGCTTTTCACTTTTCCGCGTGAAGCAAGGAAATAGGAGACGTCTGCACGCGCAGCCTGCCCGCCAAGTGGCTGTCAACCGAGTGGAGTGAAGGAATATCGCTGAAGCCCTGTGTGCCACCTAACCAGTGATAGGATAGATGAGCTACCAATAAGACCATAGATATCCAATGCCTACAGATTAACTATACAAGTATGTTTTGATGAAGTCGCAACCCTGTTGAGACAATTTCCCTTCGGTGATCATTTCCTGATTCTCATGACTTGTATGCTGAGTCAAGGATTGATACCTATAAAAACAAAGCTTCCAGACTACAACAGTGCATGCAACAGATCAACAATCTTATTAGGTTACCTTGGAGGTCAACAAAACCGCCCTTTCAAATTTGATTAGACGGATAAGTGACGTCAATTAATTCCAGTTCTCGGAACCATTACGGATCTCAGAATTTTTTTACATATGGCGGGCCATATCTCCTAACCATCTAAAAACAAATTGTTTTTGCATGCTTTGACAGAAACGCCGCCTAGATACTAGTCACGCGAAATACTAGTAAACGCGAAATACTATTCACTCGAAATACTAGTCAGGAGAAATACTAGTCACGTGATCGCAGCTTTGCTGCACTATGTTAAAAATATCTTCATTGTCTTAAAAACAAAGCTTCCAGACCACAACAGTGCATGCAACAGATCAACAATCTTTGGTTACCTTTGAGGTCAGCAAACCTCTTTGAAATTTGATTGGACGGATAAGTGACGTTAATTCGTTCGGTTTTCTGGGAATCAGAAATATTATCTCGAGACAGAAGTTCTGTAACAACGCCTCACGATGGAGTCTCTGTTGAAAAAACCTCAAGCAACAAGTTACTTGCTCGATTTGTCTCGATACCTACAACAAACCCAAAACTATATCATGTCTTCACACATTTTGCTGTGAGTGTTTGACGAATCATGCAAGAGCGAGCAACAGACAAGGAAAATTCAGATGCCCCGAGTGCCAGGCACAAATCGATTTACCCAAAGGAAATCGCTTCGACAGTTTGCCGAGCAGTTTTTTCCACAACAGTTTGTTGAGTATCCTTGCTGTTCGACGGAGTGGCGATGGAAGTGGCCTTAACTGTTCTCAATGTAGGAAAAACAGCGACCAGATGTACTATTGCTTTGATTGTGGACGATTTATGTGCCCTGACTGCTTCAACGCGCACGAATTGCTAAAGGCCTCCTTTGAAGGACACAAGGTGACGCCAGTGAATGAGTTTCAAGCAGAAGATTACGAAGCCTTGCTAAAGCGACAGCCATTTTGCTCGGAACAGTTCCACGAGAAAGAAATAGCGCGATTTTTCTGCTTCCCGTGTGAAACTTGTGTCTGTCAAATTTGCCAGGCGTAGTCAATCGATAAACCGATAATCGATATCAATCCGATAACAATCGATAACAATCGAAGATTGATATCGATTTCCGATATCAATCGATAGAAATCGATAAAGAAAAAAAGTTGTGAGTTCGATTGATATCGATTTCTGATAGAAATCGATAACGATTAATTTATCGATTGTTATCGATTATTATCGATTGTTATCGGAAATGATTTTTGTCATTTTACAAGTAAATCATTGACACAATGTTGTCTGTATGGTTTTATTGAGTCATTCAATCATCATAGGACCTCATAACATGCAATAGTTTAACAATTATCAACAAAATACTATAGGAACAAAAACAATAACAGGAACAATTTGGTCTTTTTATCGATCTTCAGCGCAGTTCATAATACCGGAAGAAGAAGTTGCGGTGTGCAAAGTAGCGGCGTGCAACCCTCTAGTCTCGTTATAGCAACGCCATAAAGATGAAGCAGAATAAACAACAAAATCAGTGTTTTTGTGATTTCAATTAGTCGCATTAAAAAAGAAACGTAAGAATAAATCACAGAGTAAGCAAGAAATAAAAAAATAATCCAGTAGCACAGCAGTAATCACTTTGGCTCCATAAATATCGACCAGGAACAATACATGCAAAAGAAGAAGCAGTTTTCTGTGTTTTTCGTCGTCATAAAACAAGGGTTCGAATGAATGGACATGTTCAAATCTTTTAAATCCAGAAAACCAAGTGAACGCGATGAACACTCTGCCTGGACGTGTTTACTAGATACATGTCTAGATAGCCACGCCATCTTCAGTAATATGTTTGAAACAAATACTCCTTTGGATTATCGATGTTTATCGATTATTATCGATTGTTATCGATTGTTATCGATTTTTGCCAATCGATAACAATCGATATTTTTTTTCTGTGAGTTCGATTGTTATCGATTACCGATATCAATCGATAGCAATCGGCGATTGATATCGATTGATATCGAGTGTATCGATCGATTTCCGATATCGATTTCTATCGATTGACTACGCCTGGAATTTGCATAGTCACGAAATCACCGAAATCACGAGATCGTTTTACTCGACAAAGCGGCTCATGACGAGAAAGACAACATTATGTCGGGCGCGGAAATGATGAAAGAAAAAATAAGCGAGCTTCGTGAAGTGATTCGACAATTTGAAGAAAACGACTTCTGCCCTGGAAACCAATGTCGCAATCGCCAAGCGAAGGAGTCTCGCAAGCGGCCGAACAAGTGATCGCAGAGGTTCGAGAGCGCGAGCGAGAGGCGATTGTATCCATCGAGACGACACGCGTGACGAGACTCGAGAGAATTAACTCGGCTTTGGAGAAAGCGCAGTCCTTGCTCAAACAAATGAACCAAGCGGTTGAGTTTGCTAATAATCTGGTACAGAGAAGCTTAAGCTCGGATATCATGCAGAGCAAAGAAACTTTGAAACAGAGATTTGAAGAGCTTCGTGGAATTGAAGTTCCAAAAACATCACAAGACCTCGTACGTCAAATTTACCGCGGCTTCTGTAGAGGGCTTGAAATTGCGCCTTATTGAGACCACGGACAAGGCAGATGCCAAAACTATCAACACTTGAAGGACTGAAACAAACTGTTCAGGCTGGTGTAGAAGCAGAGTTTACTTTATGCCCCAAAACATCAGAAGGGGAGATAAGTGACCAGGCTGATCTTGAAGATCGAGTTGAAGTTCTGATAGAACCTGCTGAAGATGTAACAAATGTGATTGTCAGTAAAAAGAGGACGAAATGTTCAGTTGAAGTTTACACCCAAAGTACCGGGCGCCTACAGCATTGAAGTGAAGAATCAATGGCGATAAACTTCCGACCTGTCCTTTTACTATGCAGGTGAAACAACGTGAACTTGTTGTAGTCGGTCAGTTTGAACTTGAAGTTTTTTCAAGGAGATCAGCTACAAAATCCAACTGGAATCGCTATAAACACGAAAGGGAAGATTGCCATAACAGATTACACTGGAGACTGTATTTATATATTCGATCATGAAGGTAACTGTTTAAGGAAAATTGGTAGCAAAGGAGAAAATCTTGGACAGTTTCAACTACCCAAGTGGCGTGTCGTATTTAATCGACAATGAGATTCTTGTTGCAGATTTCAACTGAATCATAGAATACAACACTTAAATATCCAGACAGGAACTGTTGTGAAAAGCATTGGAAAATGTGGTGCAGGAAAAGGAGAGTTTATGAAACCAGTTGATGTTTAGTTTGGATGATGACGGACGCATTGTTGTAACAGAGTACGGCAATAATAGATATACAGGTGATGTCACGTGAGGGAGAGAGTATTTTCACATTTGGAGGACAGCGGACCGGAGAAACTCAACCACCCTATTAGCTGCATTCCTTACAAACACACGTTCCTCGTATCTGATAGAGGAAATAACTGCATTAAAGTTTTCGAATCAGGCAGGAACTTTCTTATACAAGTTTGCAATTGGGAAACAAGGGAATCAAGACGGACAATTTAACACGCCGTGGGGTGTACTTGTAGCAGACAGCTCCAGTAATCTTCTTGTATGTGATTCTTACCGAGTTCAGCAGTTTTCTTTAGACGGTCCGCTTCACAGGGAAACTGTCACTCATTTACCAGATCCTACTGGAATAGCAACAGCGCCAGAACGGTCGTATTCTTGTGTCAAGCCCTAAAACTAAGAAAGTATTCATATTGAGATATATGTTTTAGGAGTCAGTACATATTGTAGTTTAGTATCGTTGTTTTGACGGAATTTCACGGTCTCTGTGATAACAATATTGTGTATTTTCTGTTCTCGAAAACTTGTATGATGTCATGTTTCTAAGGATATTACCTACATTCCGGCTGATGTCAGCAAGCTGGTATCCCTGTAATGTGGTAAATGCCAGGCGAAATCGTGATAAAAATTTCTTTAATTTAGTTCTTTGTTACCCTGGATGTGGCCCTAATAATTTCTCGTCAATGAAGCGCTATTGAAACTTTTAGCGCCTACGGGATAATGTATATATTTGCGAAACTGTGTCGAGCATCGTATTGTCTACTGAATCCAAAATTGCGACGCTCTGCTGTTAGTAAGTTAGCAAGTCAAACGGTTACCACTCTCCTACCCCCTAAAAAAAATTATACTAGAAGATTTAAATTTACGATGATTTATGTGGGAAAAATCTAACGCTAATTTTATTTGGAATTTTGTAACATTTTTGAAAAATTTTGAAATCAAAGATGGCTGATCCAAGATGGCGGATCAATTTTTGCAACGAGTGAGGTCATTTTGCGTTTGATATGTCGCCATAATTTACACGTGGACTGTCACTAAAATAAGCATTTTTGGATACTTTACACGCACAAATAACTGCTTAAAAATCAGCCTGATTGCAGGTTACGTTAGTTTTATGCAACTAAACTGATTTATATACCATGTTACGCCACAAAATGTAATCAGATGTATACAAAATGTAATATATAGTAACGTGAAAAATTTACATTGATGTAATAATTATTTTTTTTATGGAAAATGTAATAACGTGTGATTCAATGTAATAAATACGTTAACACAAAACGTTTTGACTCAAAATGTAATGACACAAAATAACGTTAAATACGTTTATTGTAGATTATCATTGGTATTTGTGCGTGATGGCTGGATAACGAATTGGTTGCTTAGATAAAATAGTTCACTGTCGAAACGACCTCCATTTCATATTGTTCGAAAACTTGATTTTCATTTGTCGACTTATGAATGATAATTTGATTATATGAATTTAAGAGCTAGAACATAAAATAGGAACGTAATGTTTTGCATATGATGTTTATGACGCAGGTTGAGTTTTTATTGCCTAGAAATTCATCACGAGCAAAAATATTAATATCAAAATTATGTCTTGGCTCCGAGATGTAATTCAGTTCATCCCTCAACCCTGACTAGTGTGGCCGGGCGCGCGGTGATCTACTGGTTATTTAGCGCGTTGGATTCCAGATCGAGAAGTGGCCAGAATCATTGTGTTGTGTTCTTGGGCAAGACACTTTACTCTCACAGTGCCTCTCTCCACCCTGAAGACTTTTTACCTGAGGTGATCAGGTCCTTCTTTCTCATAACCTGTCTTCTTGAATTTGTTAGAAAAGGGTAAAGAGAATTTAGAAATTAATCACGATCACATTATTCAATAGGAGCAAATTTATTCGTTTCTTTGTTTATACAAAAAAAAACGAATTTCAAACAAAGACTATACAGGCTATAAACAAATATATAGCTTACAACAGTTACTGATGAGAGAAGCAGTGAGAGAAAATATCGTTAGAAAAACTATTACAACAAATAAAAACAGCTGAAAGACTCAGCGTAAATTTCTAGTCAGTTAAACTAACATACACGAACTAAAAAGTAACATGACTGCTTTACCGAGTTTTCAGGGAAAGAAACTGTTGCTCGGTAAGCCTACACGTGGGTCACTTTTCGAAGAAAAAAACCAGTTTCTGTGTTTAATATAAGAACTCAAGTCCTTGGAGTGTTCCAAGTGCTGGAACGACTTTTCTTAAACAGTGGAAACCCTCTACTTTGGGACACCTCCATTAAGAGGAACACTTCTAAATGCTCATATAATCTTTGTATTTATCACCTCTATTAAAGGGACACCTCTATTAAGGGGACGGGGACACTTTTTGAGCGTCCCGAATGCTATTTCAGCCTCCATTAAGGGACAATTAATATGCTAATGAGTACAAGACTATTATTATTCACCAATCTCAAGTGTATTTCATCAGTCCGCTCTTTTCAAGAAAAGTCAAATCACAATTTAAACAGTCCAAGGTTGCTGTTGCGAGGTTAAATCATGCATTTTTTGTTGCTTAAATAAGTGGCTGCATTCCAAGTCAAGAAAACAGGCATTATTTTAGGTGGTTAATTATTAACACCACCCGCCAACCTCCATTAAGGGGACACTTCTCCTTGCCCCGAGGGTGTCCCCTTAATGGAGGTTCCACTGTATAAATTAAATACCAACAATTATTGCCCACGAGATTGATACAAACTTCGTTGATAAAACAAGCTTTATTTCCTGTGTTGTGCGAGGTAATGTTTCTCATGTTCAATCATGCAAAGCCATCTCATTCACTTGACCACTGAATAACAACATTTTTCACTGAGTCCTGACCAATCACAATTGCACAACTGCCACTTGGTAACACGAGAGATACTAGTCACGCGAAATAATAGTCACGCGAAATACTATCACGCGAAATACTAGTCACGCGAAATACTAGTCAGCGATCGCAGCTTCGCTACATTATGTTAATAATGGGTCATTAAACTGATCCAGTCCTGATTATATTTTTTTTACTTCATAACTCGAAAATTAAAATAGTTTGATTGTCTTAAAAAACAAAGCTTCCAGACCACAACAGTGCACAACAGATCAACAAACTTAGGTTACCTGGGAGGTCAGCAAACCCCTTTGAAATTTGATTGGACGGATAAGTGACGTTAATTAATTCGGTTTTCTCGGAATAATAAATAATCTCGAGACGATAGTTTTATTTGTGAACGTCGCCTCACGATGGAGTCTCTTTTGAAAAACCTCAAGCAACAAGTTACTTGCTCGATTTGTCTCGATACCTACAACAACCCAAAACTATATCATGTCTTCACACATTTTGCTGCGAGTGTTTCACGAATCATGCAAGAGCGAGCCACAGACAAGGAAAATTCAGATGCCCCGAGTGCCAGGCACAAATCGATTTACCCAAAGGAAATCGCTTCGACAGTTTGCCGAGCCAGTTTTTTCCACAACAGTTTGTATGAGGTATCCTTGACTGTTCGACGGAGTGTGCGATGCGAAGTGGCCTTAACTGGTTCTCAATGATAGGCAAAAACAGCGACCAGATCGTACTATTAGCCTTTTGATTTGTGGGTACGATTTTCATGTTTCCTGACTAGCTCTCAACGCGACCACGAATTGCTAAAGGCATCCTTTGAAGGAGCACAACAACAGTGACGCCAGTGATGAATGAGTTTCCAAGCAAGTAAGATTACGCAAGCCTTTGCCTGAAGCGACAGCCATTTAGCTCTCGCGCAACAGTTCCACGAGAAAGAAATAGCGCCGATTTTCCTGCTTAACCCGTGTGCAAGCTTGCCCTGTACTGCCAAATTTGCA
This sequence comes from Desmophyllum pertusum, assembly GCA_029204205.1. NCBI lineage: Eukaryota > Metazoa > Cnidaria > Anthozoa > Scleractinia > Caryophylliidae > Desmophyllum > Desmophyllum pertusum. Next base: position 683,653 of record MU826365.1, read on the forward strand.
TAGTCACGAATCACCGAAATCACGAGATCGTTTTACTCGACCAAAAGCGGCCCAATGACGAGCAAAGACAACATTATGTTTTACGGACGCGCCGAAATGATGAAAGAAAAAAATAAAAGCGAGCTTCGTCAGAAGTGATTTCGACAATTTGAAGAAAACGACTTCTGCCCTGGAAACCAATGTCGCACCAAACGCCACAGCCGAGGAGTCTCGCCAAGCTGCTGAACAAGTGATCGCAGAGGTTCGAGAGCGCGAGCTGAGAGGACGATTGTATCCATCGCAGACGACACGCTGTGACGAGCACCTCGAGAGAATTAACTCGGCCTTTGGAGCAACAGCGCAGTCCTTGCCTCAAACAAATGAACCAAGGGACGGTTGAGAGTTTAGCCTAATAATCTGGTGCCATCTCACTGCTTTAGCTCGGAGTATCATGCAGAACAAAGCAAAACTTTGAAACAGAGATCTTGAAGCAACTTCGTGGCAAGAATTGAAGCTTCACAAAACATCACGAGACCTCGGAAGTCAAATTTACCGCAGCGCCTTCTCTAGAGGGCCCTTGAAATTGGGCTTTCTCTGAGACCACGGACAAGGAGATCGCAGATATAGATGCACAAACTATCAACGCCTGAAGGGACCCTGAAACAAACTCTTCAGGCTGGTGTCAGGAAGAAGAGTTATACGATTATGCCCCAAAACATCAGAATGTTTAGATAAGTAAACAGGCTGATCTTAAAGCATCGCAAGTTGAAGTTACTGATAGAACATAGCCTGAAGATGTAACAAATGTGATTGACAGTTAAAAAGAGCGACGGCAATGTTCAGTTGAAGTTTACACCCAAAGTACCGGGCGCGCTACAGCATTGAAGTGAAAGATCCAATGGCGAATAAACTTCCGACTAGCTCTTTTACTATGCAGCGTGAAACAACGTGAACTTCGTTGCTGTCGGTCGAGTCTGGACTTGAAGTTTCTGTCAAGGAGAATCAGCGCCAAAATCCGTATGGAATCGCTTAAAACCCGAAAGGGCAAGGATTGCCATAACAGATTACACTGGAGACTGTATTATTATATTCTGGATCACGCAAGGTACACTGTATTAAGGAAAATCTGCGTAGCAAAGCCCGAGAAAAATCCTGCGCACCAGTTTAACAGCGCCAATTGGCGTTTCGTATTTAAACGACAATGAGATTCTTGCTTAGCAGATCAAGCGAATACATAGAAATACTAACACTATAAATATCCTAGACAGCGCAAACTGTTCTGCAAAAGCATTTGGAAAACGTGATGCATGGAAAGCGGCCGCAGAGTTTAAGAGTCCATTTGATGTTTGTATTGGTTGATGACGGTGGCGCATTGTTGTAACAGAGATTGAGCAAGACATAGAATACAGGTGATGTCACCTGAAGCGGAGAGAGTATTCTCACATTTGGAGAACAGCGGCCCGGAGAAACTAAACCGTACCTAGATTAGCTGCCATTCCTTACAAATCACACGTTCCTCGTGATCTGGAATCTGTAGGAAATTAAACTGACCATTAAAGTTATTCGCATTCAGGCAGGAACTCTTTACTTATCTACAATTTTGCGAAACAAGGGTAATCAAGAGGGACAATTTAACTAGGCCGTTATTATGGTATAGCCATCTAGACAGCCTCCCAGACTAATCCTTTCTTAGTATGTTGATCGTTTTAGACCAAAACAACCAGTAGTTCAGCATAGCATTTTCCTTTATACGGTTCGCTCAACGAAGGCAAAACTATCACTCATTTACCATATCCTATTGGGAATAGCCAACCCGCACCCATTACGGAACGTATTCTTGTGACAGAGCCATTGACCCTGAGAAAGTATACATATTGAAGTAGATGTTTTAAATCGTCCGTACGTACTTTAGTTTATGTACCTTTTGTTTTGACGGAATTCCACGGTCTCTGTGACACAATATTGTGTATAACTTGTATGGCATATTTCTAAGGTCATAATACCTATATTACGGCCGAGGTCAGCAAAGTTAATTTGCAAATGGGCCAATTCGGGATAAATCTTTTTCTTTTTCTTTTGTTTTTTTAGTTGCCAACACTGGGCGGTGGCCGGGCGTAATTACTACTCGTGTAGTAAAGCGCTATACGCGACCTCTGGCGACCAGGATAATGTAGCTAACCACAAAGGAACAACAATATATTCTTATTATATTGCGGAGTCTTTGCCTTTTCACAAGAAGAAGGAGTTTTCGAGCCTCATATTGATCCTACGTGTTCCTATGAAAAGAGAGCGCGGATCAATTTTAATTGGAGATTTTCTAACATTTTTGAAAAATTTAATTCCCAGATAAGCTGGATCCAATTCAAGATGGCCGGATCAGGTTTTTTTTTTTTTGCAACGTATGACTTCATTTTGGGCGTTATATGTCGCAATAATTTACAGTGACTGTCACTCGAATACACATGTTTGGATACTTTAAAAACACGATGTATTTTGTTCATTATTGGTAGAAATCAGATGTTGTTTGTTGTGTGTTTGAAAAATCAGTCTGATCGTGCAGGTTATTTTAGTTTTGATGCCAACGTAACGTGATTTATATACGCCTTGGCTATACATTCTAAAACGAAAGGTGTTACGACCCACAAAATATAATTATGATGTAACAAAATGTGAATAGTAACGTAAAAAGTTTTATCATTGATGTAATATTTCGTGACGTAAAATGTAATAATATGTTTGATGCGCACATGTAATAAATAAGTCTACCAACAAATGACGAAAAGTAATGTGTAAGTTTGTAGATTTATGATTGGTAATTAGGGACTTGGTGCAATAAGTACCAGAGAGGGGGGGGGGGGTTTAGAAACCAGAGGGGGGGGGGGGGTCGTACATAATTTTCCTGACTGATTAGAGGGCGGGCAATAACTAAATTCACTCCTTTAGGAGGGGGGGTATTACCTAATTTTTGGCTATATGAAGCCCATTTTCCAACCCCCCCCCCCCCCCCCCCTCCTGATATTTATTGCACAGTCCCTTATACGGGGTGCCGGATGAAGAAATGGTTCCTTGGAAAAAAATAGTTCAAAGCCGAAAATTAGATACTCAAAAGTCAAATTAACTTCAGGCTGCAGCATCAGAAGACTAAGTCCAATTCCTATAAATAGACAAACACATCTAGGTTTAAAACATTTTACTGAGAATTGAGAAATGAATAATTAATAATTAATTCCTCCAAGCCTCGGAGCCTGTTTTCAAAGCACTTGTTCAGACGCACAAGCTAAGCTCTATGAAGATTTTTTACCTGAACTGATCAGGTCCTTCTTTCTCATAACCTGTCTTCTTAAAATTTGTTACAAAAGGGTAAAGAGAATTTAGAAATTAATCACGATCACATTATTCAATAGGAGCAATTTTATTCGTTTCTTTGGTTATATAAAAAAAATTGCAAAACAAAGACTATACGTGCTATAAACAACTAGATAGCTTACACAGTTACTGATGAGAGAAGCAGTGAGAGAAAGTATCGTTAGAAAAAACTATTACAACAAATAAAACGGAGAGGGACAAGACTGTACTAACACACATGAACTAAAGCGCTTTCGAGTCAGTTCAGAGAAAAAACCTAAGTATGCTCGGAAAGCCTACGCAGTGTTTATTTTTTGGTCTGTACAAGCTATTGGCAATAGGCCCGCCAAGTACAAGCGTGCGCTTTTCACTTTCCGCGTGAAGCAGGAAA
>MU826365.1:697034-730596 GCA_029204205.1 Desmophyllum pertusum
AGAGAAGTTAAACAGAACATTGCAAAGACCCAAAATCAAGATATCACAGAGACCGTTATGAATGGCATCTTGGCAACATACAAGTCCTGACACTAAAGGCATCCAAAAAGAGTCTTCAATGAAATTAAGACCTGGAAAGATTACTGTTCATCTAAATTAACCCTCCACTGTTTATGAAGGCTGTACAGTGTACATATATTATATATATTATATATATATAATTATATATAGAACAACTGATGAAGATCAAACGACGCGAAACGTTTTAGTAAAGTTTTTTTAAATTTTTTTACATATCAAAGGTTGTCCCGTCCTTGGTTTTTATCTTCGAACTGAACTATATATTTATATGTTAAAAAAAAAAAAAATATATAGTTTCCAAATCAGTAGACACATTAGAATTTTTTATTTATGGAGGAAGGTTAAACTGGCAAAACTCTTTAGCCTAAAACAATATGTAAGTCCTGAACGCACATATCGCTTTAAAAAATGGATATTTATTAGTCCATAAAAAGTTCATGGTTTTACATGTTATGAACAGGGGATTCATTAAAAGACTGATATTTTTTTAATTTTTGTTGCAGCAACATACTCCATTCTACTCCAACATATAGCTAGCAGGGTTGTAATCAGACAAACAGTTTAGCATGGTCCTGGAAACTACTATAAAGGTCATGATGACCTGAGCTAATGCGATTTTTAAACAACCACACTGCACGGAATAATTTATTTTGTTATTATGACTGGTTACTCAATTTCCTCTGTGGAACCAGTTTTCTTCAAAGAGCTTAAGGACAGCCCTGTCAAAGAAAATACAGACAATTACCTTTGCATCCTTAAACTGCTATAGCTGTTGGACTCAACCCTTGCCATCCATGAGCATGCTACTGTGTTGTGAAAAAAAAAAATTGTAGTTTTCAAGTTGAGCATTATTCTTGCTTACCTTGACTAATTTAATCCTTTTTTGTTTCTAAATCACTTTTAAGTGTTAACCGATTGATTAAAAACTGCAAGAGGCACATCAGAAGCACCGTTTATAACAGGGCAAAACAGTATGCAAAAGACGGTCATGAATCAAAATGTATCTTCTCTAAGAAAAAAATACACTAAACCTTCAAACATGTAATGATAATCTATTATCACCTCATCTTAAAATCACATGAACAAATCAAACCCTCATCATCAAATCACAGTGTACCAAGCCCTTGGCTTGACAACCAGTAATCATAGACATAAAGGTTTTCTTTCAGGAGAAACACAGTCACCTAAAAGTATGTTGAGTAGTCCAACAACATAATTACAAACTAAGGAGAAGGAATTTTCACAGGGGGGGGGGGGGGAGGAACGCCGTTGTTTCCATTCACGAGCGGAAATTAAGTTAGCGATAATTTACATTCCCCTAAAGAAAGAAAAGGAGAAAAACTTACCTTCGGTTTCTCAATCAGGCTTCCAAACATTTTATCAACGATTAGCTGAAAAACGCAATCTTGGTGTTCCCTTCAATAAATGAATGTTTCACGAAGCGGGTCCGCCCATCTTGGATTCTGTGCCATTTTCAAAAGGATTCCCTATGAGCCTCGCGGGGGTTTGGTTATATTGGAGCGGATAATTGACGTCAATCAATTCCAGTTTCTCGGGAATCTCACAAACGCCTCAGTCCTCACGATGGAGTCTCGCCTAAAAAACTAAAACACATTGTTTTTGTACGCCTTTGACAGACACGCGCCGATATACTAGTCACGCGAAATACTTTTTCACGCGAAATACTAGTCACGAGCAGACAATCTTTTTATAGTCCCGCGAAATACTAGTCAGATAGAAATACTATAGTCACGCGAGTCGCAGTTTTGCTGCCACTACGTTAAAAATAGTTTGATTGTCTTAAAAACCAAAGCTTCCCGACCACAACATACAGTGCATAACAGATCAACAATCCTTGGTTACCTTGGAGGTCAGCAAACCCCTTTGAAATTTTGATTGGACGGATAAGTGGACGTTATTAATTCGGTTTTCTCAGGATACAGAAATATTATCTCGAGACAGAAGTTTCTATAACAACGCCTCACGATGGAGTCTCCTTTGAAAAACCTCAAGCAACAAGTTACTTGCTCGATTTGTCTCGATACCTACAACAAACCCAAAATTATATCATGTCTCCCACACATTTTGCTTGCGAGTGTTTGGCGAATCATGCAAGAGCGAGCCCACAGACAAGGAAAATCGCGATGCCCCGAGTGCCAGGGCACATATCGATTTACCCAAAAGGAAATCGCTCCCTCCCGACAGTTTGCCGAGGGCAGTTTTTTTTCCGACAACGTTTTGTTGAGTTATCCTTGCTTGTTCGAACGGAAGTGGCGATGGAAAGTGGGCCCTTAACTGTTGCTGCAAATGTAGGAAAAACAGCGACTCCGATGTACTGATTGCTTTGATTGTGGACGATTTATGTGCCCTGACTGCTGTCAACGCGCACGAATTTGCTAAAGCATTCCTTTGAAGGGCACAAAGGTGACGCCAGTGAATGAGTTTTCAAGCAGAAGATTACGAAAGCCTTGCTGAAGCGACAGGCCATTTTTAGCCTCGGAACAGTTCCACGAGAAAGAAATAGCGCGATTTTTCTGCTTCTCCGTGTGAAGCTTGTGTCTTCTGCCAAATTTGCATAAACATACCGAAATCTAACACCCGAAATCACGAGATCATTTGTTAAACTTCGACAAAGCGTCCGCCCATGACGAGAAGACAACATTACGTGCGTCGGGCGCCGGGAATGATGAAAGAAAATAAATGAAGGTCGAGCTTCGTGAAGTGATTCGACAATTTGGAAACAAACGACTTCTTTCCCGCTGGAAACCATGTTCGCAAACGCCAAGCGAGGAGTCTCGCAAGCATCTGAAACAAGTGTATTCGCAGAGGTTCGAGAGCGCGAGCGAGAGGCGATTGTAATCCCTCGAGACGCAACACGCGTGACCGAGACTCGAGAGAATGAACTCGTGCTATAGAGAAATGCGCAGTCCCTTCGCTCAAACAAATGAAACCAAGCGGGTTGAGGGGTTTGCCTAATAATCTGGTAGCAGAGAAGCTTAAGCTCGGATAGTCATGTCAGAACAAAGGACACTTTGAAACAGAGATTTGAAGAGCTTTTCGTGTAATTGAAGTTCCAAAACATCACGAGACCTCGTTACGGTCAATTTTACCCTGCGCTTCTGTAGAGGGCTTGAAAATGTGGGCTTATTGAGACCTCACGGAAAAGGTCGCAGATGCCGAAGAACTATCAAGCGCTTGAGGGACTGAAACAAACTCTCTCTTCACGCTGGTGTAGCAAGCAGAGTTTACTTTATGCCCCAAAATCATCCGAAGGGGAACAAGATAAGTAACCAGGCTGATCTTGAAGATCGAGTTGAAGTATCGTGATAGAACCTGCTGAAGATGTACTAAATGTTGATTGTTCAGTTAAAAAAAAGAGGACGGTGCAATGTTTCAGTTGAAGTTTACAACCCAAAAGTAACGCAGGGTGTCGCCTACAGCATTGAAGTGAAGATCTAATGGCGATAAACTTCCGAACTGTTCCCTTTACTATGCAGGTGAAACAACGTGAACCCTTGTTGGATAGTCGGTGAGGTTTAGGACGTGGAAAGTTTTTTCAAGGACATAATGAAGCTACAAAGTCCCATCTGGAAATCGCTGTTAATAGCGAAAGGGCAAATTGGCCATAACAGATCTCACATTTGAAACTGTAATTTATATATTCGATTCAGCATGAACGGTAACTGTTTTAAGGGAAAAATTGGTAGCCAATGGAAGAAAATTCTAGAGCAGTTTTAACATGCCAATTGGCGTGTTCCGGGGGGGTGATTTAAAACGACAATGAGATTCTAGTTGCAGATCAACTAGAATCATAGAATACAAACACGTTAAATAACTCCCAGGACACGAGGAACTGTTGTGAAAAGCATTTTATGGAAAATCGTTGGTTGCTGAGGAAAAAAGGAGAGTTTGTGTAGCCACCCATATTTGATGTTTCGTTTGGAAATAGATTGACGGGCGCATTGTTAGTTAACCGAGTCTGAGGACAATAAATAGACATACAGGTGATGTCACAAGAGGGATGAGAGTATTTTTCACAATTTGGAGACAGTCGGGCCCCGGAGGCAACTCAACCGTCCAACATGCCTGGCATTCCTTACAAAAACTCGTTGTCTCGTAATTTGTATGGAGATACAGTGCATTAAAGTTTTCGGATTCAGGCAGCAACTTTCTTACACATAGTTTGGAAAACGAGGGAAAATCAAGGACGGACAATTTAAGAGAGCAATCTCGCAGAAAAATCGAACTTTTGACCGGCAAACTTCAAAATTTCAAAATTCGCTCAAACTTTGGTGCTTTTAGTAGTTCATATTGACGTTTTATTCATCGCTATGTGGTTTTGTTTTTGTGAAATATGTTTTTTGTTTCGGCAAAAAAGTGACGAAAATAAATCAATTTCAGGCTCCATACAAGAAAATTTGGCTGAAAATTATGCCATTTTTAAACAAACCGCTTGCCCTTAACTATTAATCCAGAAGTACACTCCACTTGATATCAGCGGATACTACGACTATTCAGGAGTCCTATTTTATAATTTCCATAACGATTGAAAAACTTATGACACTGAATAGAGCCTGAAAAAATCCCCCTGTTTCTCTTATGGCAATTAACTATCTCGATTGAAAAAATTATTTTACCCTACTACCTTTATCACAAATCAATGAAATTTAGGAATTACACTAATGAGTAAATGGCCTGTCAACTGATATAATTTTTTGTCTGGGGAAATTATATTGCGCTCTGCAGAGAGAGCGCCTCAAAATGGCCGGAAAAATGAATATACGTGACTAGTGGATTGCGTGACATACCGTTGACCGTAGCACATATTTAAGTGCTGCTTTAGAGTCAAGAAATGGTAAATCCACATTCCTGCCTTGGGATATTAAAAAAACACTCTTCTTTTGGAAATCTCAGTATTTTTTCGTACATCATTGATGCTTTCCACGATGAATGTGACGTAAGAAAAATGGTTTATTTCACTGTGTGAATTGTACTATTGGCTTATAAGAAATTCTCTGATATCCACCAGCTATTTTGAACTTAATCTTGTTGTAATCTTGTTGTGTTTTTTCTAAACAGTCATTCTCAGCTAAAACACTTCTCCGGCTTGTATTAATTTACATATCATACATACATGTATTGTTGTTTATCAAGATGGGTTGACCCAACTTTAAATGTATAAATACTCAAGGGTGGATCTAAGGGGTGGGGTCAAGGGGTTTCTGGACCCCCTTTTTCCAATGATGGTAGAGTACTTTTAGAGAATAAACAAATAGCATTGCTTTTGACGCGTTTTGACACCTAGCGGGGAAATATGTAATCTATTTCTACATTTACATATAAATATAATTTCTTTTTCATCACATTTACTGTTGTCAGAACTTACTCATTCTAAACATGGAATTGTATCTATTTCTATATTTGCGCACGAAATGCTCTATGACCAGGCCATGTATACTAACTCGACTAAACTGAACTGTGGCGCCAGCAAAGCTCCAACAGTGATAGCATGTAGAGGGAAGTAGGATCATCACTACCAGCCACACCTACTCTCTCGATGGGATGAGGTCACTGATATTCCACACAGTCATGAAGGCTTGAATTTACCGACATAACAAAAGCAGTACCTAAATGTCAAGTTTCAAATTGGACAGAGAACCGGGAAGACGGACGATCGGCAGATGTCTCTAAGGCGATGAGGATTGCCGAAAGATAGCAACGGGGAGGAGATTATTCGCGTAACGGCTGATGGCGATTTTTCTTCACGAGCCAGTAAATTAATAATAATGAATAATAATAATAGATCAGCTGTGAAAAAGAATCATCAGCTGGTGTTAAACCTATGTGCGATGCAGTAAATAAGGTTGTCAAAGGTTGCAGACTGGCAACCGAAAGCTCAATATTTTTAAATTTTTAACCAGAGAACGATTTTTTTAAATTTTTACAATAAAATATGTACATAAAATAATTGTTCTTATAAAAAAATAGTCCTAAAATATTGTATAATTTACAAAGGAAAGGAAAAAAAAAAAGGAAATATTCCAAAAATATAAAGTTACCTTATTATAGGAAATTAAACACTCGTGTTAATTAAGGTATTTGAAATTAACGCGAATTAAATTAACGCGAATTGGAAGGAAAATTAATTCCGAATAAAGGAAATTAACGCGAAAGAGGAGGTAAAATTTCAAAATGAAGGAAATTAACGCGTTTAACTCAAAGAAACAATATATTTGGGCGAAATACAAGAACTCAGATGTCGAGAACTGCTCTTCTGAAAGCGAGGGTGAACTGGAAATAATGTTTTATTGCTTTTTTTAGACTTTTACATTGTACAAGATTGTAATACAGTGTGCAGAAAAGAGAAAGCTATTGTTTCCTAAGTGTCAAATATGTCTGAAAAAGGATCCAGAATTTGGGGTTATAATAATGGAAATTAAGGTCGCGGAAATTAACGCTCCACTTAATTAATGTCGTGGAAATCAACGCTCACAAAATTAACGCGACTTAAATTAACGCGAATTTTTCAAATTCGCGTTAATTTCATGGAGCGTTAATTTCCTATAATATGGTACATATCGAAAAAAGAAAAGAAGAAAAAGAATATGACAATTTCCATCTAACTCTAAAAAGTATCGATGATTATACGAAAAATCTGACTATATAATTATATAAATTTCCCTGAGAGACGAGCTTAGTAAGCCGGCGCTTTTCAAAGATAGTTTTCCAAAAGGGTATTTAAATTAGTTTAACCCTATTCTGCCTGGGGGGGGGGGGGGGGGGGGGGGGGGGGCGGAAAGTGCCCGCGCTGATTTAAAACCTTTATTACTTTAAGGAAATGCAGCCAAACTTTGTGACTTTTCCTAAAAAATTATCTGGGAACATGTTGGTGCGTCAATGTTTTGATCACGTGACTTGACATTTCCATAGCAATCAATTTTTGACAGGTTGTTTTATTCAAATTAGGTGTTTTTCATCTAATTCTTTCGGGTTTTATGTGATGTTTGCTTTTATTAAGAGTGTCTTCCAAAATCTTTACAGTTTCTGTATCCTTATATTTTTCTTGATTTTTTCAAATCAAATTTGGAGATTTTCTGACATTTCCGAAAGATTTAGCAATCCAAGATGGCGGATCCAAGATGGCGGATTTTTAAAACGTATGACGTCAATTTGGCGTGATATGACGTCGTGATCGACACGTGACTGTTACCAAAATAAACATTTTTTGATGCTTTACACACCATATAAGTTTCATTTCTTTTGCATAAATCTTTTAAATTATCTTCTTTTAAATTACAACTCTTTAAACATCTGAAAGAAACTGACATTAAGAACCATAAATGCTCAGTCTAATTTTTATACCTATGCATGTTGATATATTTTAAAAGTAAATGTTAAAGTAAATTATATATATTGTAATTTTAATCTTAGATTTTATTACTGGACATCTTGTTGAGACCAGCATTTTTTATAAATGCTGATAGATTTTTTCCAGGTTAAATAAAGCTTTTATTATTATTATTATTATAAATACTTATGAAGATATATTGGGGGGGGGGGGCACATTCTGCCTCCCCCCCTCCCCCAGGCTCATGAATGAAAAACAAAGCCCAGGCAGAATAGTGTTAATTTAGTTGGTACTCAAAGATGTTACAGATAACAAATAACAGTCTTTATTGTCACATGTTAAATGAGTAAGTTCTGACAACAGTATGGATGAAAAAAGAAATTATATTTATATGTAAATGTAGAAATAGATACAATTCCCGCTAGGTGTCAAAACGCGTAAAGCAATGTAATTTGTTTATCCTTAAAGTATCTACCATCATGGAAAAGGGGGTCCAGAAACCCTTGACCCCACCCCTTAGATCCACCCTAGTATTTATACATTTAAAGTTGGTAACCCTCTTGTAACACATACATGTATGATATATAAATTAATACCCAGCCGGAGAAGTGTTTAGCTGAGAATGAATGTTAGAAAAACAACAAGATCACACAAGATTAAGTTCAAATAGCGTGGATATCAGAGAATTTCTTATAAGCCAAAGTACAATTCACACAGTGAAATAAACCATTTTCTTACGTCACATCATCGTGGAAAGCATCAATGATGTACGAAAAATACTGAGATTCTCAAAAGAAAGTGTTTTTTTTAATATCCCCAAGGCAGGAATTTGGATTTTACCATTTCTTTGACTAAAGCAGCACTGAAATATGTGCTACGGTCACGGTATGTCACGCAATCCACTAGTCACGTATATCATTTTTCGGCCATTTTGAGCGCTCTCTCACAGAGCGCAATATAATTTCCCCAGAAAGAAAATTATATCAGTTGAAAGGCCATTTCCCTCCTTAGTGTAATTCCTAAATTTCATTGATTTGTAGTAAAGGTAGTAGGGTAAATAATTTTTTCAATCGAGCTAGTAATTGCCATAGAGAAACAGGGGGATTTTTTTCAGGCCTCTCTCAGTGTCATAAGTTTTTTCATCTTTATGGAAATTATAAAATAGAACCTCGAATAGTCGTATAGAATACGCTGATATCAAGTGGATGTCTTCTGGATTAATAGTTAAGGCAAGCGGTTCGCTTAAAATGGCTAATTTTCAAGCCAAATTTTCTTGTATGGAGCCCTGAAATTGATTTTCGTCATTTTCTGCCAAAACAATAAATTATTTGACAAATGAAACCACATAGCAATGAATGACTCAATATCGACTACTAACAGCCAAAGTTTGAGCGTTTTTGAGTTTTCACATTTTTGCCGCTATTTTTCCGATTTTGTTTGATTCTTGTGGAGATGCTCTCTTAACATGTCGTGGCATATGCTTGTAGACAGCTCCAGTAATCTTCTTGTATGTGATCGTAGAAATAACCGAGTTCAGCAATTTTCTTTAGACGGTCGATTCACAGGCAAAACTATCACTCATTTACCAGATCCTACTGGAATAGCAACAGCGCCAGACGGACGTATTCTTGTGACTAGCGCTCAAGCTAAGAAAGTATACATATTGAAGTAGATGTTTTAATCGTCATTACATATTGTAGTTTGTACCGTGTTTTGACGGAAATTCACGGTTTCTGTGATAACAATATTGTGTATTTTCTGTTCTCGAAAACTTGTATGATGTCATGTTTCTGAGGATATTACCGAAATTCCGGCCGATGTCAGCAAAGCTGGTATCCCTGTAATGTGGCAAATGCCAGGCCAAATCGTGATAAAAATTGGTGTTTTTTCTTAATTTAGTTCTTTGTTACCCTGGGTGTGGCCCTAATTATTTCTCGTCAATGAAGCGCTATAGAAACGTCTAGCGCCCACGGGATAATGTATATATTTGCGAACTACTAGCTTGAAATATATTCTTAATCTTTCACTCCTTTTTTTCACAAGAGAAGAGTCGAAATTTGCGACGCTCTGCAGTTAGCAAGTCATCAGGTTATCCACTCTCCTCCCCCTTAAAAAAAAATTAGACTAGAAGATTTAAATTTACGATGATTTATGTGAGAAAAAATCTAACGCTAATTTCATTTGGAATTTTGTAACATTTTTGAAAAAAATTTGAAATCCAAGATGGCGGATCAATTTTTGCAACGTGTGACGTCATTTTGGGTTGATATGTCGCCATAATTTACACGTGACTGTGACTAAAATAAGCATTTCTGGATACTTTACACGCCAAATAACTGGTAAAAAAAGTTGTTGCTGCTTAAAAATCAGCCTGATTGCAGGTTACGTTAGTTTTTATGCAACTAAAACTGATTTATATACCATGTTACGCCACAAAATGTAATCAGATGTATACAAAATGTAATATATAGTAACGTGAAAATTTACAGTGATGTAATAATTATTTTTTTATGGAAAATGTAATAACGTGTGATTCAATGTAATAAATACGTTAACACAAAATGTAATACGTTTTGACTCAAAAGGTAATGACACAAAATAACGTTAAATACGTTTATTGTAGATTATCATTGGTATTTGTGCGTGATGCTGGATAACGAATTGGTTGCTTAGATAAAATAGTTCACTGTCGAAACGACCTCCATTTCATATTGTTCAAAAAATGATTTTCATTTTTCGACTTATGAATTATAATTTGATTATATGAATTTAAGAGCTAGAACATAAATAGGAACGTAATGTTTTGCATATGATGTTTATGACGCAGGCTGAGTTTTTATTGACAGAAATTCATCACGAGCAAAAATATTAATATCAAAATGATGTCTTGGCTCCGAGATGTAATTCAGTTCATCCCTCAACCCTGACTAGTGTGGCCGGGCGCGCGGTGGTCTACTGGTTATTTAGCGCGTTGGATTCCAGATCGAGCAGTGGCCAGAATCATTGTGTTGTGTTCTTGGGCAAGACACTTTACTCTCACAGTGCCTCTCTCCACCCTGAAGACTTTTTACCTGAGGTGATCAGGTCCTTCTTTCTCATAACCTGTCTTCTTGAATTTGTTAGAAAAGGGTAAAGATAATTTAGAAATTAATCACGACCACGTTATTCAATAGAAGCAAATTTATTCGTTTCTTTGTTTATACAAAAAAAACGAATTTCAGACAAAGACTATACAGGCTATAAACAAATATATAGCTTACAACAGTTACTGATGAGAGAAGCAGTGAGAGAAAATATCGTTAGAAAAACTATTACATTAAATAAAACGGTGAGAGACTCAGTGCAAATTTCTGGTCAGTTAACTAACATACACGAACTAAAAACTGACCGCTTTACCGAGTTTTAAGGGAAGAAACTGTTGCTTGGTAAGCCTACACGTGGGTCACTTTTCGAAATTTTTTTTTAATAAAACAGTTTCTATGGTGTTTAAGAACTCAAGTCCTTCGAGTGTTCCAAGTGCTGGAACGACTTTCTTAAACAGTGGAAACCTCTACTTTGGGACAACTCCATTAAGGGAACACTTCTAAATGCTCATATAATCTTTGTATTTATCACCTCTATAAAAGGGACACCTCTATTAAGGGGACGGGGACACTTTTTGAGCGTCCCGAATGCTATTTCAGCCTCCATTAAGGAGACAATAATATGCTAAGGAGTAAAAGACTATAATTATTCACCAATCTCAAGTGTATCTCATCAGTCCGCTCGTTTCAAGAAAAGTCAAATCACAATTTAAACAGTTCAAGGTTGCTGTTGCGAGGTTAAATCGTGCATTTTTTTGTTGCAAGTGGCTGCATTCCAAGTCAAGAAAACAGGCATTATTTTAGGTGGTTAATTATTAACAACACCCCGCCCAACCTCCATTCAGTGGGACACTTTTTCCTTGCCCCGAGGGTGTCCCCTTAATGGAGGCTCCACTGTATAAATAATACCAACAATTATTGCACGAGATTGATACAATCTTCGTTGATAAAACAAGCTTTATTTCCTGTGTTGTGGAGGTAATGAGCTAATTTTCAATCATGCAAAGCCATCTCATTCACTTGACCACTGAATAACAACATTTTTCACTGAGTCCTGACCAATCACAATTGCACAACTGCACTTGGTAACAGGTGGGATACTAGTCACGCGAAACACTAGTCACGCGAAATACTAGTCACGCGAAATAATAGTTAGGCGATCGCAGCTTCGCTACATTATGTTAATAATGGGTCATTAAACTGATCCACTCCTGATTATATTTTTTTTACTTCATAACTCGAAAATTAAAATAGTTTGATTGTCTTAAAAACAAAGCTTCCAGACCATAACAGTGCATACAACAGATCAACAAACTTAGGTTACCTTGGAGGTCAGCAAACCCCTTTGAAATTTGATTGGACGATAAGTGACATTAATTAATTCGGTTTTCTCGGAAACTGAAATAATATTTAGAGACGGTAGTTTGATTTGTGAACGTCGCCTCACGATGGAGTCTCTTTTGAAAAACCTCAAGCAACAAGTTACTTGCTCGATTTGTCTCGATACCTACAACAAACCCAAAACTATATCATGTCTTCACACATTTTGCTGCGAGTGTTTGACGAATCATGCAAGAGCGAGCCACAGACAAGGAAAATTCAGATGTCCCGAGTGCCAGGCGCAAATCGATTTACCCAAAGGAAATCGCTTCGACAGTTTGCCGAGCAGTTTTTTCCACAACAGTTTGTTGAGTATCCTTGCTGTTCGACGGAGTGGCGATGGAAGTGGCCTTAACTGTTCTCAATGTAGGAAAAACAGCGACCAGATGTACTATTGCTTTGATTGTGGACGATTTATGTGCCCTGACTGCTTCAACGCGCACGAATTGCTAAAGGCATCCTTTGAAGGACACAAAGTGACGCCAGTGAATGAGTTTCAAGCAGAAGATTACGAAGCCTTGCTAAAGCGACAGCCATTTTGCTCGGAACAGTTCCACGAGAAAGAAATAGCGCGATTTTTCTGCTTCCCGTGTGAAGCTTGTGTCTGCCAAATTTGCATAGTCACGAATCACCGAAATCACGAGATCGTTTTACTCGACAAAGCGGCCCATGACGAGAAAGACAACATTATGTCGGGCGCGGAAATGATGAAAGAAAAAATAAGCGAGCTTCGTGAAGTGATTCGACAATTTGAAGAAACGACTTCTGCCCTGGAAACCAATGTCGCAAACGCCAAGCGAGGAGTCTCGCAAGCTGCTGAACAAGTGATCGCAGAGGTTCGAGAGCGCGAGCGAGAGGCGATTGTATCCATCGAGACGACACGCGTGACGAGACTCGAGAGAATTAACTCGGCTTTGGAGAAAGCGCAGTCCTTGCTCAAACAAATGAACCAAGCGGTTGAGTTTGCTAATAATCTGGTGCAGAGAAGCTTAAGCTCGGATATCATGCAGAACAAAGCAACTTTGAAACAGAGATTTGAAGAACTTCGTGGAATTGAAGTTCCAAAACATCACGAGACCTCGGACGTCAAATTTACCGCGGCTTCTGTAGAGGGCTTGAAATTGGGCTTTATTGAGACCACGGAAAAGATCGCAGATGCAAAACTATCAACGCTTGAAGGACTGAAACAAACTCTTCAGGCTGGTGTAGAAGCAGAGTTTACGTTATGCCCAGAAGGGGAGATAAGTAACCAGGCTGATCTTAAAGATCGAGTTGAAGTTCTGATAGAACCTGCTGAAGATGTAACAAATGTGATTGTCAGTAAAAAGAGGACGGCAATGTTCAGTTGAAGTTTACACCCAAAGTACCGGGCGCCTACAGCATTGAAGTGAAGATCAATGGCGATAAACTTCCGACCTGTCCTTTTACTATGCAGGTGAAACAACGTGAACTTGTTGTAGTCGGTGAGTTGGACTTGAAGTTTTGTCAAGGAGATCAGCTCCAAAATCCGTATGGAATCGCTATGAACACGAAAGGGAAGATTGCCATAACAGATTACACTGGAGACTGTATTTATATATTCGATCACGAAGGTAACTGTTTAAGGAAAATTGGTAGCAAAGGAGAAAATCCTGGACAGTTTAACAGGCCAATTGGCGTTTCGTATTTAAACGACAATGAGATTCTTGTTGCAGATCAAGCGAATCATAGAATACAACACTTAAATATCCAGACAGGAAACTGTTCTGAAAAGCATTGGAAAACGTGGTGCAGGAAATGGAGAGTTTAAGAGTCCATTTGATGTTTGTTTGGTTGATGACGGGCGCATTGTTGTAACAGAGTTGAGCAATCATAGAATACAGGTGATGTCACCTGAGGGAGAGAGTATTTTCACATTTGGAGACAGCGGCCCGGAGAAACTCAACCGTCCTATTAGCTGCATTCCTTACAAACACACGTTCCTCGTGTCTGATCGTGGAAATAACTGCATTAAAGTTTTCGATCAGGCAGGAACTTTCTTATACAAGTTTGGGAAACAAGGGAATCAAGACGGACAATTTAACTGGCCGTATGGTATGCATCTAGACAGCTCCAGTAATCTTCTTGTATGTGATCGTAACAATAACCGAGCAGACCGAGTTCAGCAATTTTCTTTAGACGGTCGCTTCACAGGCAAAACTATCACTCATTTACCACATCCTACTGGAATAGCAACAGCGCCAGACGGACGTATTCTTGTGACTAGCGCTCAAGCTAAGAAAGTATACATATTGAAGTAGATGTTTTCATCGTCATTACTTATTTTAGTTTATGTACCTTTGTTTTGACGGAATTTCACGGTCTCTGTGATAACAGTATTGCATGACTGATTGTGAGTTTCTCAGAAACTTGTATGATGTTTACTTATATAGCTATACTCCGGCTGAGGTCAGCAAAAGTAGTTAATTGTATCATAATGTGGTAAATGCTTTTAAATTTGCAAAAGGCCTACTCTTGATAAAATTCTGTTTTTTTTTTCCTTTTGTGTTGTTGTTATCCTGGGTGTGGCGCTAATTACTACTCCTTAGTAAATCGCTACAGCAACCTCTGGCGCCCAGGATAATGTAGCTAGGAAATATATTCTTAATATTTTGCGCCTTTTCACAAGAGAAGTTTAGAGCCTCGTAAATTGTCAACTGAATCCAAAAAAAGAGCGCGGATCAATTTTAATTGGAGATTTCTAACATTTTTGAAAAATCTTAAAATACAATTGCAAGATGGCGGATCATTTTTTTTTTTTTGCAATGTATGACGTCATTTTGGCGTGACATGTCGCCATATTACAGTTACTGTCACTAAAATAAACATTTTTGGACACTTTAAACACCATAATAATTATTATAAGTTAATTTTTATTGATAAAACAGACTGCTGTTATTGTTGTTGAAAAATCAGCCTGATTGCAGGTTACGTTAGTTTTATACAACTTAACTGATTTATTAGCCTGCGAGCCGGAAAATTACGTCTGCTCTCGCAGGCTACTGATTTATATACCTTAGCTATACATTCTAAAACACGAGTGTCACGCCACAAAATGTAATAGTAACGTAAACATTTTACATTGATGTAATATGTTTTGACGTAAAATGTAATCTTATATCGTTTGATGCAAATGTAATCAATACATTAACGCAAAATGTGATAAGTTTTGATGCAAAATGTAATTAAGAAAATGCAATGACATTAATTAAAATAACGTTAAATACTTTGACTTATTGTAGATTTTCGATGGTATTGGTGCCGGATAAAGAATTGGTTGCTTAGAAAAATAGTTAAAAGTCGAAACTGTAATAAATACTCCAAGTCAGATTAGCTCCGAGCTGCAGCATTAGAGGACTAAGTCCAATTCCTGCAGACAACACATCTAGGTTTTATAACATTCTATTTAGGGTTGAGGGATGAATATTCCTACAAGCCTCCGAGGCTGTTTTCAAAGCACTTGTTCAGACGCACAAGCTAAGCTCTATGAAGAGTTTTTACCTGAGCTGATCAGGTCCTTCTTTCTCATAACCTGTCTTCTTGATTTTGTTACAAAAGGGTAAAGAGAATTTAGAAATTAATCACGATCACATTATTCAATAGGAGTAATTTTATTCGTTTCTTTGGTTATATATAATATAAAAACTGAATTTCAAACAAAGATTATACGTGCTATAAACAACTAGATAGCTTACAACAGCTACTGATGAGGCTAAGCAGTGAGAGAAAATATCGTTAGAAAAACTATTCCAACAAATAAAACAGAGAGGGACAAGTGTACCAACATACAAGAACTAAAACGCTTTCGAATTTCCAGAGAAATAAATTTGTGCTCGGGACGCCTACTGACAGTGGTGTTTTTTTTAACTTAAAGTTCATGTTTTTTGGAAGAGTAGGTGGGGGGGGGGGGGGGGGGGGGGGGGACGGGGAAGGGTCTGTAATACAAGCTAATGCTGATCTACTAACAGGCCCGCCAAGTAGCCTGCGTGTGTTTTTCACATTTCCGCGTGAAGCAAGGAAATAAGGCACCTCTGTCTCCGAGCAAGCTACCTGCCAAGTGGCTGTCAACCGAGTGGAGTGGAGGAATCCCGGGGGGGGGGGGGGGTGGTACTCCCTTATATGGCCTATACGGGGACGTGCCGCTGGACAGGGTATGGTTTTTTTGGCCTCTCTGCCCTGAACAGGGTATATGATTTTATGCGAGTCTGTCCTGTCGAGAGGTTCCTAAACAGGGTCTGAACCTGTCCTAAACAGGGTAGGGTTGCACGATTGTCGTCGTAAAAATATGGTTCATACAGTATTTAGAGATCGGAGAAGTTTGCCGCGTATCAGTCAAACGTGATTCGCTATGTGCCCTGACTGCTTCAACGCGCACGAATTGCTAAAGGCATCCTTTGAAGAACACAAAGTGACGCCAGTGAATGAGTTTCAAGCAGAAGATTACGAAGCCTTGCTAAAGCGACAGCCATTTTGCTCGGAACAGTTCCACGAGAAAGAAATAGCGCGATTTTCTGCTTCCCGTGTGAAGTTTGTGTCTGCCAAATTTGCATAGTCACGAATCACCGAAATCACGAGATCGTTTTACTCGACAAAGTGGCCCATGACGAGAAAGACAACATTATGTCGGGCGCGGAAATGATGAAAGAAAAAATAAGCGAGCTTCGTGAAGTGATTCGACAATTTGAAGAAACGACTTCTGCCCTGGAAACCAATGTCGCAAACGCCAAGCGAGGAGTCTCGCAAGCAGCCGAACAAGTGATCGTAGAGGTTCGAGCGAGCGAGAGGCGATTGTATCCAACGAGACGACACGCGTGACGAGACTCGAGAGAATTAACTCGGCTTTGGAGAAAGCGCAGTCCTTGCTCAAACAAATGAACCAAGCGGTTGAGTTTGCTAATAATCTGGTGCAGAGAAGCTTAAGCTCGGACATCATGCAGAACAAAGGAACTTTGAAACAGAAATTTGAAGAGCTTCGTGGAATTGAAGTTCCAAAACATCACGAGACCTCGTACGTCAAATTTACCGCGGCTTCTGTAGAGGGCTTGAAATTGGGCTTTATTGAGACCACGGAAAAGATCGCAGATGCAAAACTATCAACGCTTGAAGGACTGAAACAAACTCTTCAGGGTGGTGTAGAAGCAGAGTTTACTTTATGCCCCAAAAACATCAGAAGGGGAGATAAGTAACCAGGCTGATCTTGAAGATCGAGTTGAAGTTCTGATAGAACCTGCTGAAGATGTAACAAATGTGATTGTCAGTAAAACAGAGGACGGCAATGTTCAGTTGAAGTTTACACCCAAAGTACCGGGCTCCTACAGCATTGAAGTGAAGATCAATGGCGATAAACTTCCGACCTGTCCTTTTACTATGCAGGTGAACCAACGTGAACTTGTTGTAGTCGGTGAGTTGGACTTGAAGTTTTTTCAAGAAGATCAGCTACAAACTCCATATGGAATCGCTATAAACACGAAAGGGCAGATTGCCATAACAGATGACGCTGGACACTGTATTTATATATTCGATCAAGAAGGTAACTGTTTAAGGAAAATTGGTAGCAAAGGAGAAAATCTTGGACAGTTTAACAGCCCAATTGACGTTTCGTATTTAAACCACAATGAGATTCTTATTGCAGATGAACAGAATCATAGAATACAACACTTAAATATCCAGACAGGAACTGTTGTGAAAAGCATTGGAAAATTTGGTGCAGGAAAAGGAGAGTTGATGCATCCATTTGATGTTTGTTTGGATGATGACGGGCGCATTGTTGTAACAGAGTTCTGCACTAATAGAATACAGGTGATGTCACAAGAGGGAGAGAGTATTTTCGCATTTGGAGACAGCGGCCTGGAGAAACTCAGCAGTCCTATTAGCTGCATTCCTTACAAAAACACGTACCTCGCATCTCATGGAGGAAATAACTGCATTAAAGTTTTCGATCAAGGCAGGAACTTTCTTATACAAGTTTGGGAAACAAGGGAATCAAGACGGACAATTTAAGATGCTGTATGGTATGCTTGTAGACAGCTCCAGTAATCTTCTTGTATGTGATCGTAACAATAACCGAGTTCAGCAATTTTGTTTAGACGGTCGCTTCACATGCAAAAGTATTTCTCATTTACCAGATCCTATTGGAATAGCAACAGCGCCAGACGGACGTATTCTTGTAACAAGCTTTACAGCTAAGAAAGTATACATATTGAAGTAGGTGTTTTAATCGTCAGTACCCTGACAACCTCGTTCCCAGTGTCTACTCCGCTTTCAAGATGGCGGCTGAGCCCAGCCGCCATCTTGAAAGCGGAGTAGACCTTGGGAACTAGATTGGTAGAGAGGTTGGTACCTTGATTTTGACGGAAATTATGTCGGTATCTGTTTAGTTAGGCTCGATTTTCCAGCCGTTTTGTGAGCCCGCGTTCCTCGCCCCACACGTTAGAAGGAGGATGCAAATCGAACTCTCAAAACGGCTGGAAAATAGAGCTTACTGTTTAGTATGATGTCATGTTTCTAAGGATATTACATTTTTCCTTATAAGTTCAATACTGTATCCGACCTGATCACTGATTTTTATACCTTAGCTATACCCCCGATTCTAAAACACTAGTGTTACGCCACAAAATGTAATCTGATGTACAAAATGCAACAGCAATTTACATTGATGTAATATTTCTTGACGTAATAATGTTTGATACAAGTGTAATAAATAAGTTAACAAAAAATATAATACGCTTTGATGCAAAAGGTAATTAAGAAAATGCAATGACACACTCATTGGTATTGATACGGAGTGCCGGATAAAGAATTGTTTAGCTTTGTTTGCGTAGAAAAAAAAAAGAGATAGTTCAAAGTCAAAGTTGCTCCGGGCTGCAGCATTAGAAGACTAAGTCCAATTACTATAAATAGACAACACATCTTGGTTTAATAACATTCTATTGGAATTTCAACAACATTGATGCAAACACTGTCAGAGTCAAGGAAACTTCAACAGCTTTAAGTCTCCGAGAACTGAGCTCGAAGTTTTCATCGCTTAGCAACCGTGTCGTATCCTCATTGCGTCATGCGCTGACGTGGCAAGTAGTCCTAAAAACTCGCGCTATTTTCTGACTAGACAACAAGAATCGGAAACTTTTGGGCAGATGCTCGACCTCCTGCCCACGATTTTAAGTTTCACATTGTTTGGAAACTTGATTTTCATATGTCGACTTAGTATATGACATTTTTGATTGATAATTTGATGTATATGAATTGAAAAACATAAACAGGGTCGTGATGTTCGAGGCACCTATTGTAATGCCTCTGATATATATTTTTGACGCCTTCAAGACACAATGTTTCTGATTTTTATCAAGTCTTTTCATTTGACGATTTGCTGCATTTTGTATTATTTGAGGTTAATCTGTCTTCAATCCTAATCAGGTCTATCAGGCCGGCACTTAACTCCGGTTTCCATAGCATGAAGCGACTTAGTCCATCGCAGGTAAACCCCCAGCACTTATTTTTTTCAGGATACCCTCGTACCTATTTATACTCCTGGGTGGAGAGAGGCATTGTGAGAGAAAAGTGTCTTGCACAAGTACATCGGCCATAACACAATGACTCCAGCCAGAGCTCGATCCAGAGTCCAACGTGCTTACCAGTAAGCCACTGCGACTCCCACACTATTTAAAGTCATCTGATTAGTACTTTTTTATGCATTCAAGTCAATAGTGTCGTGGAATTGGATATGATATCCGCATGGGTCTCTCCCATTGATGCAGCGGTATTATATTTACCGCTCCCTTGAATGAATATCACATTTCGAGGTCAATGGACGGTAAAACACCGCGACTACATACATGCAGCTCAAATATCGCGACCCACCCTCCCTCCCTTTGCGATCTGTGTTCAGTGAATGGGCCTACCGGCTCCCAGCGACAATCCGTGTAGTTCATGACTACACCGGAGTGTTGCCCCCCATATCTTAACCAAAGAACAATGAGGGCAGTAAGAATATAGTACAATGTACCGCGTATTTTAAGGTTGAAAGATGAATAATTAATTCATCCAAGCCTCGGAGCCTGTTTACAAAGCACTTGTTCAGACGCACAAGCTAAATTCTATGAAGAGTTTTTACGTGAGCTGATTAGGTCCTTCTTTCTCATAACATGTCTTCTTGAATTTGTTACAAAAGGGTAAAGAGAATTTAGAAATTAATCATGACCACACTATTCAATAGGAGCAAATGTATTCCTTTCTTTGGTTACACTAAAACAAATTGCAAACAAAGACTATACGTGCTAGAAACAACTAGTTAGCTTACAACAGTTACTGATGAGAGAAGCCGTGAGAGGGAGAGGGACTCGGTAAATTTCAAGTTGACTAACACCTCTACCGAGTTTTCAGGAAAGAAACCGTTACTATATAAGCTGTGCATGTGGTCACTTAAAAACAATTGACTGATAAAACAATTTCTGTGTTAGAACTCCGTAATTGGAAAGTGCACAATTTCTTTTTCAATTTCCTTCATATTTGTGTGTATTATTTCTTCCGAGTTCCTTCGGTTTTGTTAGTTCTCGCTTTAATTCCTTTGAGAGAGTTCCAAGTACTGGTACGACTTTCTAAATAATTCCTAAAATAGTTGCTCGCGAGATTAAAACAAACACCGCTGATAAATCAATCTCAGATATTTCTTGTGTTGTGGAGATAAAAAGTTTCTCATACTAATTTTCTTGCCCTCACACAAAGCCATCTCAGCTACTTCACTAAATAATTATATAACAACATTTTCCAGTACAAATCCTAACCAACCAACGGCCAACATGTTGTTTCATACTATTAAATCAACCTTTCGTGTTACTCAAGTCTGCCAATGCGTTGCTGATTAAAGAAATAGCTCCTGCACGCTTTGCGTGCATATGTTTATAAAAAAATCGTTCTGAGATTTTTTTAATTACTTCATAACTCGCAATATTAAAATAAAGAGAATGAAATCTTCGCAGTTATACATCAACTTAAGCAGTTGAAAAGACCACGACTTCTGCGAAGGTCATGGGTTTGAATCCTGTTGGAGCCTGAATTTGTTCAGGCCTTCTTTCAACTGCTTAAAGGAGCAGTGTCACGGGGATTTTGACTTTTTCTGTCAAAACTGTGCTTCAGTACCTTTTTTATTTACAAAATAATTCTAGAACACCAAGAAAAGAAATCAACCAAATTCTTGAAAGAGGAACAAATTATGGTCTGTTCTAATGCATTTTGGAAATGAAAATGCGAGAAATTGAAAAACTGTTAGCCTAACATGTTTTCAAATTGCGATCCATTCCGACCCAGTTTCTATGGCCAGAGACACTTATTGACAGTTTTAGTACACTGGGATGGTAATTTATAACAAATTTGACCATTATTTTTAGTTTCCTGTAAATACAAAAACGTTTTTTGGTTTTTGAAATGACATCAAATCCCCGTGACACTGCCCCTTTAAGTTCATATAAAACTGCGAAGATCTTAATATTCTCTTTTGTTTTTTCCACCGCAGTTCACGTATATGAAATATTTCATATATATATTCATCATCACCAAAATAATATTATAATAAGTTTGATTGACTTAAAGCAAAGCTTCCAGACTACAACAGTGCACGCAACAGAGCAACAATCTTAGGTTATCTTGGGGGTCAAATAACCCCTTTGAAATTTGATTGGACGGATAATATTCTTGGTTTGCATCTGACGTCATCAAAATTCTAAAATCTAAACTGTTAATTCTACAGAGCTATTCTTTTCACATATTCTACACATACAAAACATTAATCTCTATGCAAAGTTTGGTAATCGATTCAGTGCTTCGTTTCGAAAATAAAGCATTTTGAAATTTGCGATGTCCCGGATGAACGTTGTTTTGAACTGTCTACAAAAACGGGTATTTTATGTCATTTTTAAATTTTTATACGTGATAATAATTTAGAAGTGATATCTAAAGGAGTTTTGAAGTGAAAGCTAATGATATTGATGGTAGAATCTACTCTACTTCTTGTACATTTTATGGCCGCCATGTTGGTGTCCCAAAGAAGGGTACCAACATGGCGGCTGCATACTAAATACTGTAATTTTCTGAAAATTATTTTCGTAATAACTCGGTTATGAAAAACGATACAAAGCTATAATTTGGACAGAACGTTTCTTTCTGCCTGCTCTATAAGCTGTTAATTTTCTGATATTGTTCATGCAAGCGAACAGTCTTGGTAAACATTGATGCAAACTACCAATAAGTGACTTTATCATTCGATGCTTTATTTTCTCCCTTTTCATTGGCCGAGAGCCCACCACGTGATCTGCGAATAACTGGCCTACGAATGATGGTCTACTCATGCGTACAAACGGCGCAAAGCTGTTTTGCTTCACTGGCGAAAAATGTCTGCGCAGGCGCTGTGCAAAAAAATCACGCTGAATTCGATTGCGCAGTTTTAATTGGCTCTCAGGTAAAAATTCCCTTGAGATGCGAGGAAAAATGTCTGCCGTTTCGGCGTCGACAGCCTCTTGGTTTTCCCACCTTTTTGAGAAATCGGTGATTCGTTTTTCGCCGATTTCAAGTGGAAAGTATTCGCCACAAAATTTTACGATGTGGCACCGTTTAACAGATCCATTCCAGCTTGTTTTCAAGTAAAAAATCGGCGTTGGGATCAGATGTTTTACGCCAAAAAGATGTGCGAAAAAGGTGAGTTATTTTTCACATTTATTGATAGTGCAAGTCTCTTGCAACCTGGTACAGTGAGATATTATAAAGGGTTGAAAGTACGATTCTTGGGCTTTGTTCTGATACATGAATTAGACTGTACCAGGTTGCAGGGAAAGTACATTGTTGTGTGACATATAGACTATTTTTGTGGCGATTTGCCAGCACGCGACCAGAACACAGACGATTCGATCGTGTGGAAAATCGTATAAAGATTGAGCAGATTTTCAAGCCTTTGAAGATGTTGAATAAGTATATAAGTTATATAATTTTATAAAAGCATCAAACAATCTGCGCAAACAATGAAGGCTTGAGCTTATATTACACAGCTGATTACAAGATGCTACATAATTTAGAAAGAAATTTAAGTTAATAACTCGTCAATTATAATTATGATAGTGAGAAATATCAAGGCTGAGGTTTGTGTTACCTCAGTACCTCACAGTCTGCCCAAAAATCTGAGCAATAAATCTTTCCTTAATTTTTGCATGTCTTTGCCTTTAGCAAATCTCTTTTGATCAATAGATGTACATTAAGCTTCAAAATTATTGAACTTTCGAAATCTGATTTTAAATAAGCTTATTATAAGCTTAATAATGCTCTCTAATACTACAATCCACAGGCTTTCATATAATTTCTAATTAACTAATGGGAAGCACTTTCATGGTTAAGGTCAATTTAATATTTTTATTCTGGATTTATTTTGTAAGAATAATATATTTGTTTAATGGAGTGATTGTGGCTTATTATATTCAACGAAACGAAACGAAACGAAACGAAACGAAACGAAACGAAACGAAACGAAACGAAACGAAACGAAACGAAACGAAACGAAACGAAACGAAATGAATATGTTTGGTGGTTATATTTGATTTTAGGAATATATTCAGACTGGTCATGTTCGTTTCGTGATTATCACTTTTCGTTTCGTCGAATATCACTTTTTGTTTTCAGGTGTTTAGCTATCAACACGCGGGGGAATTGTGTGCTTTCGATTTCCCGCCGTGTTTATAGTTACACAACACCGTCTGGCCCAGTCCAAGTCCATGTAAATCGCTACAACAAGTTCATTTCGTTGATTATCACTTTTCGTTTCGTCGAATATCACTTTTTGTTTTCAGGTGTTTAGCTATCAATTTACATGGACTTGGACTGGGCCAGACGGTGTTGTGTAACTATAAACACGGCGGGAATCGAAAGCACACAATTCAACCCGCGTGTCGATAGCTAAACACTTGAAAACAAAAAGTGATATTCGACGAAATGAAAAGTGATAATCAACGAAACGAACTTGTTGTAGCGATTTACATGGACTTGGACTGGGCCAGACGGTGTTGTGTAACTATAAGCACGGCGGGAAATCGAAAGCACACAATTCCCCCGCGTGTTGATAGCTTAAACACCTGAAAACAAAAAGTGATATTCGACGAAATGAAAAGTGATAATCAACGAAACGAACTTGTTGTAGCGATTTACATGGACTTGGACTGGGCCAGACGGTGTTGTGTAACTATAAGCACGGCGGGAAATCGAAAGCACACAATTCCCCCGCGTGTTGATAGCTTAAACACCTGAAAACAAAAAGTGATATTCGACGAAATGAAAAGTGATAATCAACGAAACGAACATGACCAGTCTGAATATATTCCTAAAATCAAATATAACCACCAAACATATTCATTTCATTTCGTTTCGTTTCGTTTCGTTTCGTTTCGTTTCGTTTCGTTTCGTTTCGTTGAATATAACAAGCCGTGATTGTTCCTAACATTTACAAAATATTCAACAAACGTGCCCACAGGGGACCCATACAAGCGGTGTGAAGACTGTGTGACCGTTTGTTGTTTCGAAGTTATAAAAAAATGTATGGGAATACCAACAGGGTCGTATTATTGCGAACTATTACGAGTAAAATTTACAAATAAGTTCTGAAAAGTTCAAGTTTGTGTCATTCCACCTAAAATCCATTCAAAACACCAAGCGCTAACTGCCATGTAAAATCAAGAAATAGTGCTTTCGAAGCAATGAGGATCTGCGACTGGACTTTCGTGTGCCAACGAGCAACCGTCGCGCTGTGGTCACGCTGTTTGCTCCATTCTGATTGGATGCGGTTAAACAATGTTCCAATCAGAATGGAGCAAAACAGTGTGATGGTTGCTCGTTGGCACAGAAATGCATGATTTAAACTTTGTTGCACAGGAACCTTGTTCTGCTTAAATTGTGTGTTGACTTGTAACTTGTACATTACTGTAATAGCCCGTCATATATAGGTAATTACAGTTCCATTTTATATTGAAATGCAGGCAGAAACTGGAACAACTGGTTACAAAATACTACATTATAACTAGGATTTAAAATATTTTAAAGCATTATGCTGTCTCCTTATGGAGGTCAAAATAGCATTCGGTATGCTCAAAAACTGTCCTGTCCCAGGTGTCCCTTTTTATAGGGGTTACATGTATATTAATACAAATATTGCTGGGACAAAAGTTTGTGTCCCCTTAATGGAGGTGTCCCAAAGTAGAGGTTCCACTGTACCAATTTGTTTGTTCAGCAGTTCAGACGATTTGTCCGATAAAGCCTACATGTATCTGAATCTCTTCTATTACAATGTATGTTTCAAAAATGCATATTTGTTTGTAAGGTGTTACAAATGTGATTATAATGCCTTTCTCATTGTTAATCTCACAGGTGCAGCTGGATTGGAAGTACATCTACTGGGACCCACAATAACAAAAAAACATTCACTGGAATGTGTCATTTGAATTGCAACCTGGGGGCAGGAAGAAGAGAGACCCTGGGAATGAGGTTGTTTGAATTGCAGGTCAAATATTTCTGCAGGGATACTCATTGGCTGAACGGGAGGGTTATAACATAAAGAGGTTAAGGTGGTTTATTTTGGGAACAAAATTGGCCTAAGCATTGGAAATAATATTGCACATGATCATGAAAATCTCCATATGAAAGGATTGATTTTAGATGGGGATGACTTTTGTCGTCATGACAGATTGTCACCATTAGTACCGATACTGATTCCAATACATTGCAGATAAAAGTTTATGTGACCTTCAAGTCATAGCTAGTTCAAGTTTATTATCCATGATGGAATGATTATCATCACCATTGGCAAAAACATTTGTTATGTATGATCAACTTACATATTTTCTTTTTTTAAATAAATGCTGAGGGGATTTTATTTAAAACTCCACTTTGAACAGCAGGTACAGTTCATGTATTGACACTGGGCATCATTATTTGAAAACCTTGCTTTTGTCATTGATACTTTTAAAACTTCACTGAAATTATAAAAGCATAACTTTTAAAACAATAAACATGAATCAAACAAGAAATATAAAAATGTCACCGACTTCTCTTCTGGTCAATATTATACATGTAAGAACCAGGCGCGGATCCAGACCAGCTTACACATGTTTTACGGAAATTGGTCAAATTTTCCAAAATGACTCAAAATCGAGGGAAATATAATTTTAGAGAACGTTTGCTGGGGAAATTACCTCCGGACTTCCATAAATTCGGCACTCAGAGTCTAGTAAACTGGTCAAGTTTTTTCCTGGATCCGCACCTGAGAACAGTGGAGTGTCATACAGATTACTGTTTAAAACCTCTCTTAGGGTGACATTTAACTGAGCCACCACCTGGTGGTCGTCAATGAAACCTGTTAAAATAATATTAGTAGTCTTATTGATCAATGAGAATCAGCTACATGAGGTTGGGTTCAAATAAACACCAAACTGTAACTGCTGGCCATGGGGGTGTTTATTGCCAACAAGTCAGACCTTCTGAATACAGAAGGCCTGATTAGGTGGCAGATTATACATGTAGAGCCTTGAAAAGTTGTGTGGGTGGAAAAGATCTCATAAATGCTCAGAAATGTGTAATTTATCACAACACTCAATAATTCATAAAGAAAATACAAAAGAAATGAATGTTTAATAAATATCTGTAAATCACCCTGATTTACATAAACTTTTCCTTCAATTTTAGTCGATAAGCATGAACATTTAGATGCATATTTTGTGTTGTAAGCTCGATGCAATATTCGCATTGATCTGTACGACCCTGTATGGGATTTACAATGGCTCGGCATTGTATAACTAGTACAGTGGAACCCCGTTAATACGACCACCATCGGGCCATGAAAATTTGGTCGTATTAAACGGGGTGGTCGTATTATCGGGGTAGGGTCAAATTATGGTGCTATACCCTCCTAAATAATGCCATGACAACTATACCTTTAATTCCGCTATAAATTGAACACGCTAATCACTAATAACTTTGCCGGATAACATTCACTAAAATGCATTACTGTTTGTCAGATTGTGTCTGTTTTCATTCAGCAGTCTTACCAGGCATTTTGACTGGTCGTATTAACGGGGTAATTTTATAAAGAAAATAATGACTGACAAAAGGTGAATGAATGACAAAAGGTGGTCATTGGTCGTAATAACGGGTGGTCGGATTAACAGGGTTTTTTAGATAAGAAAATGAGTGGGCTTTTGTTCGGGCCACAAAAAAGTGGTCGTAATAACGGGGTGGTCGTATGGCGGGGTTCCACTGTATAGAACAAGACATTTTTATCTGGAATTTATTTGAGCCTGACGCAGCTGTTATTTGGGTAGTCACACAACACTTCTCGGGTGAAGCATTGCGTGTTGACACAAATACATGTAAGGGCTGTGAAGGAGACTAGAGACCCGGGGAAGGTAATCTGTGAAGTTTAGGTGGGGGTGTGCCGCTGGGACTTGGAACCCCTTACCAAAAAAATCCTTACGCTTTCCCAGACTCACTATTTTCCAGAAACTCTTTCTATTATGAAAGTTGCTAATTACAGTCGCTGTAATGATTTGTTATCGTAAGATTCTTTCAATTCTGAGTGTCAATGGGCTATTGCATTAATATCCGTACCCCACCTGTTGAGGACTTGTCTTTTATTATGTAGAACCCTCAAGAATTCCTAGAATCAGTTCACCTCTCAAGAATTCCAAGAAAAAGCAGTTCACCCCCTATAAGAATTCCTTGAAAAATCAGTTCACCCCCTCAAGAATTCCTTGAAAACGTAGTTCACCCCCTCAAGAATTCTTTGAAAAATCAGTTCACCTCAAGAATTCCTAGAAAAATTATCTCCTTCCCCCAGACTAACCCCTGAAGAATTCCTTTGTTCTGCCAGCTTAACCCCTGAAGAATTCCTTCCTTCTGCCAGCCTAACCCTGAAGAATTCCGCTGTTCCTCAACAGGGGGGTACGCATATTTAATGCAATAACCCAATTCCTATTCTAGACTAAATTCTCCATACCACTGATGAGGTTACTGGTACATGATGCCCTATTCTAGACCAAAACTCTCTGATTTCTATACTCTACGGTATCCCAACCTAAACTGCTTGAAAACAATACCCTTCACAGCGGCACATACCCGTATAGGTACCCCCTCCCCCCCCCTACTCTGGATATTCCAAGGACTTGACATGCAGTGGTGTGCACTGCACTTGACTGGAGCCTAATAGGTTGGTAAAAGGAGCGATTGCAGAATACCCCACAACTTGGATCCACCTGTGTCGGCAGTTGCTTCCCTCTCCCTGCTTTGGCATTAAATACTTGCCAATATATAGCTTAAGCTTATTGTGAAGGATAAAGTTGTAGCATGAAAACAATAACACAACTTACGTACCAGGAAATAATTCGTTCGTGTTTTAATTTGTTTAACACAATCATTACACAACTAAATCGTATTATTAAACACTTACACATCAGACGGAAGAAATCATGGTATTTTTCGGATGGAAGAATCAAGGAAGCTGATACAATCCGCCGAGAGCAGTTTCGATGATTCCAGCTGTCGATCTTCCACAACTAGAAGCAATCAAGTCTATCGGAGATTTTGTGCCCATTGAACTCACACTTCTCGGCTTTATGCACCTTGGATTAAACGTCGCTGAATTCTAAGCTTTAAACTCCGATGATTTTGTTAGTACAAGACCAAAGCATTAGCCCTTTCGTGGAATCGAGTGGAGTTTTACAGGAAATATCTGAATGGCAGCCATTTTCTTTTTACAAAAAATAGTAAAGTCACGTGGTCGCGCGTCGACCAATCAGACATTTTTCGCCAGTGAACTGTTTTGCTGCAAATAATGTTCTGCTCGTGCGTAGTTGTGTCCTCTACTGTAAAAAATGGCAGCTCGTTTTCCAGAGTTGTTGAAGAGCGATTGGCCATGTTTACTAGACACAAATAACAGCGAGAATACAAAGAAGGCAAGTTGAATTTATGTGTTGTGTGTTTATGTATAATTTACAGTCAACTGAATAAATTATTGAATTAAGAAGAAATGGCGACTTCTGCGATTACTTCAGCAAGGCAGCGCGGCTTCCCGCTTACCGAAAATAATTGGATCGAATGATAAAACAATTATTGAACTCAATTATCGCAAAATATCGTGATTTTTCAATCCCACGGAATTTTTTTTAAGTGGTCAGGATTTGCAATGCAGCAATTATTCATTTATTTAATTTGTCAGTGTCTCGCAGATCAATTATTTGTCTCAGCCGTCTGCTCGCCACTGACAAATCACGATATTTTGGTCAACCTCGTCCAGTAATTGTTAATTAATGAATTTGGTTTTCTCGGAATCAGAATAACATTTCGAGACGTTACTGAATTTTTAATAGTTCGCAACACCTCACGATGAAGTCTCTTATGAAAAACCTCAAGCAACAAGTTACTTGCTCGATTTGTCTCGATACCTACAACAAACCCAAAACTATATCATGTCTTCACACATTTTGCTGCGAGTGTTTGACGAATCATGCAAGAGCGAGCCACAGACAAGAAAAATTCCGATGCCCCGAGTGGCAGGCACAAATCGATTTACCCAAAGGAAATCGCTTCGACAGTTTGCCGAACAGTTTTTTTCCACAACAGTTTGTTGAGTATCCTTGCTGTTCGACGGAGTGGCGATGGAAGTGGCCTTAACTGTTCTCAATGTAGGAAAAACAGTGACCAGATGTACTATTGCTTTGATTGTGGACGATTTATGTGCCCTGACTGCTTCAACGCGCACGAATTGCTAAAGGCATCCTTTGAAGGGCACAAAGTGACGCCAGTGAATGAGTTTCGAGCAGAAGATTACGAAGCCTTGCTGAAGCGACAGCCATTTTGCTCGGAACAGTTCCACGAGAAAGAAATAGCGCGATTTTTCTGCTTCCCGTGTGAAGCTTGTGTCTGCCAAATTTGCATAGTCACGAATCACCGAAATCACGAGA
Organism: Desmophyllum pertusum; assembly: GCA_029204205.1. NCBI lineage: Eukaryota > Metazoa > Cnidaria > Anthozoa > Scleractinia > Caryophylliidae > Desmophyllum > Desmophyllum pertusum. The sequence goes on from MU826365.1 coordinate 726,923, forward strand.
TCGTTTTACTCGACAAAGCGGCCCATGACGAGAAAGACAACATTATGTCGGGCGCGGAAATGATGAAAGAAAAAATAAGCGAGCTTCGTGAAGTGATTCGACAATTTGAAGAAACGACTTCTGCCCTGGAAACCAATGTCGCAAACGCCAAGCGAGGAGTCTCGCAAGCAGCTGAACAAGTGATCGCAGAGGTTCGAGAGCGCGAGCGAGAGGCGATTGTATCCATCGAGACGACACGCGTGACGAGACTCGAGAGAATTAACTCGGCTATGGAGAAAGCGCAGTCCTTGCTCAAACAAATGAACCAAGCGGTTGAGTTTGCTAATAATCTGGTACAGAGAAGCTTAAGCTCGGATATCATGCAGAACAAAGGACCTTTGAAACAGAGATTTGAAGAGCTTCGTGGAATTGAAGTTCCAAAACATCACGAGACCTCGATCGTCAAATTTACCGCGGCTTCTGCGGTAGAGGGCTTGAAATTGGGATTTATTGAGACCACGGACAAGGACAAGGCAGATGCAAAACTATCAACGCTTTGAAGGACTGAAACAAACTCTTCAGGCTGGTGTAGAAGCAGAGTTTACTTTATGCCCAAAAACATCAGAAGGGGAGATAAGTAACCAGGCTGATCTTGAAGATCGAGTTGAAGTTCTGATAGAACCTGCGGAAGATGTAACACATGTGATTGTCAGTAAAAAAGAGGACGGCAATGTTCAGTTGAAGTTTACACCCAAAGTACCGGGCGCCTACAGCATTGAAGTGAAGATCAATGGCGATAAACTTCCGACCTTTCCTTTTACTATGCAGGTGAAACAACGTGAACTTGTTGTAGTCGGTGAGTTGGACTTGAAGTTTTTTCAAGGAGATCAGCTACAATATCCATATGGAATCGCTATAAACACGAAAGGGCAGATTGCCGTAACAGATAACGGTGGACACTGTATTTATATATTCGATAAAGAAGGTAACTGTTTAAGGAAAATTGGTAGCAAAGGCGAGTTTAACTACCCCAATGGCGTTTCGTATTTAAACGACAACGAAATTCTTATTGCAGATCAACTGAATCATAGAATACAACACTTAAATATCCAGACAGGAACTGTTGTGAAAAGCATTGGAAAATATGGTGCAGGAAAAGGAGAGTTTATGAATCCATTTGATGTTTGTTTGGATGATGACGGGCGCATTGTTGGTAACAGAGTTCGGCAATAATAGAATACAGGTGATGTCACAAGAGGGTGAGAGTATTTTCACATTTGATGACAGCGGCCCGGAGAAACTCATCCGGCCTATTATGCTGCATTCCTTACAAAACACACGTTCCTTGTATCTGATAGAGGAAATAACTGCATTCAAGTTTTCGATGCAGGCAGGAACTTTCTTACGCAAGTTTGGGAAACAAGGGAATCAAGACGGACAATTTGGCATGGCCGTATGGTATGCTTGCAGACAACTCCAGTAATCTTCCCTGTATGTTGATCGTAACAATAACCGAGTTCAGCAATTTTCTTTAGACGGTCGCTTCACAGGCAAAACTATCACTCATTTACCAACTCCTAGCTAGAATAGCAACAGCGCCAGACGGACGTATTCTTGTGACAAGCCTTGCAGCTAAGAAAGTATACATATTGAAGTAGATCAGGGGCGGTTTTCCCCAAATGCTTTTAAAACACTATTTTAGGCTGTCTGGTGTGCTTTTAAAGATCTATAAATGAATTCTAATTAGCTGCGCTATAAAATTTATATCTGTTCGGTCATTCTAGGGGAACTTTAGACTTCACGAATTTATTAGGGCTTTTTTAGTCATATCCTGAGAACCTCAGCTCTTCCTTGCTGATTTTTCCTTTCCTAAAATCCTAGCTGAGGCGATTATAGGCCTTCCGATATTTCACCGAAACGATCCGTTGGGTGCTCCTGGTAGATGTTTTAATCGTCAGAACGTATTTTAGGTTGTACCCTGATTTTCGACGGAAATTCCGCCGGTCTCTGTTTAGTATGATGTCATGTTTCTTAGGTCCATAATACCTACATTCCGATTGATGTCAGCAAAAACTGGTATCACTGTAATATGGTAACTGCCGGTCCAAATCGTGATAAAAATATGATTTCTTATTTTTTTGTTACCTGGGTGTGGCCCTAAAGAAAACTCTTGCGCCCAGTAAATATTGTGAACTAGGTAGGAAATATATTCGTAGTCCGCTTTTCACATGAGAACTCGAGCCTCATATTATGTACTGAGTCATGCTCTGGAGTTAGCAAAACCATCAGGTTATCCAACTTCCTCCTCCTCCTAAAAAAGTTAGATTGAGAAGCATTTCTGAATATTTTCGTGCTATGACATGGTGTGTTTGTTTCTTTTAATAAAACGACCATAGACATTTCAAACCAACTTTCAACTTTTTGTTTTTTCACTATTATAAGTTCAATACTGTAAAACAGATGGATCAATATCAGCAGCTGGGCACAGACCCTTATATAAAAATCACTATTATAATAAATGTTAAAAATACCCTTACATAATACCCATCCCATCAAATACCCCTATATAACTACGACTCCCATAACTTGCCGTGTATAAGAATTACAAGCGCCGGTTTTAAGACTCGTTCACGCCGGTTATAAGACTCTTTACAAGCGCCGGTTATAAGACTTGAAAAAACAGCACTGATCACGTGATTTATATACCTTAGACTATACATTCCTAAAAAAGTTGCAAAAAGAAAAAAAAAAAAAAAATAAACGAGTGTTACGCCACAAAATATAATTTGATGTACAAAATGTAACAGTAACGTAAACATATTCAATTTTACATAACTAGTAATATTTTTCGACGTAAAATGTTAAACAACGTAATTGATATGTAAGTTTTAATAATTAAGACAGTAATAAGTTCAAAGCAGCAAAACTGTAATAAAGAAAATGTAAGACTACAACATTAATGTTAAATTACCGGCTTTTTCCTTGGTGCCTCTTAGTATTTGTTTGGTGTCGGGGTGCTGGGATAACAAATATTGCGTTTTTAGAAAAGAATAGTTCAAAGTCGAAACTTAAATGAATACTCAAAGTTCAGAATTAGTCCTAGGCTGGCAAGCAATTTGAAGACAAAGTCCCAATTACTATTAAATATGACAACACATTCTACGGTTTTTAACATTCTACTTCGATTTCAACAATCATTGATACCGCATAACATTGTTGTCAAGGAACGCTTGCAACGCAATGAGTCTATAGTGCTCTCATGCATAGATCATAATATATTCAGCTAGCAGTCGAGGGGGGCCTTGAGTGGAGCGAGAAATCCCTGCGTCTCGCGAGAACTGAGGCCGCGGTTTTCATCACTAAGCACCGTGTCGTATCCTCATTGCGCCATCGTGCCATGTAGATCAAGTAGTCGTAAGTACTCGCGCTAATTTTCCTGATTGGACTCATAAATAATCGGAAAAACTCCTTGCGAGTGCTTGGCCGCACAATACTGGACAGCAGACTGCCCAAAAACAGTCGTTATGGTTCCGCTTCAATTCGCTGCGGTCGCAAAGGCGCGTAAGCGACTGCTGAGCGTGATCCTCGCAGAGCCTCACACGCGGCACTCTCGCCTCCAGTTTCACTCACACTCGCTCCACAGCGCAAAAAAAAAATTTTTTTTTATTTATCCGACTGTTTTGCAGTCTAGCAAT
>MU826365.1:731096-797274 GCA_029204205.1 Desmophyllum pertusum
TCACCGTTAAGAGAAAGTCTGTAAACTGCTGTGCCCAGAACCCTCATATTATATGTGTGTGCGCGAGAACAAAGAGAGCAAATAACGCAAACACAGAAGTGAGCAAAGTGCGTCCAAGGACCTTAAGCTAAGCCAAGCGAGCGATGTGCCACAGAAAATATTCCCTGTTGAAGAAATACCTGTTACTATTTAAAACTATTGTGTCGCAGAATCATTTTCCATTGAATGGCTGCCGCAAGATATTCGTCAGATGTTTTGCAAATGTTCTACGGACCAATAACGATGGAGGAAAACAGAAACCAACGTCAACCATTGCATCCACAACATGTCAGATCTGAAGGGTTTCATATTAGCCAAAATAATTTCCAGGATTGGCTTCGCGTTTGGAGAATGGACGTATCAGAAAGAAATCCAAACAAAAAAGATCTTTTCAAATTCGTAAGAGAAAAGAAAAGAAAGTTCACCAATATAGTTGAAAACGAAATTCAAAAGTTAAATAGCGTAAAAGTAAGTTTCAGGCTAGAGGTAAATTTTACAATAGAAAGAAACGATGAAACGCAACACATGACACATTATTTTCAAGAAAGAGAACCGCATGTACACAAAAGGCATGATGATGAAGAACTGATAAAAGAACATTTCGAAGAATTCATTGAAACAATAAATGGAGAAATAGAGAACTGGTCTGAGAATGGATCAGGATGGGAAGTTGAAATGATAAAAACTGCGTACGTGAATGTCGCACGCTATCAGCCACTGCGCGGAGGAACTTATTTACCCCTTCCAGCCAATCTGGCAAACAAGGCCATAATCAACGTGAAAAACAGGGATAACGAATGTTTGAAGTGGGCACTCAGAGCTGCTTTATTTCCTGCACCTAAAGATAGGAACCAAAGTAGGCCAAGCAGTTATCCGGTTAACGATGGTATTAACTACAACGGCATAGTTTTCCCAACACCGGTAAAACAAATAGACAAGCTTGAGGCGCAAAACAGAAACCTCGCAATAAATGTCTTCGGTTGGGAAAACGATTGTGTTACTGTGCACAGGATAAGCAGAAAAGAAGCGAATGTGGCGCGGATAAACCTGATGTTAATTGAGTCAGGTGAAAAGCAGCACTATTGTTATGTAAAAAGAGAAAGCGCTTTGCTGTTTGATCAGACCAAAAATAGCAACACAAAGCACTATTGCATGATGTGCTTAACAGGTTTTTCACGAGCGGACTTGCTCGAGAACCACAAAAAATATTGCAACGGAGTGAATGGCAGGCCGACAAGGATCGAGATGCCGGAAGAGGGGGAAAACACCCTTTCTTTCAAAAATCATCACAAGCAGATGAAGGTGCCATACGTGATATATGCGGACTTCGAGGCTTTGGTCAGAAAGATTCCAGGCTGTGAGCGTGGGCCAGAGAGCAAGAGCTACAGCAAGAGCTACACGGAGAAGACAGAATGGCATGAGGCATGTGGCTTTTCATACATAGTTGCAAGAAGTGACGGGCACACCACACGACCAGTTGTCTACAGAGGAGAGAACGCGGTGGGAAACGTTTTTGAACCATCTTCTGCATGTGGAGACAAAGTTAAGAGAGAGATTGGCCGTACCAAAGCCTATTGTGATGACTGAAGAAGATTGGGGGGATACAACAACGCGACTGAATGCCATATTTGTGAAAAAAGTTTGATAAAGGATGAATTCTTGGACTCAATCCCCGTCTGCGATCACGACACAGGCTGTTATTGTGGCCAAAGCCATAAAGGATGTTATTACGAAGCACTCAAAAAAATGGAATTTATCGGGCCAAAAAGAGAAAGGAAAGAAAGGGACCAAATCGACCAATGGATAGCAACCAATCAGGAAACATGTTTATTCTGCGCAGAACCTTTACTTCAGAAAAACTACAGAGACGCAGTAAAAGACCATTGCCACATAACGGGCAAGTTCCGTGGCGCCGCGCACAACGCATGCAATTTCAAACTGCGAATAAAACCCAAAACGGTCCCAATACCTGTTGTATTTCACAACCTGAGGGGCTACGACGCGCATCATTTGATGCAAGCGATGTCTCAGCAGCAGAAAGAAGTGAAATGCATCGCCAACAACATGGAAAAGTACATTACATTTTCAATCGGGAATCTGCATTTCATTGACAGCTTGAACTTTCTGCAAGGAAGCCTTGATTCACTTGTAAGCGCAACACCAAAGGAGTCGTTAAAAATAACATCAACCATCTCAGAAGGCAGTGAACTGCTTTTCAAAAAGGGTATTTACCCTTACGAGTACATGGATGGATGGGAGAGATTCGACGAGACAAGGCTGCCGGACAAAGAGAAGTTTTACAGCAAACTGAATGACGAGCACATAACGGACGAAGAGTACGCACACGCGCAGATGGTTTGGGAGGTTTTCGGATGCAAAACTCTGGGCGACTATCACGATCTTTATGTGAAAACGGATGTCACGTTGCTGGCAGATGTTTTCGAGAACTTCCGAAACCTTTGCCAAGATCAGTACGGGTTAGATCCTGCGCATTATTATACGTCGCCTGGCCTGAGCTGGGATGCGCTCTTAAAAAAGACGGGAGTCGAGCTGGAGTTATTCACAGACCTTGAAATGCATCTATTCGTGGAAAGGGGAATGCGCGGCGGAATCTCGATGGTAAGCAAGCGGTATGCCAAGGCAAACAACCCGTTGCTGCCTGACTACGACCCAAGCAAACCGAAAAAACACATTATTTATCTTGACGCGAACAACCTTTACGGATGGGCAATGATCAAGCCCCTCCCGAAAAGAGATTTCAAATGGAAACGCGTCATGCCCACAGAGGAGGAGATCCTTAAGAAAAAAGAGAGCGCAAGGAATGGGTGGATTCTCGAGGTTGATCTTGAATATCCAGCAGAACTGCACGAGGAACACAACAGTTATCCCCTGGCACCGGAGAAAAAGGTCGTGAAAAAGGAATGGATGTCGGACTACCAAAAGAATTTAATGAAAGACCTGCAGCTGAAACCTCCGGACAGCGAGAAGCTTCTGCTGACCCTCCAAGACAAAAACAACTATGTCTTGCATTACAGAAACCTGCAGTTTTATCTGAAGCAGGGAATGAAACTTAAACGCGTACACAGGGTGCTCGAGTTCGAACAAGAATGCTGGATGGAGCCATACATCAGGATGAATACTGAGTTCAGGAAAAACGCAAAGAGCGATTTTGAAAAGAACTTTTACAAGCTCATGAACAACTCGGTTTTTGGCAAAACAATGGAGAACCTGCGTAAACGTGTAGACATAAAACTGGTGCGCAGCAATGATGACAGAAAAATAAGAAAGTTAATTGCCAGTCCTTTGTACTCAAGGTTTGCCGAATTTACAAACGACATGGCGGGGATCCACATGCACAAAAGCAAGCTGCTGCTGAATAAACCTGTTTACACGGGCATGACGATCCTTGACAACAGCAAGATCCTGATGTATGACTTTTACTACAACAAGCTAAAAAAACAATACGGCCCAAAGTGCGATCTCTTGTACACAGACACCGACAGCCTTCTGCTTGAGATTGAAACGGATGACATCTACAAAGACATCAAAAGAAACAAATTTCTGTATGATACGAGCGATTACCCGAAGGAGCATCCACTTTATTCAAACGCCAACAAAAAGGTCTTGGGCAAAATGAAAGATGAATGTGCCGGAACGCCGATAGCAGAGTGTGTTTGTCTGAGACCGAAAATGTACTCGATCATGAAGGTGGACGAAAAAAATATCAAAAAGCGAAGGGTGTGAAAAAGTGCGTTGTCAAGAAACAAATAACGCACGAACAGTACAAGGAAACGCTTTTCGGTGCGAAGCAGTTATGGCATGGAATGAACATTCTTCAAAGCGAGAGGCACAAGATATACGGAGTGCATGTAAACAAGATCTCGCTGTCGGCGTTCGATTCAAAGCGGCATATATCGGACGACGGGATCCACACAAATGCTTACGGGTACACAAGGCCTTTATTTGCTGATGCAGATGTTGAAGTTGATTTCAACTGGGACGTGCTTGCAGAAGCAGATGTTGATTTCAATTGGGGCGCGCTTGAAGCTGAAATCAAAGCAACCTTTTGTTTGTAAGCATACTTACCACCACGGAAGGGTCAAGACTGCGCAAATAATCGATACAGGAGGCTTCGAGAGAAACGTGCTTTTCTTTGCCGGTGTGGAGAGGTTTTTGCAAAACAAAAGGCAACTCAAAGCTCCTGGTTTTATCATCATTTAATTTCATTTTTTTGCCTGTATTTTTGGTTTGAACGGTAACACCATTGCGTCCGCGTCCCATTTTTAAAAAAGCCGCTATTCTTTAATACGAGCTGGTTTATGTTATCGGGGGTAACTGTGTGTTTGGAGGGGCAACCAGCAATTCTTCACGCACAAAGCCGCGCTTTGGTCCATCGTGCAAATAGTAGAGAACGGGTTGATTTGGTTTGGTAAAAGATCTTTCAATGTTGCAAACTTTCAATGACCAGATTGGATCTGTGGCCCTTTTTACGCCACCTTCAAGCTCGCCGGGTTGGTAGAGATAACGAACTTGGACAAGAGAGGGGAGGATTTTTTCGCTTTCCCCAACAGGCCTTGAATAAGATGTCGATGGCCTTGCATAAACAGCTTTTTCTTTGATGGCAACGGCGGGTTTCTTGCCGATAAGGCTTGTTACCTCGTTGTTCAAAGCCAAAACAACTTCTGGAAGTCTTTTCACCCACGCAGTGGACCGCTGGCCCTCAGGGAGTAGCATTTCCTCGGCGTACTGGTGCCTGAACAAGCGTTCGGCAAGGGTGAGGTTGAAACGTTCAACAATCGCCTGGTCGCGGTGAATGTTGACGCGCCCGCGCCGGATATATGTTTTGTGATTTTCCATCTCTTTTGTAACAGCGCCCATGAACTCGCGCCCGGGGTCAACCTGCAGCATGCTTGGCCATTTCAGAGGCCCATGTTTGTAAATAGACCGAAATGCTTTTGCAACCTCGGCAGACTCTTTCGAGGTCAGTGGTGCGGCCTCTTTGTAGCGGCTGGCGATGTCAACAACAGTCAGCGCGTATTTGAAAACTTTGCGCCCACGTGGTAGTTTGTCGTGAGGCAGAAAAAGAAGGTCAGCTTGGTGAACCGAGTTTGGAGTGGGCACGTCGAACTTTGGGCGAGGAATGCGCCGCGGCGCAGGGAGGTAAATCTGCCAAGACGCCTGCTTGACAAGCCACTTTTTTGCGTTGTCTTCCGAGACCTTGGCGGCCTCGGATAATTTTTTGATAGCGGCAATGCCTGTCCAATATCCACCAGGGGCGTAGTAAATCTTTGCGAGTTTGGCGTCCATCGCGTATATAGTAAGGAGTAAAAAAGTTCAAAGGAACCGGAAGGCTGCATACCCCAGAGCAAGCGCCCCGGCGCCAACAAACATGAGCTCGCCCTGCTTCTGCTGCGCGCTGGGCTGGTAGAAGTCGGCGAACTTGGGCTCCTTCGGCGCTCTGATCTCTTCGTCAGGATGCGCCTGGTTGTAGAGCTTGAAGGCATAGTCGGTATTTGTGAAGTTCTTCTTTGCCTGATCTTTCATCCGGTCGTTGGCGGCGATCCAGTCAAGAAGTTTGGTGCGGTCTTTCTGATAGCGGCCGTAGGCCTCGTTATACGCCTCCAGGGCCTTATCGTGTCGTTTTTTTTCTTCTTGCGCGGCTTTGGGGTCAGCACCTGTCAAATACTGGGCGAGATAATTTCCTCCAATGAAACTTGCAGCGTTAACCACGGCGCCGCCGAGCATAATCGCGATGCTTGCCATGTTTTTCGCGGGTATACACGTATTGCATTTTATTTTCAAATGCTGTCGGGGAGAATCTTTTGGTCTTCGAGGTACTGTTTGAGCGCGATGCTGCCCGCCATGACGGCGGTGAACTTGACATAGTTCATCACGTTGGCGCTGGGATCAGCGGTGAAATTCTCTTTCACAGCCTTTTTCGCCAGCCAGCCAATGCCGGCGGCAAGGCCGGTGAGCGTTGCGGCACTTGTAATCGCCTTAACGAGCTTGTTGTCAGACATTGTATTTTTATGTTTCATAAAAGTTCAAGTATTTAAATCTGCAGCCCATCCACCTCATCAGTGAATGGCGCATACTAATTCGTATCAGTTAATGGCGCATCCCCCTCCTCATCAGTGAATGGCGCGGCAAGAAGGGAGCGGACGGTTTTGAAAACCTTTACGTTGAAGTTGATCCAAATCAGCCCAATTCCGAAAACAGCGCCGGTGCTGATACACAGCTGCAGAACGTCTAATCTTTTTGGCATGGTATTTTTCTTGTTTCTCAATGTTCAATCCATGGCGCGGAGACCTTTGGCGGGGTTTTTGTTCACAACAGGAATCTTTGAAGGTACGACCGGAGTAAGGCTTGTTGCCGGCGGGGGCGGGCCTTTTGCCGCGCTTTTTTGCAAGCTAAAAGCAGACTTGATTTCTTCACGCTTGTAATAAAGACCAAGCAGTGAAACGACAAAGCTGCCTATGGCGAGCCACTGAGTGGTACTCATTGCAGAGGCAGCTTTGCCGCCATCAGTGCCTCCATCAGTTGGTTGAGGTTGCGGCGGTTCTGGCGCGGGAGTGTCTTTCTGCGCGGTAGCGTCTTTCTGCGCGACAGCGTCTTTCTGCGCAGCTGCCTCTGCTGCAGCTTTCTGGGCTGCGCGGGCCTGTCGTGTTCTTTCAGCGACGAGTTTGCCGGCAGCCACTCGCCTTGGGTTTTTTGCGGCAGGAATTTCTGAAGTCACTTGCTGTTGTGTTTGCGTGGCAGGAGTTTCTGAAGTCACTTGCTGTGTTTGCGTTTCGATTGCGTCCGCCATTGTTTATATATGAAAGGTGTATTTTTTAATTGCTCACCAATTATTGCGGATTGCTCACCAATTACTGCGGATTGCTCACCAATTACTGAGGAATGCTCACCAATTACTGAGGAATGCTCACCAATTACTGAGATTCCTCAGGATTTTGCTCTGCGTCCATGTACTGCGTCACGTCGAACGGGCGTGCGGAAAAATCGATGTGCTTGGTCGTTATCAGAGCAGCGCTGGCCAGCGCAAGCAGCTTTCCACATTTAAGGGCCAAATTGCCCGCGAGCGCGGTTAGCTCATTTGTGATGATGTAGTCGCTTTGAAGCTCCTTCTGCAAGGCCTCAACGTTTTTGATGGGCAGAACCATTCCAGCCGCTTTGGTTGCAACCATGAGAAAGCTTGTGATAAGAGTTTCAGTGGTCTTGCCCGCGATGTAGCTCTCGTACCTTTTGTTATACTTCTCAACATCTTTATCGCTCAGCCGCTTCACCTGCTCGTGCGTCAACTGCACGCCGATGGCCTCTTTGGTTTTGCCTGTGGAAACGAGTATTGCCAGCTGCTCGCGAAGAGCAGGGATGTCAGGTCCGGCCGTAAGGCCCGCAACGGACACAGCGCCCGGTTCTGCTTCAAGTATGTTCATGATCTCAGCAGGGATTCCACCCTCGACGGCTGCAACTTGCGAAGCCATTGCGCGTCTTCTTCTTATTACTTATTGTGAAAATATTTCTCTTTAATTTGGATGCCGCGTCACACCGTAAGGGTGGCGAATGGAGAGAACAAGGTGCGAGAACTTGCGCGCTTTCAACCATGAAATCAGCTCTTTGCGCTCATCCAGGGAGAGTTCGCCGCCGTAATCATCAAAAATGGCCTTCATGGTTTTGGCCGATGGGGTGTAAAAGAGAACGATCGCCGCCACGTTCTCGCGGAAGGAGGCTGTTATGCTGGTCATCTTTTGGGCCAGCACCCACACGCTGAGGCCTGTATGGCGCGCAGAAAAAGCGAGTTTTACAAGCTGACCCGTGCGCCCTTTCACATCTTTTGAGGCAGCACAGTCATCGAGTATTATGAGCGTGTTGTTGCCTTCAAAAATCTCGCTCGCCGCTTTCAACCAAGCTTCCACGTGGTGCTGCTCGCAGATTAACACAAACAATCGCGGGTCTCTCTCAGCAAAGCGAAAGAGGGTCTTGTTGTGCGCGAAGGTCGGGCAGATCAGCACGATGAAGTCGAACTTGCCTCGAAAAGGGCCTTGGAGCTGGTTCACAAGATATTGCGTTTTGCCGGAGTTTGTCGGCCCAACTATGAGAGCGTTGAACGGAAGCTTGATCAGGTCCATCCTAATATTGTATAGATTCAAGTTCATTATTCATAATGCTGAACTGCGCGTCTGCAACGATGAAGATGTGACATTTCATTGTGCCAGACCCCGAGGTGGTTCGCTCAATTTCGAGCTGCACTCCATCCTTGGTGTTCACCAGCCGGAGGCCGCTCCCGTGCAGTTTGGTGTCTTCCATTGAGCGGAGATCGATGAACAGCCCGAACTTGTCACCTGTGTAGAAGTCAGTGGCGTTCATGTTGCTTTCTCCTGCTGCCGCAACATCACCGAAATGCCGGTAAACCTCATCCCACAGGTCACGCCCTTCAATTCCTTGGCTGTACACTTTGTTTGGCATGCCGTTCACGGTCACCTTCACACTGGTGATGTCGGGGTTTTCAAATTTTTCCGAGTCCCTTGCTCCGCCGGTGTGAGGCTCGCAGAAGAGAAAGAGGATACCTTTCATGGAGCGGCGAGGAATGTTGATGCTCTCGTTGATGACAGAGTCTGCGTTTTTATTGATCGTGATACTTTTATGGTGGGTGACGTGGTCATACAGAAACGCTTTGCCATTGAGATATGTACTTCGGGCCTCTTGGGCCAGGCCCTTGTCGTGGAGAGCCTCGTACTCGAGCTGTATGTTCGTCAGCTCATAAGCCAGATCGTTCGCGTCCGAGCCCTTCACTACAACATTCGCAGGAGAAAGCGTGAGCTCGAAGACAAGCTCGTCGGCCAGAGAACGAGGGTAGAAAACGCCGTGATTTTTTAAGATTTCGTGCCCGCCCAGCATGATTCGGTATTTTTTGCCATAAACGCTGTTCAGTTTTTTTTCCGCGTCAACGCCTGAAGTTTTCTTGTCCCCTGAGTTTGAACGTATTTTGCATAAAGCCTCGCTCTGTATTCCTTCGAGGAACATGTTGGCCCGTTGGGCCTTGGGCAGGAAAAGGTCTTCATAGAGCTTGTAGATGTCGATGGCGTTGGTGTCTTGCAGTATCTCTCCAGCAAACTTGACCACCAGCCTTGAGACCAGCGCCCGCGCGACATTGTTCACGAGGAAGTTGTCAACGTGCCCGCTGACGGTCAAATCGAATACAAGGGCGAACGAGTCGGGGGCGAGCACCACCCCCTCTTCAAGCTTGGGCACAGCCACATACACGGTTTCCCCCGGCGAGGCTTTGTTCGGGTTGAAGGTGGCCCGATGCCGGACCCTGTCGGCCTTGAGGGCGTTCGACTTTTTCTCTTCGAAGGTCGGTCTGAATCTTTCGCTCACGGAAGCCATGTTATTATTTGAAGATAAAATAATGTTCAATATATGTTAGTAAAACTATTTTGCGAATAAAAAATAAGGATGTCGAGAGTAGGATATGAGCCCGTTCCAGAGGTCGATCCTGATGAACCCGGGGCTGCTGCCGATGAAGGCGGTAATGATGATGCTGACACAACAGGGCGATTTGAGCCTACGGCTTCCTCATCTCGCAGACCTTCGGGCGAACATCATTCGATGACCACAATGTCCGGCGGGCATCGTGAGCAAGGTGGGACTGCGGAAACCTCTTTCATTGAGTTTCCTGAAACTCCTGGCTTGTCCACTTCAACAGATGCCATGAAAGAAGTCAGAGAAAAATTCCCCGGAGCAAGCAATATCAAAGCTTTCATTGATAAGGGAAGGTTAAAAGTCGGTCTAATGGCCCCCGCTGGCAAGCCTTATTATTTCTTGGAAACCAAAAAACAAGGCAGCACTGAATTCCAGCTGAATCAAAAGCTTCCAAAAGAAATCAAAAAGCTCTCGGACAGGAGAGGGCCGTATTGATCCAGCAAAACGAACAACAAGTCGAAGAATTACGTCAAGAAATCGTTGAAGATGAGCAGATCGCAAATAACGAAAATGAAGAGCCTGCTGTCAGAGAGCAAGCCCGTGAAAAAGTTATTGAAAGAAGAGAGCAGCTGGCCGCACTTGAAAACGAGAGAGAACAGCTTGAGGAAGGTTTGTCGCTCAAAGAAAAGGTGAAAGCTATCTTCAAAAAATACGGCTTCACCGTGACCGCGGTTATCTTTGCCGTTGGCACCACTATCGGTGTTATCCTTAGCTCTCTCTCAAAAGGTCTGAAGTCAGTTGCCGATGGGATTGGCAATGGTTTGAAAGAACTGGGGAAAAAATTTGGCTCCCTTTTGCCGGGGCTTCTTGGCTCGATCGCCAGCTTTGTGTTTCGCACGGCCGGCCAGGTGATCTCCTTTCTCGGCAAAAACGCTTGGCTATTGATTCTCGCGGTTGCTGCGTTTCTCATCGAGCGCACTACCAAGCGCGGCTAAGAGCAAAAACTCCCAAACCCAGCCCTGCTATGAGCCAGATTTTGTTTGTTTCGTGACTGTCACGCGTGCCGCCAGTCGAAACGACACTCGAGGTGTCAGGGTGTGGTGGCTCTTTTTTCGCTGGACTTTGCGCTGTTTTCTTTCCGGACTGGGCGGTAACCGCGGCTTTGTGTATTGGATTCGAAGGGTGACTATTTGGACGGTTTGTTTTGGACGGCCCTCCGGACATGTTGGGAACGCCCACTTTTTTTGTGCCCGTGTTGACACCATCGTTGATCCCCAGCTTCATTTCCTTCGTTGCCTGCATCAACCGGTTGTTGTAGCCCACTGTGCTCTCTGTGTTAATCACCAAGCGCGCGGGCATCAGCCAGGCGCCCGGGCACACCGCGAGATTCAGCCTAACCTTAGCCTCGTCAACCGCCAGCTGATACCGTTGCACACTCTTGCTCAGGTCCGGATGCCTTATTGCGTCTTCCAACAAGACCAGGAACTCGCTCTGGGCTTCTTTCGCTCGACCTCCGCTGCCTAGAATGCTGCTTCGCACGTTCACCTGCGCGCCCAAGACGCAGTAAACGAACGCCTCGATTGATTGGTTTACGCGCGACATTCCAACCTGTGTCAAGCCTGGCGCTGAGTTTGGCGCGAACCAATCGAATTGAGAATTAGCAATATCGTCAGGCTCGATGTAATAAATCAAGTTGCCCTTGCTTCCGGCGCCGCCCTCATCGCTGAACTTGTCGTATCCTGGGTAAGCCATTCCTGTTTTCATTGGGCCGGCGTTTGAGACGTAAATATAAACGCTCCCCAGCCCGTGGTTAGCACCGTGTGTGAAGCGAAAATCACTCGACGGGTCAACTCCGAATTCGTTGCACAGCCTTTTGTATGAAGCCACGTCGTAATGGTTGTTTTTCTGGCTGAAGGTCGGATCTTCAGGCAAAGCGCTTATGCTCTGAATACCACCCAGCTGGTACAATATTCGCCTTACGGTGAAATAAACGTGAAAGAGGTAAAAAGCTTTCACCTGAACAGGAAGCGACAGGCTTGCGCTGCCCTTGTCAAATATTTCACGTGAAATCCCACATCCTGTTGATGCGCACCAGACTGCAAAATTCAGCTGCTGTGGCCAATAACTCATGTTCGGGGCTGTCAACCATTTTTTTGACTCCGCCCCTGCCGTGTGTTCTAACTTTGTTTTTGAAAGATTTCCCGGAATGTTGTCGTGAAATATTCATCCGGCGTAACATAAATGGAAAAATCTGCGTTGAAAAGCTTCTTCAAACTCGGTGCCGTGTCTGTGAAACCGACTGCGGGAATCGGCAAAACCTCTCCTCGCCTGAGTGTTAACTGAACAGGAAAATCCCCCAAACCAAGGGCGTTTTTCATTTCTTCACTCCAGTACTTACTGTCTGAGTCAGATACGCTCAGCAGAGAGCCCGGCCCTTCTTTGAAAAGCACGTCTGCCGTTGCGTCTTTTTTAGAATTAAAGTAAGCTTCTATCGTGAACTTGCTCATGTCGGCATTTGGGTATTTTTGTTTAAACTTTCCCAACGCTTTAGCTTTTGCGGCTTGCGAGATTCTGAGAGCTTCGGGTGTTTGCATCCACTTCAATAGAGCTTCCATCGCAACTTATATTGAACTTTTTTTTGTTTTCAATACATAAAATGGTTGTGCTTACGATCGTTGCACCTTCGAATGAACACACCGTCTATTTCAATCAGCCCCTGCGAAAACCAAATAATGTAAGGCTGCTAAGCTGCTCACTTTACAACAGTTTCCAAACACTTAAGCACAGTGGGAAAATATTCCTCACAAAAAGTGACGGGCACGTAATAAGCCGTAGTTTCCCTCAGGGGCATTATACAGTCGAATATCTGGCGAAAGAGCTGCCAAACGTTTTTAAAAATGAAGGCGTAGAATTATCCACTGAAACCTTCACACCAGTCGGGCAGCTCGTTATTTCTCCATATATGAACAAAATCAAAATTGATCGCAATCTTGCAAACATGTTAGGCGTCTCAAGAGACTTTGCGTTTGTGCAATATGTCAAGCGGTTTAATACACCTTCTACGTATTTTGTTCATTGTGACTTGTTAGATCGAGAGCAAAATTTATACAACGGAAAGCCTTCAAATATTCTTGCGCGATTTGACATAAGAGGGCGTCCTTACGAAAAAGTCCACTACAAACAGACGCAAAAAGTATTTCGCGCCGCTTCGACAGGTGAATTTGTAAACAGTGTGACCCTTTACAGGCTTGTGTTGAAAAAATACAAAAAGGCTCGGAAAGTGATTCACTATTCCGTGGTCTCTCTCGGCGCTGTGTCAGCCTTTCTGTCTTCCGGGCTGTCGCAACTTCACTTACTGGTGTCGGAATTGTGGCCGGAGCTCCTATGGCTGGAATCGCAGCCCTATCAGGTTTTGCTTCCACGGGCCTGTCTGCTATTAATAAGAAGCTTGAACGAAAAGTAAATAAACACACGAAAATTCAAGCTCTGACCCTTGCAAAGCATGACTCAATAAAAAGCTATGTGTCCACTGCCCTTGAAAATAACAATGTTTCCGACACAGAATTCAAACAAATTACACGTGAAATGCAGAAATATCGCGAAATCAAAGATACTTTGCGCTCAAACTTCACGAAAAAACAAACCGTTTCGCCCCCGCCGGATCTTGAAAAGATAAAAAGCCAGATTCGGCAAGAGTTTCGAAAAAAACTGGCGGCGTCAAGCGCAAATTTGAACTAAACTTTGAGAGGAAAAACACAAAAATCTCTCTGAGTTACTGTCACGCGTGACTTTGTTGTTGCAAAACCTTGGCGCGTGCCGAATTAACATTTGAAAACATAAAGTGTTATTTGCATCTGCTTATTATAAAATCATGATCGTTGCTTTCCACACTCTCTTTCTACTTGTAAATGAATATTTCACTCCTTCGTGGCAAAAAGAAGTGCGGAATATTACTCGAGAGATAATTTTGGCAATGAACGAGGCGAAATAAAGTACTTAACAACTCATAATGACGTCAATTAAATACCTTTGCGCCCAACAAAATCAAGCCTAAAAAATAACTTTTGATTTTGCAAAATCTTTTTCTATGGCGCAAAGGTATGCGTTTTTGCTATGGCGAAAAGGTATGCAACCTATTGTTCTGCACGTGTTAATCTATTGTTCTTTAATATAAATATTCAGCAGGCGCGTGTTATTTCAACACAAAACAAAAGTCTTCATGACAGCTGATGACGTTTGAGTTATTTAGAACTTTCCAGAAGACAAAGGCCGCGGTGACAAGTTTTGCTAAAAAAACAGGACATGGAATATTTTCTGTGGCACATCCGCTCGCTTAGCTCACTTCTGTGTTTGCGTTATTTGCTCTCTTTGTTCTCGCGCACACACATATAATATGAGGGTTCTGGGCACAGCAGTTTACAGACTTTCTCTTAACGGTGAAAGACGATTTTCCCAAAAACGCGGTGAGTTTTGGGAGCAGCGTTTTTGGGAAAATCGTATTTCACCGTTAAGAGAAATGTTGTATAAAGCTGTCGCAGAACCCTCATATTATATGTGTGTGTGCTCGCGAGATTAAAACAAACACCGCTGATAAATCAATCTCAGATATTTCCTGTGTTGTGGAGATAAAAAGTTTCTCATACTAATTTTCTTGCCCTCACACAAAGCCATCTCAGCTACTTCACTAAATAATTATATAACAACATTTTCCAGTACAAATCCTAACCAACCAACGGCCAACATGTTGTTTCATACTATTAAATCAACCTTTCGTGTTAACTCAAGTCTGCCAAATGCGTTGCTGATTAAAGAAATAGCTCCTGCACGCTTTGCGTGCCTATGTTTATAAAAAATCGTTCTGAGATTTTTTTAATTACTTCATAACTCGCAATATTAAAATAAAGAGAATGAGATCTTCGCAGTTATATATTAACTCAGTAAGCAGTTGAAAAGAAGGCCTGAAAAAAATTCAGGCTCCAACGGGATTCGAACCCATGACCTTTTTCAACTGCTTAAGTTGATATATAACTGCGAAGATCTCATTCTCTTTAGTTCTTTCCACCGCAGTTCACGTATATGAATTATTTCATATCATTATTCATCATCACCAATATTAAAATAATTTGATTGACTTAAAGGAAAGCTTCCAGACTACAACAGTGCACGCAACAGATCAACAATCTTAGGTTACCTTGGAGGTCAAATAACCCCTTTGAAATTTGATTGGACGGATAAGTGACTTTATCATTCGATGCTTTATTTTCTCCCTTTTCATTGGCCGAGAGCCCACCACGTGATCTGCGAATAACTGCCTACGAATAATGGTCTACTCATGCGCACAACGGCGCAAAACTGTTTTGCTTAACTGTTTTGCTGCGAATAATGTTCTGCTCATGCGTAGTTGTGTCCTCTTCTGTGAAAAATGGCAGCTCGTTTTCCAGAGTTGTTGAAGAGCGATTGGACATGTTTACTAGACACAAATAACAGCGAGAATACAAAGAAAGCAAGTTGAATTTATGTGTTGTGTGTTTATGTATAATTTACAGTCAACTGAATAAATTATTGAATTAAAAAGAAATGGCGACTTCTGCGATTACTTCAGCAAGGCAGCGCGGCTTCCCGCTTACCGAAAATGATTGGATCAAATGATAAAACAATTACTGAACTCGATTATCGCAAAATATCGTGATTTTTCAGTGCCACTGAATTTTTTTTAAGTGGTCAGGATTTGCAGTGCAGCAATTATTCATTTATTTAATTTGTCAGTGTCTCGCAGATCAATTATTTGTCTCAGCCGTCTACTCGCCACTGACGAATCACGATATTTTGCTCAACCTCGTCCAATAATTGTTAATTAATGAATTTGGTTTTCTCGGAATCGGAATAACATCTCGAGACGTTACTGAATTTTTAATAGTTCGCAACACCTCACGATGGAGTCACTTTTGAAAAACCTCAAGCAACAAGTTACTTGTTCGATTTGTCTCGATACCTACAACAAACCCAAAACTATATCATGTCTTCACACATTTTGCTGTGAGTGTTTGACGAATCATGCAAGAGCGAGCCACAGACAAGGAAAATTCCGATGCCCCGAGTGTCAGACACAAATCGATTTACCCAAAGGAAATCGCTTCGACAGTTTGCCGAGCAGTTTTTTCCACAACAGTTTGTTGAGTATCCTTGCTGTTCGACGGAGTGGCGATGGAAGTGGCCTTAACTGTTCTCAATGTAGGAAAAACAGCGACCAGATGTACTATTGCTTTGATTGTGGACGATTTATGTGCCTTGACTGCTTCAACGCGCACGAATTGCTAAAGGCATCCTTTGAAGGGCACAAAGTGACGCCAGTGAATGAGTTTCGAGCAGAAGATTACGAAGCCTTGCTGAAGCGACAGCCATTTAGCTCGGAACAGTTCCACGAGAAAGAAATAGCGCGATTTTTCTGCTTCCCGTGTGAAGCTTGTGTCTGCCAAATTTGCATAGTCACGAATCACCGAAATCACGAGATCGTTTTACTCGACAAAGTGGCCCATGACGAGAAAGACAACATTATGTCGGGCGCGGAAATTATGAAAGAAAAATAAGCGAGCTTCGTGAAGTGATTCGACAATTTGAAGAAACGACTTCTGCCCTGGAAACCAATGTCGCAAACGCCAAGCGAGGAGTCTCGCAAGCAGCCGAACAAGTGATCGCAGAGGTTCGAGCGCGCGAGCGAGAGGCGATTGTATCCATCGAGACGACACGCGTGACGAGACTCGAGAGAATTAACTCGGCTATGGAGAAAGCGCAGTCCTTACTCAAACAAATGAACCAAGCGGTTGAGTTTGCTAATAATCTGGTACAGAGAAGCTTAAGCTCGGATATCATGCAGAACAAAGGAACTTTGAAACAGAGATTTGAAGAGCTTCGTGGAATTGAAGTTCTAAAACATCACGAGACCTCGTTCGTCAAATTTACCGCGGCTTCTGCGGTAGAGGGCTTGAAATTGGGCTTTATTGAGACCACGGACAAGGACAAGGCAGATGCAAAACTATCAACGCTTGAAGGACTGAAACAAACTCTTCAGGCTGGTGTAGAAGCAGAGTTTACTTTATGCCCAAAAACATCAGAAGGGGAGATAAGTAACCAGGCTGATCTTGAAGATCGAGTTGAAGTTCTGATAGAACCTGCTGAAGATGTAACACATGTCATTGTCAGTAAAAAAGAGGACGGCAATGTTCAGTTGAAGTTTACACCCAAAGTACCGGGCGCCTACAGCATTGAAGTGAAGATCAATGGCGATAAACTTCCGACCTGTCCTTTTACTATGCAGGTGAAACAACGTGAACTTGTTGTAGTCGGTGAGTTGGACTTGAAGTTTTTTCAAGGAGATCAGCTACAAAATCCATATGGAATCGCTATAAACACGAAAGGGAAGATTGCCATAACAGATAGGAATAAAAACTGTATTTATATATTCGATCATGAAGGTAACTGTTTAAGGAAAATTGGTAGCAGAGGAGAAAATCTTGGACAGTTTAACCTCCCATTTAGCGTTTCGTATTTAAACGACAATGAGATCCTTGTTGCAGATCAAGCGAATCATAGAATACAACACTTAAATATCCAGACAGGAACTGTTGTGAAAAGCATTGGAAAATGTGGTGCAGGAAAAGGAGAGTTTATGAGCCCAGTTGATGTTTGTTTGGATGATGACGGGCGCATTGTTGTAACAGAGTTCGGCAATCATAGAATACAGGTGATGTCAAACGAGGGAGATAGTATTTTCACATTTGGAGACAGCGGCCCGGACAAACTCTATCGTCCCATTAGCTGCATTCCTTACAAACACACGTTCCTCGTATCTGATGCAGGATATTGCTACATTAAAGTTTTCGATCAGGCAGGAACTTTCTTATACAAGTTTGGAAATCAAGGGAATCAAGACGGACAATTTAACTGGCCGTATGGTATGCTTGTAGACAGCTCCAGTAATCTTCTTGTATGTGATCGTAGCAATAACCGAGTTCATCAATTTTCTTTAGACGGTCGCTTCACAGGCAAAACTATCACTCATTTACCAGATCCTACTAAAATAGCAACAGCGCCAGACGGACGTATTCTTGTCGCAAGCTTTAAAGCTGAGAAATTATACATATTGAAGTAGGTGTTTTAATCGTCAGTATATATTGTAGTTTGTACCGTGTTTTGACGGAAATTCACGGTCTCTGTGATAACAATATTGTGTATTTTCTGTTCTCGAAAACTTATATGATGTCATGTTTCTTTGGATATTACCGAAATTCCGGTAGATGTCAGCAAAACTGGTATCCCTGTAAGGTGGTAAATGCCAGGCGTAATCGTGATAAAAATTGGTGTTTTTTCTTAGTTCTTTGTTACCCTGGGTGTGACCCTAATCATTTCTCGTCAATGAAGCGCTATAGAAACGTCTAGCGCCCACGGGATAATGTATATATTTGCGAACTACTAGCTTGAAATATATTCTTAATCTTTTACGCCTTTTTCACATCTGAGAGAAGTGTCGAGCATCGTATTGTCTACTGAGTCGAAAATTGCGACGCTCTGCAGTTAGTAAGTTAGCAAGTCGTCAGGTTATCCACTCTCCTACTCCCTAAAAAAAATTAGACTAGAAGATTTAAATTTACGATGATTTATGTGAGAAAAATCTAACGGTAATTTTATTTGGAATTTTGTAACATTTTTGAAAAAATTTGAAATCAAAGATGGCTGATACAAGATGGCGGATCAATTTTTGCAACGTGTGACGTCATTTTGGCTTGATATGTCGCCATAATTTACACGTGACTGTCACTAAAATAAGCATTTTTGGATACTTTACACGCCAAATAACTGGTAAAAAGAAGTTGTTGTTGCTTAAAAATCAGCCTGATTGCAGGTTACGTTAGTTTTATGCAACTAAACTGATTTATATACCATGTTACGCCACAAAATGTAATCAGATGTATACAAAATGTAATATATAGTAACGTGAAAATTTACATTGATGTAATAATTTTTTTTTTTTATGGAAAATGTAATAACGTGTGATTCAATGTAATAAATACGGTAACACAAAATGTAATACGTTTTGACTCAAAAGGTAATGACACAAAATAACGTTAAATACGTTTATTGTAGATTATCATTGGTATTTGTGCGTGATGCTGGATAACGAATTGGTTGCTTAGATAAAATAGTTCACTGTCGAAACGACCTCCATTTCATATTGTTCGAAAACTTGATTTTCATTTTTCGACTTATGAATGATAATTTGATTATATGAATTGAAGAGCTAGAACATAAAAAGGAACGTAATGTTTTGCATATGATGTTTATGACGCAGGCTGAGTTTTTATTGCCAGGAATTCATCACGAGCAAAACAAATTTATATCAAAATGATGTCTTGGCTCCGAGATGTAATTCAGTTCATCCCTCAACCCTGACTAGTGTGGCCGGGCGCGCGGTGATCTACTGGTTATTTAGCGCGTTAACGTTGGATTCCGGATCGAGCAGTGGCCAGAATCATTGTGTTGTGTTCTTGGGCAAGACACTTTACTCTCACAGTACCTCTCTCCACCCTCAAGACTTTTTACCTGAGCTGATCAGGTTGTTCTTTCTCATAACCTGTCTTCTTGAATTTGTTAGAAAAGGGTAAAGAGAATTTAGAAATTAATCACGATCACATTATTCAATAGGAGCAAATTTATTCGTTTCTTTGTTTATACAAAAAAAAAAACGAATTTCAAACAAAGACTATACAGGCTATAAACAAATATATAGCTTACAACAGTTACAGATGAGAGAAGCCGTTAGAGAAAATATCGTCAGTAAAACTACAACAAACTAAAACGGTGAGAGACTCAGTGTAAATTTCTGGTCAGTTATAACTAACATATTCACGAATTAAAAACTGACCGCTTTACCGAGTATTCAGGGAAAGAAACTGTTACTTGGTAAGCCTACACGTGGGTCACTTTTCGAAAAAAAAATTTAATAAAACAGTTTCTATGGTGTTTAAGAACTCAAGTCCTTGGAGTGTTCCAAGTGCTGGAACGACTTTCTTAAACAGTGGAACCTCTACTTTGGGACACCTCCATTAAGGGAACACTTCTAAATGCTGATATAATCTTTGTATTTATCACCTCTATTAAAGGGACACCTCTATTAAGGGGACGGGGACACTTTTTGAGCGTCCCGAATGCTATTTCAGCCTCCATTAAGGGACAATTAATATGCTAATGAGTACAAGACTATTATTATTCACCAATCTCAAGTGTATTTCATCAGTCCACTCTTTTCAAAAAAAGTCAAATCACAATTTAAACAGTCCAAGGTTGCTGTTGCGAGGTTAAATCATGCATTTTTTTGTTGCTTAAATAAGTGGCTGCATTCCAAGTCAAGAAAACAGGCAATATTTTAGGTGGTTAATTATTAACAACACCCCGCTCAACCTCCATTAAGGGGACACTTCTCCTTGCCCCGAGGGTGTCCCCTTAATGGAGGCTCCACTGTATAAATAATACCAACAATTATTGCACGAGATTGATACAAACTTCGTTGATAAAACAAGCTTTATTTCCTGTATTGTGGAAGTAATGTTTCTCATGTTCAATCATGCAAAGCCATCTCATTCACTTGACCACTGAATAACAACATTTTTCACTGAGTCCTGACCAATCACAATTGCACAACTGCACTTGGTAACACGAGAGATACTAGTCACGCGAAATAATAGTCACGCGAAATACTAATCACGCGAAATACTAGTCACGCGAAATACTAGTCACGCGAGATCGCAGCTTCGCTACATTATGTTAATAATGGGTCATTAAACCACAGGTCACCAAAGCGTATTATGAGAGTTTGTATGGAGCTGAAATTCGATCGAAAATAATTTTCACTTTTCCTTCGAAAAGTTGTAAATAATGTGAAATAAAGTTTAAAAACCTCACCTGTTGTCTTTTCCGGTGTTTTTATTGCTTCTGGAAGCTGCTATGGGCGAATTTCGACCTTCGGTCGAATCTGCCACTGTAGTGTACTAATAGAAGGGAAAGGTCGGAAAGCAATTTGAACATTTCCCCAACCGTTTTTCGAGGTTCGGTTAGAAATGCTCGCTAAAAATATATTTCTTCCCCAGCCGGCGCTTTCAAATCACACTAAATCTCAAGAAGGATGATGTACGTACCTTTCTGTGTGATTCAATCGCCAATAGACCGATCTCTCGAAGCACAGTTTTACGTTGAAAACAGCTAAATTTTTTCAACGGCAGCCATTGCATGGGGACGAGGCTATGTTCCAGCAAGTGGGTCAAAAACCAACGGCCGAGCGCCAAAGTATACTCCACAAGGAGTGATACGCGTAACCTCTGTGTCGCTCAATACCAAACGCACTCCCTCCCGGGTAAGTCGGCAAGCTGGCGGCCGGCGTTCAAACTTTGGCGGGAAATTCAGGTGCCAAAGTGTACTTACCCGGGAAGGAGTGCGTTTGGTATTGGGCGACACAGAGGTTACGCGTATCACCCCTTGTGGAGTATACTTTGGCGCTCGGCCGTTGCTTTTTGACCCACTTGCTGGAACATAGCCTCGTCCCCATGCAATGGCTGCCGTTGAAAAAATTTAGCTGTTTTCAACGTAAAACTGTGCTTCGAGAGATCGGTCTATTGGCGATTGAATCACACAGAAAGGTACGTACATCATCCTTCTTGAGATTTAGTGTGATTTGAAAGCGCCGGCTGGGGAAGAAATATATTTTTAGCGAGCATTTCTAACCGAACCTCGAAAAACGGTTGGGGAAATGTTCAAATTGCTTTCCGACCTTTCCCTTCTATTAGTACACTACAGTGGCAGATTCGACCGAAGGTCGAAATTCGGCCATAGCAGCTTCCAGAAGCGATAAAAACACCGGAAAAGACAACAGGTGAGGTTTTTAAACTTTATTTCACATTATTTACAACTTTTCGAAGGAAAAGTGAAAATTATTTTCGATCGAATTTCAGCTCCATACAAACTCTCATAATACGCTTTGGTGACCTGTGATTAAACTGATCCAGTCCTGATTATATTTTTCATACTTCATAACTGCGAAAAGTAAAATAGTTTGATTGTCTTAAAAACAATGCTTCCAGACCACAACAGTGCACGCAACAGATCAACAATCTTAGGTTATGGAGGTCAGCAAACCTCTTTGAAATTTGATTGGACGGATAAGTGACGTTAATTAATTCGGTTTTCTCGGAATAAGAAATAATCTCGAGACGATAGTTTTATTTGTGAACGTCGCCTCACGATGGAGTCTCTTTTGAAAAACCTCAAGCAACAAGTTACTTGCTCGATTTGTCTCGATACCTACAACAAACCCAAAACTATATCATGTCTTCACACATTTTGCTGTGAGTGTTTGACGAATCATGCAAGAGCGAGCCACAGACAAGGAAAATTCAGATGCCCCGAGTGCCAGGCACAAATCGATTTACCCGAAGGAAATCGCTTCGACAGTTTGCCGAGCAGTTTTTTCCACAACAGTTTGTTGAGTATCCTTGCTGTTCGACGGAGTGGCGATGGAAGTGGCCTTAACTGTTCACAATGTAGGAAAGACAGCGACCAAATGTACTATTGCTTTGATTGTGGTCGATTTATGTGCCCTGACTGCTTTAACGCGCACGAATTGCTAAAGGCATCCTTTGAAGGACACAAAGTGACGCCAGTGAATGAGTTTTCAAGCAGAAGATTACGAAGCCTTGCTGAAGCGACAGCCATTTTGCTCGGAACAGGTCCACGATAAAGAAATAGCGCGATTTTTCTGCTTCCCGTGTGAAGCTTGTGTCTGCCAAATTTGCATAGTCACGAATCACCGAAATCACGAGATCGTTTTACTCGACAAAGCGGCCCATGACGAGAAAGACAACATTACGTCGGGCGCGGAAATGTTGAAAGAAAAAATAAGCGAGCTTCGCGAAGTGATTCGACAATTTGAAGAAACGGCTTCTGCCCTGGAAACCAATGTCGCAAACGCCAAGCGAGGAGTCTCGCAAGCAGCTGAACAAGTGATCGCAGAGGTTCGAGAGCGCGAGCGAGAGGCGATTGTATCCATCGAGACGACACGCGTGACGAGACTCGAGAGAATATTAAAACTCGGCTTCGAGAAAGCGCAGTCCTTGCTCAAACAAATGAACCAAGCGGTTGAGTTTGCTAATAATCTGGTACAGAGAAGCTTAAGCTCGGATATCATGCAGAACAAAGAAACTTTGAAACAGAGATTTGAAGAGCTTCGCGGAATTGAAGTTCCAAAACATCACGAGACCTCGTACGTCAAATTTACCGCGGCTTCTGTAGAGGGCTTGAAATTGGGCTTTATTGAGACCACGGACAAGGACCAAGCAGATGCAAAACTATCAACGCTTGAAGGACTAAAACAGACTCTTCAGGCTGGTGTAGAAGCAGAGTTTACTTTATGCCCCAAAACATCAGAAGGGGAGATAAGTAACCAGGCTGATCTTGAAGATCGAGTTGAAGTTCTGATAGAACTTGCTGAAGATGTAACAAATGTGATTGTCAGTAAAAAGAGGACGGCAATGTTCAGTTGAAGTTTACACCCAAAGTACCGGGCGCCTACAGCATTGAAGTGAAGATCAATGGCGATAAACTTCCGACCTGTCCTTTTACTATGCAGGTGAAACAACGTGAACTTGTTGTAGTCGGTGAGTTGGACTTGAAGTTTTTTCAAGGAGATCAGCTGCAATATCCATTTGGAATCGCTATAAACACGAAAGGGGAGATTGCCGTAACAGATAACGGTGGACACTGTATTTATATATTCGATAAAGAAGGTAACTGTTTAAGGAAAATTGGTAGCAAAGGAGAAAATATTGGACAGTTTAACAGCCCAATTGGCGTTTCGTATTTAAACGACAATGAGATTCTTGTTGCAGATCAACTGAATCATAGAATACAACACTTAAATATCCAGACAGGAACTGTTGTGAAAAGCATTGGAAAATGTGGTGCAGGAAAAGGAGAGTTTAGGAATCCATTTGATGTTTGTTTGGATGATGACGGGCGCATTGTTGTAACCGATTACGTCAATCATAGAATACAGGTGATGTCACAAGAGGGCGAGAGTATTTTCACATTTGGAGACAGCGGCCCAGAGAAACTCAGCTATCCTATTAGCTGCATTCCTTACGAAAAACACGTTCCTCGTATCTGATGCAGGGAATAACTGCATTAAAGTTTTCGATCATGCAGGAACTTTCTTATACAAGTTTGGGAAACAAGGGAATCAAGACGGACAATTTAACATGCTGTATGGTATGCTTGTAGACAGCTCCAGTAATCTTCTTGTATGTGATCGTAGAAATAACCGAGTTCAACAATTTTCTTTAGACGGTCGCTTCACAGGTAAAACTATCACTCATTTACCACATCCTACTAGAATAGCTACAGCGCCAGACGGACGTATTCTTGTGTCTAGCAATGCAGCTAAGAAAGTATACATATTGAAGTAGATGTTTTAATCGTCAGTACTTATTTTAGTTTATGTATGTTGATGTTTGTTTGGATGATGACGGGCGCATTGTTGTTACCGAGTACAACAATCATAGAATACAGGTGATGTCACAAGATGGTGAGAGTATTTTCACATTTGGAGACAGCGGACCGGAGAAACTCAACCTTCCTATTAGCTGCATTTCTTACAAACACACGTTCCTCGTGTCTGATATAGGAAATAACTGCGTTGAAGTTTTCGATCAGGCAGGAACTTTCTTGCACAAGTTTGGGAAAGAAGGGAATCAAGACGGACAATTTAACTGGACGTATGGTATGCTTGTAGACAGCTCCAGTAATCTTCTTGTATGTGATCATATCAATAACCGAGTTCAGCAATTTTCTTTTGACGGTCGCTTCACAGGCAAAACTATCACTCATTTACCACATCCTACTAGAATAGCTACAGCGCCAGACGGACGTATTCTTGTGACTAGCGCTGAAGCTAAGAAAGTATACATATTGAAGTAGATGTTTTCATCTTCATTACTTATTTTAGTTTATGTACCTTTGTTTTGACGGAATTTCACGGTCTCTGTGATAACAGTATTGCATGACTGATTGTGAGTTTCTCAGAAACTTGTATGATGTTTACCTATATAGCTATATTCCGGCTGAGGTCAGCAAAACTAGTTAATGGTATCATAATGTGGTAAATGCTTTTAAATTTGCAAAAGGCCTACTCTTGATAAAATTCTGTTTTTTTTTTCCTTTTGTGTTGTTGTTATCCTGGGTGTGGCGCTAATTACTACTCGTTAGTAAAGCGCTATAGCAACCTCTGGCGCCCAGGATAATGTAGCTAGGAAATATATTCTTAATATTTTGCGCCTTTTCACAAGAGAAGTTTAGAGCCTCATATATTGTCAACTGAATCCAAAAAAAGAGCTAGGATCAATTTTAATTGGAGATTTCTAACATTTTTGAAAAATCTTAAAATCCAATTGCAAGATGGAGGATCCAATTCAAGATGGCGGATCAGCTTTTTTTTTTTTTTGCAATGTATGACGTCATTTTGGCGTGACATGTCGCCATATTACAGTTACTGTCACTAAAATAAACATTTTTGGACACTTTAAACACCATAATAATTATTATAAGTTCATCTTTATTGATAAAACAGACTGCTGTTATTGTTGTTGAAAAATCAGCCTGATTGCAGGTTACGTTAGTTTTATACAACTTAACTGATTTATATACCTTAGCTATACATTCTAAAACACGAGTGTCACGCCAACAAAATGTAATCTGATGTACAAAATGTAATAATAACGTAAACATTTTACATAAATTTGATGTAGAAATATTGTTTTGATTTAAAATGTAATCTTATATCGTTTGATGCAAATGTAATCAATACATTAACGCAAAATGTGATAAGTTTTGACACAAAATGTAATTAAGAAAATGCAATGACATTAATTAAAATAACGTTAAATACTTTTACTTATTGTAGATGATTCTCGATGGTATTTATACGTGGTGCCGGATAAAGAATGGGTTGCTTAGAAAAATAGTTAAAAGTCGAAACTGTAATAAATACTCAAAGTCAGATTAGCTCCGAGCTGCAACATTAGAAGACTAAGTCCAATTCCTGCAGACAACACATCTAGGTTTTATAACATTCTATTTAGGGTAGCCTGCGTCGCAGACGGACTTGACCGCCGGTAATGTTAGGCTCGATTACCAGCCGCTGTTCGGGAAAATGTACCCACCGGTAATGTCCGTCTGCGAATTAGTGGACAAATCCTTGTTCTAGACCCCCAACGACGTACCAGGATCTGAGCTCTTGTCTGTGATTGGCCTTTACATAAAGCTATTGTTCAATTAGCTATGATTTGGTTGTGATTGGCTAAGGGAATTTCACGCGAGCTAGGACCGGAAGCTAGCGGAAAGCGAGCCTAAAAATAGTACAGTATTAAAAAAATAACTGAAGATATATATGGAGTGCAGCTTTCGAAGCGGTTAGAGAAAGCTCAGTTTTGAATTAACGGAGCTACTCCCAGAACAACGAGAAGCGATCAAATCTTTCTTCCAGGGGAAAAACGTGTTTATCAATTTACCCACAGGTCGTTGATCTTTCAGTGTCTCCCGATTGTCGCAGTCGCTGATATATGATCGAGTGTTATTGTTGTGATTTCACCTTTACGATCGCTGATGGAGGACCAAGTTTATATATTTCAACAATATGGGTATACTGGCGATTGCATGCTATCACGGACTTGGAAGACCCAGAAACTATTCAGCAGGTTTTAAATGGGAACTACCTTGTTCGGTTTGCCGAGTGTTTGTTGTCTAAACTAACGCGTTGTAAATATCTGTTTGCCCGACAGGAGACCAAACGTGACCTCTTAAAATTTGCTAGAGTGAACACAGTCGATGGCTCTATAGCTATCCTACTTCAAAATCCTCCTCATAATACAACATATCTTGCCCGTTAGAAACACTCTTGAAGGGCAAAGTAGAAGAAGACCGAATTCAACACAGGGAGCAGAGGAGCTAAATTTGACATGTGCCAGTTTCGATCCAAATGCTTTATACGTACGTGACCTTTGCGAGTTTCGATCTGTTTGCTTTCATACGCGGTGTATTGCGTTACTGCGTTATTCGATCTTTTTGTTTTCGTTTTTTCGTCCCAGCGGGAATTCCTTAGGGTCACATGCACACAAGATCGTTACGCGTTATTTCTTCTCGGCACTTCGTGCCTCGATTACCCGATTACCCGCTGGGACGAAAAAACGAAAACAAAAAGATCGAATAACGCAGTAACGCAATACACCGCATATAAAGCAAACAGATCGAAAACTCGCAAAGGTCACGTATAAAGCATTTAGATCGAAGCTCGCACAAGTCAAATTTAGCTCCTCTGTTCCCTGTGACTATGTTTCATCCTTGTCGTTATTTCTTCTCGGCACTTCGTGCCTCACTCGAAAGCTTTCGCTTTCCGGGGCAACGACCGGAAAAGCGACCGATTACCCGCTGGGACGAAAAAACGAAAACAAAAAGATCGAATAACGCAGTAACGCAATACACCGCGTATAAAGCAAACAGATCGAAACTTGCAAAGGTCACGTATAAAGCATTTAGATCGAAGCTCGCACAAGTCAAATTTAGCTCTCTGCTCCCTGTGAATTCAATAGAGAACGGCAAATGTCACGAACTTCGAACAGGCCTGTCACGCCTTTTACCATAGCCAATCAGAATAAAGGGGATTTCGAAAGGCCCTTCCGGTATTTCGTTACGTCGTTGGGGGTCTAGACAAGGATTTGTGCACTAATTCGCAGACGGACATTACCGGCGGTCAAGTCCGTCTGCGACGCAGACTAATTTAGGGTTGAGGGATGAATAATTAATCCCTCCAAGCCTCGGAGCCTGTTTGCACAGTTAAGACGCACAAGCTAAGCTCTATGAAGAGTTTTCACCTGAGCTGATCAGTTCCTTCTTTCTCATAACCTGTCTTCTTGAATTTGTTACAAAAGGGCAAAGAGAATTTAGAAATTAGTCACGATCACATTATTCAATAGGAGCAATTTTATTCGTTTCTTTGGTTATATAAAAAAAATTGCAAACAACGACTATACAGGCTATAAACAACTAGAATAGCTTACAACAGTTACTGATGAGAGAAGCAGTGAGAGAAAATATCGTTAGAAAAAAACAATTACAACAAATAAAACAGACAGGGACAAGTTTACTAAGTAAACATACATGAAGCCTATACTGTGGTGTTTTTTTTAACTGATAGTTTTTGTTTTTGTAAGTGGGGGGGGGGGGGGGGGGGGGGGGGGGGGGGGCTAGGGTCTGTAATAGAAGCTAATGCTGATCTACCAATAGGCCCGCCAAGTAACCTGTGTGCGATTTTCACTTTTCCACGTGAAGCAAGGAAATAGGAGACGTCTGCACGCGCAGGCTACCCGCCAAGTGGCTGTCAACTGAGTGGAGTGGAGGAATATCACTGAAGCCATGTGTGCCACCTAGCCACTGATAGGATAGATGAGCTACCAATAGGCCCGCCAAGTAGCCTGTGTGCGCTTTTCACTTCTCCACGTGAAGCAAGGAAATAGGAGACGTCTGCACGCGCAGGCTACCCGCCAAGTGGCT
Source organism: Desmophyllum pertusum (assembly GCA_029204205.1). Lineage (NCBI taxonomy): Eukaryota > Metazoa > Cnidaria > Anthozoa > Scleractinia > Caryophylliidae > Desmophyllum > Desmophyllum pertusum. The sequence goes on from MU826365.1 coordinate 759,204, forward strand.
GTCAACTGAGTGGAGTGGAGGAATATCACTGAAGCCATGTGTGCCACCTAGCCACTGATAGGATAGATGATCTACCAATAGGCCCGCCAAGTAGCCTGTGTGCGCTTTTCACTTCTCCACGTGAAGCAAGGAAATAGGAGACGTCTGCACGCGCAGGCTACCCGCCAAGTGGCTGTCAACTGAGTGGAGTGGAGGAATATCACTGAAGCCATGTGTGCCACCTAGCCACTGATAGGATAGATGAGCTACTAATGAGACCATAGATTTCCAATGCCTACAGATTAACTATATACAACCCTGTTAAGACAATTTCCCTTCGGTGATCATTGTCCTGATTCTCATGACTTCTATGCTGGATAAAGTATTGATACCTTTAGGAGAAATTGCATGTTGAAACACTCTTGGGGCTTAGTTATAAACATGAGAACATGAACTGCCTCAGGTGACCCCAAAGGAACAGCAGCAGAGAGGAGGTACATGTACAGGTTATGTGTAAAAAATGCTGATAGATAAGTAAATGCCAACATTTATTAAAAGACTGCGAGTATACTGTATATTCATAATTAAGAAAAAAATCTATCAAGACTACTTCTTCTTTTTGAGATCCTCAAATCTTCTAGTAAGGTCATCAAAGTCCACATCTTCACCGCCGGCACTGTTCCCCCCAGGAACACTGTCAGGTAAAGATGGTAGATCTGTAGGTACAGCGGGAAGGTCCGGGAAACTGGGCCCTGAAGAAGGGCGTGGTGCACTTGGGGGGGCGGGCTGATGGGGAGCTGAAAGAAAAGAGCCATATGATCTCTTAGAAAAAGAAACAAATTGTTCAAATTGTTTGAAACTAATTCTAGCAGTATGCTCAGTGGTAGAGCGTCCGACGGTGTGTGGTCATAGGTTGGCTCCTGTTGCGAGAATTCTGAATTTTTTTCGAGTAGCTTGTGTCACCGACTAATAATATTATTAGTTGGTAAGATATTAATTAAATATATCTCTCATATTTTTACCATCCATCATTTATTTCCACACAAATTGACTCCCCCCCCCCCCCCCCCCCCCCCTGATCCTCAGGCTAGTGCTGTCAGAACATTAGCCATTGTAAGGAAAAATAAAAATACACAACAAGCATTTTACCTGGTGGTGGGGGTCCGCATTGAGACTATTAAAAGGCCCTCCAGGGTAGGGTGGTAACTTCTTCTCTGAGGGGTAGGCTGGTGGTCCTTCTGGTGGACCTGATGGGTAGGGTGGGGCACTGCCCTGTTGAGTAAAAGATCAATAAAATTATTATTATTATATTAAGGATCTCAGATCTGGTTGTGGTGAAGCAATACGTGCAGGCGCAGATCCAAAACGGTTTTCACTGTTTTATGGAAATCGGTCAGATTTTTTTAAAATGACTCAAAATCGAGGGAAATGGCATTTTAGAGAGTGAAAATCTAAACAATTTCAGCACTCATACTCTAGAGGTTCAACTGGTCAAGTTTTTTCCTGGATCCGTACATGTATATAGCCTAGACACGCAAGCATTACGTGCCTATATAATAGATAATACAGTTGAACCTCGAGCAAATGAACACCCAGGGGCAGAATTAACTGGTCAACGTTGTAGAGAGGTGGTCGTTGTAGTGAGGTTACAATAAGAGAAAGCGTATAGATCAGTGCATGGTCGATATGGAAAATCCTGGCCATTGTAGAGAGGTGGCCATGGTATGGAGGTTTCAATAAGAGTAAAGTGTATGGATCGGTGCACGGTAGAGAGTTGGCCGTTAGCGTAGGTTCAACTGTATTATACAGTCATACCATATTAATCATACTGTACTAATAATACATGTAGTTATTGTTATTACTGCATACATTTATACAAACATTATTGTACAGGTCTGGTAGATTTGTTAAATCATATCTAGCGTCTTAAATTGCACACATTGCGGGCCTGATATTTGACGGTAGATTATTGATAGCTCCATATTAAACAATGACTTACATGTGATGGTGGAGGATATGCCGCATATCCCATACTGCCCCCTGTCATTGGCGGTATACCAGGCCCATCAAAGCCTCCTCCATACCCTTCAAAACCAATTTTACCTCCACCTCCCCCAGAGTTATTACCACCCGGCGGCCTTGGCTTCATATCATCGTCAATTGGTAACTCACTTTCCTAATGTCAAACAAAATAGATAATCAAATAAAGTTCTATTACAAGTACACTGTTACAGTAATTAAAATTTTAAGCACACAGTCAATGGTTAATTAATTACAATCAAAACTGCAGTCAAATATTTTGGACGCTACACGCATGCATCTTTTGCACAAGTAGCTTGTAGTGTACCATAAGGGAAACCCTTAACCACGACACAAAATAAAAAATATATACCTTACGCTGTTGCAGTTACTAGTATTTTGAAGTGTTGTTGGAAGAAAAATCTCGTAATTCAATTTTCTATACGTTTCTTTAAAATTTCGAGTGATCCCATGACAAAAGCTCCACATAAACTAAGATGTTGTGTTTGTGTAACACAACATAAAAAAGCCTCATAACTGCTTTTTTCTGTTATAAAGCACTCAGGAAGCGGCAAGAGCACTCAAGAAGTAGGGAGAAACACTCACCTATCGGCTTGTGTTTCCCCCTGCACTTCTTTCGTGCTCGCGCCGCTTCCTGCGTGCTTTATAACAGAACAAAAGCACAGCTGAGGCTTTTTTATTTGTTAATTTGAAGTGAAAACTTGAAAAAGCAGGCCACACATATTACAGACTTAGGGCCTGTTTACAATTGGAGGTACCCGGGTCACCCCTCCTAGCCGGGCTACCCTGGGAGGGCCAACTTTTCATACATTTCTTTACAAAGCACACTGAAGTGTTTACATGCAGAAAAGATAGCCCGCCTACCCGGGTCACCCTGTCTGCTTGCCAGGGTGGCCCGGCTAGGAGGGCTATCTTTTCTTGCCATGTAAACGGTCAAACCCGGGTCACCCTCCTAGGCGGGCTATCTCTGTTGACTTGAAAACCCGCTAAAATGGAGGAACAAGCGATAAAAAACAGCAAACTCGACGCTATAGCCTTTCTTCTTGCTGCCATGTTGTTATGTAGTGCTTTTAAGCGTAAATAAATCGCGCCGTTGCAATAAAAATAGTCCGCCAAAATATGAGCCCACCAAAACAAGAGGCCGCCCAAAAAAAGATAGCTCGCCTATATGATAGCCCGCCCTAATAGCCCGCCCATGTAAAGGCGGGCTATGTTTTAGCCCGGCTAGGAGGGTGACCCGGGTACCCGGTAATTAAATGTAGATATGGTACAATAATATTATATACCTACCCCCATCACAGATGGATCAGGCTCAAAAGCTACACCATGGCTATGAACAATCTCTATTAAATAATTCTCTACTAATGTTTTTGGTGGTGGATGAGGACTCAGTTTAAGGATAAGCTACAAATAGAGAAAAACAAATTATCAAGTTTAATATTTATAAACATGCAGTTTCATGGCATTCAAAAAACAGCAGCAACAACTTTATAATAAATATTATAATGGGTGCCAAGCTGTATGAATGAATGTAATACGCTGTATTATTTTTAAAATGAATGGTTCATGGTTCTGACGTCGGCCTGTCTAGGCCCTACATGTGACGGCCAAGATCAATCTCGTCCCCAGAGCCAGGGCGTTTCGGTCGGCGGTGACCGAACGTCCAACGGCTCTGGGCGATTCAAAAACCGGAACCAAGGAACCTTGGTTATGGTTTGTTTGTGCGCGTGCGCGACCTAGTTCCCAACGGCCCGCGACCCTTTTGGTCAGCATGAATAAATGTGTTCTGAATATGCGTAGAGAGAGTAACCGCTGTAACTAATTGTGGCTCACTTGTTCATAATGGCGGCAGCTTCTGCAGTTGATGTTACAACGATCGGGTATTTAGACCTCAAATCTTTGTCAAGAATCCTTTGTTACGGATTGAGAACTATTAAGACAACAACGCGTTACGTTCTACCAAAGCTCGATGAGGTATTCAATTTTCTAATTGACTAGAATATGCTCTTTTTGCTGTCTTTATACTCGATACAGACCAAATTATTCAATGAATGATATCAGATGATGATGCGTTCGTGTTTGATTTTATATACCGAATGCGAGCCAACAGAAAGTTCTGGAATACATCGTGAAAGTTACCAGCCTGCAGGATACCCACGATTTAGGCGAAAATTAAGTAGATGGGCTTTTAGTTTTGGTTAAATAATTTTCGTCCTGAGTAGCCAAGGCTACCTCTGCTTGTTAATTGTGAAGAGTAAAGAGTTGCATGTACATGTAAAATTATTTAGAAATGTAAAAGGCAAAACTTCTATTAATTGCATTTTTACTGTAATTCTTCGTCAGATATAGTTTATAATTTATTTTATTTTATTTATTTTCATTTATTTTGTAAGCTTAAGGTGGCCTCCCTATAGTTTTATGACCGAGCGCGCGCTGTTGACGAAAGCTTTAGTAATCTGCGCGCGCTCAAAGGAAAAACCTCGAACCGTGCGTGTTTTTCTGATTTTTATGACGTCAGCATGGCCAAAAAATTAACCATAGATTTTCTCGCGTTTCCTTCGGTAAATGTTTTTGAAAATTCGCACAATTCAAGACAGAAACGCTACCTATCACATGACCGTTTTTGAAGAAATTTGTCAGAGCAAGTAAGTTTTATTGTTTAAAATAACAAATGAGGTAATATTGGCAAAATCGTCTGAAAAACCACAAGGTTTTTGCCCTCCAAAATGCTAGGCAAACTCAGTTTCATAAGATGGCAAAAATTTAAAAAAATTTCACCAAAGGAAACTAAAAAAAATAAGGAATAAAGATAAAATATAACAAAAATGTGCCATTCTTTAGATGCTATGTTGCCATGGAAACGGCCTCCACGAAAAAAAGTAACAACCTATAAATAAGTGTAATTATATCAGTTTCCTTGCTGGTAAATATCGGGAACCAAAAATCAAAGACAACATAACTGGGTTTCCTTTCTAACTCATGTCAGTTAGTGTAGGTCATTGGTACATATTCTAGGGAGTCACCGTTCATTTGTATTGTCACTGCTAAGCATGAAAAATCATCAAAGAATTTGATACGAATTCTGGCCAGTAAATGTGCTAGTAAAAGTTGTTGTTAAACAAATTTTCACTAACAATTAACTTATACAAATATATATAATTAGTCTTGCCTGACAATAAATATATTTCATTTGAGTCATCAAGTGTGAACTATGTCAGTTTTGTATATGCAACATGAGTACACAATGTATGTTGTCATATGAAAATTGTTCGATGAAATCAGAAGTTGACAGCCAAATGGCCGAGTCAAATCAGGTAGTCGCAGAAAAATTTAAATTCACTCGAAGCATGGTTTCTACTTAAACAGATAATGTGACAGGAGGAAAATAAAATGGACGAAATCTGTGTGTACAAAATGTCGCCTGTTTTATCTTCCTCCTGCCCAAATTATTTGCCCTGCATGGGTTTCCAAACTAGGGTTGTCATTATATCTATCTATATATATATATATATATATATAATATATATATTATATATATATATATATATATATATATATATATAATATATATATATATATATATATATTATGAGTCAAAGAGGATCCGTAAGATTTCTGTTACTCCGAGTTTCACGCCTTGGGGCGATCGTCAGACAGTATTTTATTACGGTGAAAAATATACGTACCTTATATACAATAATTTATGGTAATATTACAGCGTGTGAAGTTTATAATTAGTATACTATTGTATTCATGTGGGGTCTACTTTGAAGTTTGATAGATAGTATTTGTTTTCGTGGCGGCATTTTGAAATGAGTTCGGATCTTTTGTTTAATAGTGTTGAGTTATCGGCTTTGATTATGTAAAATTTTTCTGCTGAGCAGAGATTGCATCGCTTTGCTTTGTTGTTGTAGGCGGCTGCAGTGGTGAGAATTGACCAGTTGATCGTGTATTCTATCTTGTTGTCCTTTAGGGTCCAAATGTGTTTCGACAGTTCTGTGCTGTTTGCGTATTTTTTGTTCCGGAGCGAGAGCGTGTGCTGGTTGTATCGTTGCTTGAATGTTCCTTCTGTCAGTCCGATGTAGATTTTCCCTGCGGTGTCGTCTTTTGTGGTGACGCTGGCTTTATAGACTAAGCTGGTGGAGAGGCAATTGTTGTCTAAGGGGCAGTTTTTCTTGCTTCGGCAGTTGCACCCGTTTTCTGTGGTGGTGGTTTTGGGGTTCAATACTTTGTGGTTGTGTTGTTTTACAATGGTGCTCATATTGTCCATGCAGCTGTAGCTTACTTTGATGGTGTTTTGTTGAAGATTTTGTGGTATCTGTGGCTCGCGGGGAAGTGCTTAGCGGTGAGGTGTAGAAATGTTTTTTCCTACGTTGGTTGCTACATCTTGCTGAAAGGAGGGTTGAACCAGATTATTTGCCTCTGTCTTCTACGTGGAGCGGGAGTACTGTGGGTGGAGTACTGGAGCTTTTCATTGTGGCCGCTTTTCTTTAGGGCGTCTTCGTAGTGAGGTTTTGATTTGTTGAACATCTCCTCGTTACTTGAGATTTCGGATATTCGTAGGCCGATGGCTGCTGGTAGTTGTTTGAGGATTGTGGGGGGTGGTTAGACATTATGTGTACTCCACCCACAGTACTCCCGCTCCACGTAGAAGACAGAGGCAAATAATCTGGTTCAACCCTCCTTTCAGCAAGAATGTAGCAACCAACGTAGGAAAAACATTTCTACACCTCACCGCTAAGCACTTCCCCGCGAGCCACAGATACCACAAAATCTTCAACAAAAACACCATCAAAGTAAGCTACAGCTGCATGGACAATATGAGCACCATTGTAAAACAACACAACCACAAAGTATTGAACCCCAAAACCACCACCACAGAAAACGGGTGCAACTGCCGAAGCAAGAAAAACTGCCCCTTAGACAACAATTGCCTCTCCACCAGCTTAGTCTATAAAGCCAGCGTCACCACAAAAGACGACACCGCAGGGAAAATCTACATCGGACTGACAGAAGGAACATTCAAGCAACGATACAACCAGCACACGCTCTCGCTCCGGAACAAAAAATACGCAAACAGCACAGAACTGTCGAAACACATTTGGACCCTAAAGGACAACAAGATAGAATACACGATCAACTGGTCAATTCTCACCACTGCAGCCGCCTACAACAACAAAGCAAAGCGATGCAATCTCTGCTCAGCAGAAAAATTTACATAATCAAAGCCGATAACTCAACACTATTAAACAAAAGATCCGAACTCATTTCAAAATGCCGCCACGAAAACAAATACTATCTATCAAACTTCAAAGTAGACCCCACATGAATACAATAGTATACTAATTATAAACTTCACACGCTGTAATATTACCATAAATTATTGTATATAAGGTACGTATATTTTTCACCGTAATAAAATACTGTCTGACGATCGCCCCAAGGCGTGAAACTCGGAGTAACAGAAATCTTACGGATCCTCTTTGACTCATAATATTAAGCTCTGCCCTAAAGCATTGAGCACTTTCGCTAAGCAAGATTTCAATTCCAGTTATATATATATATATATATATATATATATATATATATATATATATATATATATATATATATATATATATATATATATATGATATATATATATATATATATATATATATATATGGTTTAAGAAAAAGACAAATAAACTACAAGTTCATCCTTACAAGCCTGTTTCGTGGTTGCCCACTCATCAGAGGATTTAATAAGAGTATATTTTTACCGTCGCTTATATACAAATTGATTTACATAACAATAGTGGTGATGCGATGACCTAATCAGTGCGAAAATTAACAGTTCAATTGTTGCGTAGGAGGGCTTTGTTTCTGTGTCGGCAGGAAGACACGAGTTCATTGCGTTTGTTTAGTGTAGACAGTTCAGGTCGGCAGATGATTAGAAATTTTTCTTTGGGGCATAGGTTACATCTTTTACTGGAGCTACTGTACGGCGAGTGTGATGAGAGAATGCGCCAGGAAATAAAGTGATCAATGTTGTTGTCTTTAAGATTCCAAATGTGTTTACTGAGTTCGGTAGAGTTTTTGTGCTTAGCGTGGCGGAATGATGCGGTATGGTTCCTGTATCTTGTTTTGAAATCATTCTCCGTAAGTCCGATGTACGTTTCTGTCTTGTTGCTGTCTTTATTCGTTACTGTTGCTTGGTAAATGACTGATGGTTGCAGGCAGTTTCCGTCGAGCGGGCAGGTATTCTTTTCTCGGCAGTTGCATGTCTTGTTTACTTCAGTTGTAGTTGTGGTGGCGGTATCGTTGGCTTGTGAAGGCGATAGTACACGTCTGTTATGGTTATCGATAATCTGTTTGGTGTTGTTCATGCAGCTGTAACTAATCTTGATAGTGTTGCGGTTGAAGATTTTGTGAAGGTTGTGATTTTTGGGGAAGTGTTTATCTACTAAAGCGAGGAATTTGTGTCCGATGTTAGTACTGACGTTCTTGCTGAAGGGAGGGTTGTACCAGAGTATGTTGTTGCGTTGGCGGTTTTTTCGTTTGCTAGGTGCGGCGGGTTCGTATTGAAGGGTGTAGTTATATTGCTTTCGTCGAGAGCCTTCTGGTATGGAGGGGCGGCTTGGTCGAAGGACGCTTTGTTGGAAGACAGGGATGAAAGTCGTTTGTTAATGCCGGCGGGAATGTTTTTTGTAGTGATAGGCGGATGGTTACTTTCGCAATGAACGTATAGCAGCGTAGTATTAGGCTTCGTGAAGGGCCGGTAAGTGCCTTGGTTGAGGTTGAATGTGATATCTAGGAAGTTGATGGTCCGTTTGTTGGCTTCTATGGTGATGCGTAGTCCGTTATTGTTAAAGATGCGGCATATTTCTTTCTTGATGTTTTCTGTGTCTCTAGGTGTGGCGCTAGTGGTGGCTAGTCCGTCGTCTCGGTAAAGTCCTACATTTATGTTAAGGTGTTGGAGTTGCGAGAGAAGAAAGCTTCCTACAAGCTCGCACGTTTCCGCTCCGTCAAAGCTGCCCATTGTGACGTCAAATGTTGTGTACCAGAAGGCTCTCGACGAAAGCAAATATAACTACACCCTTCAATACGAACCCGCCGCACCTAGCAAACGAAAAAACCGCCAACGCAACAACATACTCTGGTACAACCCTCCCTTCAGCAAGAACGTCAGTACTAACATCGGACACAAATTCCTCGCTTCAGTAGATAAACACTTCCCCAAAAATCACAACCTTCACAAAATCTTCAACCGCAACACTATCAAGATTAGTTACAGCTGCATGAACAACACCAAACAGATTATCGATAACCATAACAGACGTGTACTATCGCCTTCACAAGCCAACGATACCGCCACCACAACTACAACTGAAGTAAACAAGACATGCAACTGCCGAGAAAAGAATACCTGCCCGCTCGACGGAAACTGCCTGCAACCATCAGTCATTTACCAAGCAACAGTAACGAATAAAGACAGCAACAAGACAGAAACGTACATCGGACTTACGGAGAATGATTTCAAAACAAGATACAGGAACCATACCGCATCATTCCGCCACGCTAAGCACAAAAACTCTACCGAACTCAGTAAACACATTTGGAATCTTAAAGACAACAACATTGATCACTTTATTTCCTGGCGCATTCTCTCATCACACTTGCCGTACAGTAGCTCCAGTAAAAGATGTAACCTATGCCTCAAAGAAAAATTTATAATCATCTGCCGACCTGAACTGTCTACACTAAACAAACGCAATGAACTCGTGTCTTCCTGCCGACACAGAAACAAAGCCCTCCTACGCAACAATTGAACTGTTAATTTTCGCACTGATTAGGTCATCGCATCACCACTATTGTTATGTAAATCAATTTATATATAAGCGACGGTTAAAAATATACTCTTATTAAATCCTCTGATGAGTGGGCAACCACGAAACAGGCTTGTAAGGATGAACTTGTAGTTTATTTGTCTTTTTCTTAAACCATATACTTCGCTCTACTTCCATGTATTGAGCACTGTTTTACGAAAATCAACACTACACTATATATATATATATACAGTATATATATATATATATATATATATATATATATATAAGTTCGCTGTTTGCTCCACTCCACACATACTATATATATATATATATATATATATATATATATATATATATATATATATATATATATATATATATATATATATATATATATATATATATATATATATATATATATATATATAATATACCATCTTCCTAAATTCTTTATTACATTTTACATAGTTGAGTTGCAAATCCTATAAAGGACAGTCCACAAGTCGATATACTTAGGTTATAGTATATGCTTGGGTATACAAGGTGGATGCCCAGACTTTAAAATTATTTGACTGAAACACTGGTAGAGATAAGCACGTTTGTGACCAAGAACACAACACAAGGGACACTTGCCAGACTTGAATCTGGATGTTTGGATCCAAAGATCAAAACATTTATCATTATGTCTCTGGCTATAGACTCTCAGGGCTGAGCAGAGAGATATGCTGGGAAAACAGGGTGATTGAATGAATATAATTTTTGTCTGAGATTGTTCCATGAAATCATTTCAATAATAGTCTTGCTGTATTTTAGTGAGGTGTAGGGTGAGACAAATTACAATAAATGTCAAGTAAAAATGTACAGCAATTCTACACACTAAAATAGATTTATTATCCAACATTTTTTCAGTTTTTCTTTCTTGAAAACCAGACTTAGCTTTGAACTGTGTTTTGCATTGTGCAGTCAGGACTACAACCAACCTGTTTATAATATTGGTTTTCCACAATAAAAATCATTTTTTGGATATTTAACTTGTTTTGTGTAGGGACAGGCTCCCATATAAGAGTGACAGGCCAGGGATACTTGTCAGAAATTTTGGGAAATACCCCTGAAAGGTACCATAATCCATCTGTGAGGCTCAAGTTTATTTTTACCCCTAAAAGCCAATTTAGACTGTTTTATTGATGAGTGATACAGTCCAACCAAGGGCCGCATGCCAGAAAAAAAAAATAATAATAAAATTAATTAATTAAATTAATAATACAGTCAAAACCTGTATATAACAGTCACCCTCGGGACTTCAGAAAGTGGCCGCTAAATACAAGTGGCCGCTTAATACAGGTTTAATACAAGTAGCAAATACGACTCAAGACTTTGAAAACTGGCCGCTTAATACTGGCCGCTTAATACAGGGCTGTTATATACAGGTTCGACTGTAATAATAATTTTCAAGTTCTGTTTATTTGGGGTTTTACTTTGAAAACACGTCACCTAAGATAATATCATATCATAATATGTAACAAAACATGATTTTCAACCCCAGGGTATAAATCTCAATAATTTTTTAACTAGATATACAAACAGTGGTCAGCAATAATTTCTGGTCAGTTTTCCAGCACATCAACATTTGCTCCTGAACCATATACAAGTAACAAGGTCTCTACGAATCTAGATCTAGACATCAGTGTTTCTTGACTATGTGGTGGGAGTCACAAATAAAAGTGATGGGGGTGATCGTCGGAAATTTTGAAAAGAGCCCCCTAAAAGGTACCAAAATCTTGTTTTGTGGTTGTGACTCAAATTCAATTTCACCCCCAAGAGGTGCCATTTCTAAGACAAAAATAGTTTTTGTCATATTTTTTTCCCCGGCTTAACCCTAAAAGGTACCAGAGTAAACTATAACGGTAGTAATTTTAGATTTCAACACCCCTAAGTGGTATTAATATAAACCACAACTGTTAACCCCTAAAAGATACAGCGATCACCTCCGTCACTTTTATATGATTAACAATTTATATTTCTCATGTAAATTTAGACAGGTACAAAATCAATTTATCATATATGTTCAAATCATATTTGGTATAACTCAAATTATTTGCATAAGACAATTCTACATGGATGTAAAGCTTATTAAACATGCAACTAGAGGCGTAAACAAAAGAAAAGACCACCAGAATAAATAGTTTGTAATTTAATTATCCACTCACTTTAACCCACGTACTGCTGTATAAACTCTGTACAAGGGAAATCCATGTGTAAACTGAAGGGTATTTAAAATACAATCGCCACCACGTATTTCATACGAAAGGCCGGTGCAACGTTCATCCGGCTGCTAGCTAGTGTGTACATGTACAGTCCTTTCGATATAGCCTGCAGTTTCCGAGTAAATAATCCCGGCGGAACTGCAATCACCAACTGAGATGATTACCACAAGCTGAAGGTGAGTTTTGTGTGATCGACTCACCGGCCGACTCACCACTGAATGAGGTCACGGGCGTGATTTTCACGCCGATAACCTTCTTCAAATCTGCAACGGTATATTCTCCAACTGATTTTCCAACCAAAACATCCATCGGATGGTTTTGGATTGCCACATTCTCCTTGTAAATTCCAGAGACGGCTACTGCCTACGTCCGCCATCTTTGATTTTTGGGTTCACTTCCGATTCAAATCCATTGTGTTTCAACAGCCAATCAAAAAAATTCAAAAAATTCAAGCGCCCAGAATATTGCAGAGTCTGAGATTCCTTGGTGCTGACCAAAAGGATCGTGGCCTCTGGGAACGAGATTGGGCCAAGATCGATATCACATTGAAGTTGAAGCTCTGCAGCAGACGTCAAAAGCTTGCAGGTGCATTCTTCAAACCGAAAGGCATCCTGTTGAACTCAAACAAGCCAAATGGCGCGATGAATGCCGACTTAGCCTTAGCCTGCTACCTGCTGATTGAAACCACTCGCGAGGTCGAGTGTGGTAAACAACTTGGCACCATTCAGCGCATCCAGACTTTCGTCTTTATTTCTGTATTTCAGTCTAGATATGCCTTTGCACCTACAGTACCGGCGTCTCATCATCACTTCTCTTCACAAGGAGTGAAGAGAAGTTAACAGAACATTGCAAAGAACCCAAAATCAAGATATCACAGAGACCGTTATGAAATGCATCTTGGTAAATACAAGTCCTGACACTAAAGGCATCCAAAAGAGTCTTCAATGAAATTAAGACCTGGAAAGATTACTGTTCATCTAAATTAACCCTCACTGTTTATGAAGGCTGTACAGTGTACATATATATATATATTATTATATATAGAACAACTGATGAAGATCAAACGACCGAAACATTTTAGAAAATTTTTTACATATCAAAGGTTGTCCGTCTTTGGTTTTATCTTCGAACTGGACTATATATATATGTATATATATAGTTCCAAATCAGTAGACACATTAGAATTTTTTTATTTATGGAGGAAGATTAAACTGCAAAACTCTTTAGCCTAAAACAATATGTAAGTCTGAACGCACATATCGCTTTAAAAAATGTATATTTATTAGTCCAGAAAAAGTTCATGGTTTTACATGTATGAAAAGGGGATTCATTAAAAGACTGATATTTTTAATTTTGTTGCAGAAAAATACTCATTCTACTCCAACATATAGCTAGCAGGGTTGTAATCAGACAAACAGTTAGCATGGTCTTAAACAGGGACCTGCACTATAAAAGGGATAGCTCCTCCCCCTCTTTGTCACGAAATCCCTGCTTCAGTGGCTTAATCAAAGATGGCGGACTATGCGAGCAAGAAGGGGAAAAATCGTTGATACAAAATACAAGTCGAATCCTACCTTGGGCTCTTTAATTTTACTTTAAAATACTCACTCTTGTGAAATAAAACCAAAAACACCAGTGATGCCTCTTTCATAGCTCAAATCCGAGATTTTAGCTTACCAAATTTGAATTTCGCGCCCGTAACGGTTCCCCCAATCGCGAGATGCTTGCACAATGACGCACAGACTCCTCGCAGCTGAGATGCGCCTTCTTGAGCCTTCAAAATGAATGGCTTGTGGTCTTTCTTATTTTAACATGCTCAACCCGTGGCTTAATGTTTAACAAACGAATAAAATTGATTGTGAAAAGACTGCTGTTCGCTCCATGGCGGATGTTGCGCCATATTGGAAAGTCGACTTCTGTCTTGGATTGAACCGCTTTGCGTACATTGCTATTCCTTGTCTTTAAATTTTCACGTTTATCGTCTATTCAGCTTTACTTCTCGATATGTTTTCGGCTGATTCTTCAGAAAAAAAACCCTGAAAGATGCCTTGTTGTGCACCACGGATAGTACCTGGAGACGAAGTTACGTACGCCACGCGAGGGATATCATTTGACTTTCGGACCGGGTAGTGTTTTGGCCGATGGAGAGAAAAGCGCCGGAATATTGTACTCAGTTATTCAAGGACAACCCTCGTACATTATTTTGTTTGGTCTAGCAATACCGTACAGCACCTAATAAAAGTAAATGATGCATTTATAGTGGAATGCGTGTGTGTTGAATGTGCACTCTACCCGTCTTCGACTTCTCTTCGACTGACGTTTGTAGTTCGTCGGACATGCTGTACCAACCGTCTATAGCCTGAATTTATACGCCGGGGGGTGTTTCATTGAGGTGGATTTCTAGATGCATTATCCGAGGTACAGTAATACAAAACACTTCAATTTCATACTGAATGTATCTACCTGATGTATGCACAGTGTTTCTGAAATTGTATGCCCATGTCTGGTGAAGATATTTGCCACATGCATATCGCTTCACAGTTTATACGGTCAGTGTTACGTTTAGATCTCTATAAATAAGGTTTGCTTGCTCCTGGGAGTATATAGTGAAATGATTCGCTACAACTCTGCTTTGAAATTCAGATTTATGTGTTTACCTAAAAATATTTCAGGATCAAAGGTCTTAGATATCTGCGGAACAGGATTACATGACTTTACGCTAAAGGGAATCAAGTTGTTTACTTCGTGCCGTTTGTTTGACAATGCATAGAATTCAAACGACAGTTAACGGAATAGTCAAAGGAAACTTCGCGAAATATTCACTGGCTAATATTTTCAAATCAACAAAGAAAAAAGCAACTCACTATAAGCTTATATGTTAGTAACAGAAGGAACCGTTTCTAATATTTGAATGCGCTCAGACATAATTTCGCGTTGTTGTGCCGCGCAAACTGAGGAGAATATTTCAACAGGGAACTGAAAGGATAGAACTATAAATATATATCTTTCCAAGTTGTTTTAAATAATTTTATGGATAAAATTCCTAGCTTCACTCTGACCTCCTCTAGCACCTTACGAGATTTCTTTCCCTGATCGACTCTGAGATGTTGACAGGTCGGTGTCTGGAATGAAATGACTGGCGGCTCGGCCAGTCCAAGGTTCCTTTTATAGTGCAGGTCCCTGTTTAAACTACTATAAAGGTCATGATGACCTGAGCTACTCAGATTTTTAAAACAACCACAGGCACGGAATAATTTATTTTGTTATTATGTATATGACTGGTTACTCAATTTCTCTGTGGAACCAGTTTCTTCAAAGCTTAATGACAGCCCTGCCAAAGAAAATACAGACAATTACCTTGCATCCTTAAACCGCCATAGCTGTTGGACTCAACCCTTGCCATCCATGAGCAGGCTACTGTGTTGTGAAAAAAAAATGATTTTCAAGTTGAGATTATTCTTGCTTACTTGACTAATTTAATCCTTTTTAACGAGTGAATGCTTTGCATGAACGAAGTTATAGCGTATAGCGGACAAATTTCACTCGCTCACTCGATCCCTCGGTCGATGGCCACTAGGTTGTAAACTTTAATGTATGCGTAGTACGGTAATTTATGCATTATCAGTAAACAAAATGGCGTCTGGCGCGGATCTCTTCTATTTTTCATACGGTATTTTCACTCCTACAATTACAATTAGACACCTTTTTGGAGTTCGAAATTGAAAGAAATAACCCTAAATAATACTCGACCGCCCAAAGAGGAGACATTTAGAATATTAAAAGTGAGTCACGTTTGAAGTTCTTCGATCGATTCAAGGCTGCAAGGCTGATCAAGGCTCAAGCTGTCGAAACTTAAACCAAGCTACGGACTTCAAGACTTAGGAAAACACTAAGTATGTTAAATGTTGTATCTTCTTTATACCAAGTGTATGAATAAAATCTAATATATCTGAATCATTCTATATTTTCTTTTGTACCACTATGGTATGGAATTCTATGATATTTTATTTTGTTTGCGTCTGAACTATAAAAACCCTTCAATGCTTTTTTTTCCAGCGTATATATTTAAAGCGAACTGATATTAGTACCTGTGTTTCTCATACTTGCGGGAAAAAAAAAAAAAAAAAAAAAAAAAACCTGCCTCCACTGGGATTCGATCTCGCGACCTTCGATACCTGAAAGATGATGCAAGATTCCTTTTTTGACTCACGGGGGACACACACGGGAGCGACGGGAGCGACAAGAGCCCTGGGTAAGTACTTTAAGAGCAAATGCACAGATATATCAGACAAAATGATAAAATCGTGGCCACAGTCAAAATGAAACATACCTTTATTTTCATTTTGTAGATAGCTATTAACAAGTTTTTAAAGGTTTTGGGGTTTAATTTTTAAAATACGACCGGATTTTCGAAATATTCGAGAAAATCGATTTCCCGCTGTGGCCAGCCCAAAAATAGCCTAATTAATTGGTAACAATTAGCATTCACTAAAACGCGCTCGCGTAAGTAGCACAGGCTATATCATCGGGAATTAGAACCTAATGTTAAAAGAAGAAGTATTTAGCACTTTACTTATGCCTGTGATTCGGTTCTAGATTATATTTCTCACAGCGAGAAAACACATTCTTTGATGGAGATTTGACAACGGCCTTCGCAAAGCGAATTTGACCTTACAATTACAAAGTAACTTTACGATATGTGGCCATTCTTCAATCGGGTTCATTTTGCGGCTATAGAGTGTTCAAATGCTGTTATTACATAAAATATAAAAATTGGTTTGGGTTTTTGAGGGAGCGCTTTATCAAATGTCATCGAAATCTGAGAATTTTCACTAAAATTGGAACTAATTTGCATATTGCGGTTTTGTTGACATCTGACAAGCGAGCGAAAAACTTACCTTAGTTGAAATTATTCCTTTAAAATCCGCTTCCAGTGACAAAAATACTGTCTTCCTTTGAAAGTGGTTCAGTGGGTCCAGCAATTGCCCATCTGATGCTGCAGTTTGACATTTTACAGAAAACGGACGACTGGCTGGTAGTGAAATTATTTGTGCGATTTTGTTGACAAGTACCGTATTAAGAACCGAAAACTCAGACTTTGGTTGAAATAATTGTTACAAATAAACTCCGCTAACTGCTTAAATAGGATGACTTTAATACTTTAGCATGCAGTTCAGCAATGGTCCATCTGACGCTGCAGGTCCAGATTTCGTTAAAAACACGAGACGAAGTTTCGGTCAAAGGTCACGAGTTCTTAGTGTAATGCGTGACGCTTCTGACATAAATTTGTAACGCATACCGATGCATGAAATGAAGGTTTCAAGATCACAAAAACTACAGCAAATTTATTTTTTTTCCTCTCCTTATAATTCAGTGATAATATGTTTATGAGCTGTTATACGAAATATACCTTCTACCTTTTTGTACAGTTTGCAGTCCCAATCAGACCGCCCTATCACTTTAAACTCCGCACGGCACCGGCGATATACCCTGGCTATAAAAGTATTAGATATACTAAGTGGGTTTGGTTGACTTAACATTTAAATTTATGATGAGATAAATTTACTGTAAAAATATGTTTAACTTGCTTGTGAAAGATACATTCTATATAGCCACTCGAATTGTCACTATATATGTCGACTTTGTAGAAGACTTTTCGCCAACCTCGGTCGAAAGACCCTGGGATCGAGGTTGACTTTTCTCCTAAAACTCTTGGTTATAGGCGATTGAGTAGATCAGTCACTCTCGATATATTCATATAGAAGCTTCAGCTTCAGCTGTGGCATCGTAACATGCGAAAGTGGTCAACACAGATGTCCTATGCCCCAATAGAAAACGAAAAAGTATTTTATGCTTGATAGCAGCTACACTTCTTCAAAAAATCTTCAATTCGGCTAATATACGGAGCTTTTAATCGTCTTTTTATATCACTGGTGGGGAGTTCAAAGTGGACACATATTCTGTTTAGCATGGAAATCGCAAACGTCGACAACTTGGTTTGTGTCATCAGCTCACATAAGTTGTAGTTGTCGTAGGTAATGGGGTGAACAGGTTGGATGTTTGTAAGAACTTCTTCCCTCAGGTCGTTGAACACCATTTCTGTTTCTGCGCTTTCGTCATCGGACTCACTTTGGGTGGAGTCACGGCCTTGGATGGTACGCTTAGACGCCAAACGGGAGAAGTAGCTGGTGATCTGCTGACCCGTCAAGAATTCGGCACTGTTAAACAATCGGTCACCATTTGTATCCCTTGCGCTTATCATTGAGCGAGCAACTGAGGCAGCGTTGACTTTTGTCCTGTTTGCTCTCCGATAATGAACTTGCTCATCAAATAGTTCTTCTGTTTCTCGGTAAATCGTGTTCTTGACGATTGACTGGTCTTGAGGGCCCATCCCATTGGAAGTAAAGGGGCCGGCTGATTTGCTGCCGATTGATTTTCGGCGCAATGTTGCAGGTGTGGAACACTTGCGAACTGCTCTTCCAGTCTAACGGCATAACCCCGTACAGCTTTGTCCAGCAAGGTCTCGCGTTCCAGGGCACGTTCGTGCTTACCGCAATCCAAATGATGTTGTAAAGCAGAAACCGCTGGTATGATTTGATACAGCCATCTTCAGGGCAGAGGAATAGCTGCGAAGGAGCTGGAGGGTCCGATGACTCGTCTGAACTTGACGTTGTCTTAGGTTTGGTTGATCGAGACTTCAGAGAGGTAAATTTATCTGATAGTTCTTCAGTCACATTGCTAGACAGCCTTGGAATTGGAGCATTGTTGTTACCTGTAAATTTGCTGAGTTTGACGTTTTACCAGGTCCAATCCCGTAGGCCTTCCAGGTTGTAATGGAGTCTTCGCCATACTCGACGTTAGACACCATACTAACACCATCAAACTTAACATGGGTAGAGGTACTTGGTGTTGCTAATTCGCACAACGTGACGTGAGTCCAGGTACACCTCCAGCCGATCTCATGGCATCAACCATTTGAATAGCATTCTCGATGTCGTTACCTTCATTAAGGTGGACTCTCATATGGGCCTTGATCGTTGCCGCCTTCCTGTCACATGCACCTTTTCCCCCTTGAGGATCTGAAAAGTCAAGTCGTTTAACGGTAACTCCATGGAACTGGCCGGCCTTCGGGGCACAGGTTATAGTTGCTCCACTTCTGTAGCATCCAGCGTTGTCTTGTCTGTAAATGACAGTTTTCAGCGATGGCATAATTGCTTTAAGCTTACCGATGACGTCTTCCATGATTGCTAACACAGTGCTGCTATCTTGGCTGCATAATTGGAATACGTGGGCGAATGTCATCATCTGTATTTGTTGACTGACCATGACCCTCCGCGTCGCCACAGTGATATGCCAAGAGAGGCCACGCTTTCCAAACCAGTCGCGTTGGCTCTCACGGTACTTGCGCGGCAGAAACTTCATGGCCCAGTCTTCAACCAGAAGCACAGATGACTCATCTAGGTCATCTATGACATCGAGCCGCGCCTGATCCTGATTGAGGCTGCGTAGAAGATGGGCCTTCCAGGCTTGAATGCCGGAGATCGCTTGGTCAGCGATAAAGCTCAATTCCTCTTTAGCATCTTCGCCAATGTTCTCTTCTGTCCATCATTGCAAGAGCCTTTTCGATATCTGAAAGAGCTGTTGCCAATACGTCACAGCGGTCGCAGCGATCTGTATGTTGGTGGTCACAAAGAGCCTGGAAATCCCGATCTCTGGGGTCACTCAATGCGTACTGTAGGCAATGATCTGCAACGCAGGACTCCTTGAACACGTGCACCTGCCATAATTCAAAATTCAAACAGTTATTGAATTCGTTACTTATTGTAAAAGAAGAAATAAGCTTTTCCAAAAAAAAAAAAGAAGCACGACGCAGCTTATCCCAGTCACGGTTCTGGGTCGAGATTCCTTCTGCTTGATAAACTTTGCCTCAAGACTATATCATTAATTATCATTTTTACCTACTTTATTGAATGCCTGCGTAGGCACGCACTTCAGTTAATGTTTGGGCGCGATTTCGTTTGGCGCGCGCAGGGCGCGGGAAAGAAAGGGCGGTGAATCGCGCACTGCGCTCTAGTGCGATGTTTGATGCGGAGTGAGACTGGGTCGAGAGCGCTCGAGTTCAAAATATATCGGCAAATGAAGTTCAATAGCTGATACAGAAAAGGGATTGCTACAAGCAAGAGAACGGTACGGGATTTCCACGTTTTTGTAGAATAATCATTTCAACATGTTTGTAAAGCTGTATGCAATAAAGAACGGGTTCAATATGTAAAATCAACAACGGATTTATTTAAAATAAGTCGAGCTGCTTCGAAACGCGTTGCTCTTTTAGTTTGGGCGCGAAAACACATACGTTAATTGCCTACGATCTAAAGCAGCTAAAAGCGTAACTTTCGGCGTACGTATAGAGCACCCTTCGCTTTTTCATCGGGGTTTGAACTTTTGGAGTTAGACGATATAGACGTCCGTACATAGTTGTTCTCTCCATAATACGATGAATTTGGTCATTTGACGTTGTTGTTTTGCAGAGGACAGCTACGAAATGTACCAATATGTAGAACGCAAGTGCAGAGCTATTGTATTGCTAATTAAACCAGGGCGCAGGAAAGATCTGTATCGCCCTGGTTTGATTAGCAGTACAATGGCTCCAGTGCTCTCGACCCAGTCTCGCTCCACATCACCCAAGAGCGCAGTGCGCGATTCGCCGCCCATTCTTTCCTGGCGCGCGCGGAGAGGCTCGTCAAAATCCGCCTCAAAATAACTCAAGTGCCTGCTACGCAGGTTACGTTAAGTGGCACAAGGATGTGCGATTCTAGTGAATGGGAAACTAAAACCTCTATATCAGTATCATAGACCGTATCGCCTTCCTCAGAAATAAAAGTTGTCGAACGATTTTTATTAAACTTTCCCTGAATGTTCCCTACCAAGCACTTTTTCGAAAAATACAATAAAAACGATAGGTCACCGTGCTCGCAAAGAGATATGATGGACCAATGTTACCCCATTTATGCCTGTACTGGTACTAATCACGCGCGTAGTTATTTAATCGGTTCACGTAACATTTCGCGGTAGCTAGAAGCAAAGTTTATAGTAATACTCGAAAGAAACTTGATAGGTTGAAAGTCTCGATCATATGGAACAACTTAATATATAATTTGTGGAAAAAATCACACAAATTCAAATGACATCGACTCAATACGTTCCTCCGGTTGATGTTTTCAAGGTCATAACTTGCACTCACGAGTAACGGTTTTGTGCACGCTTTTAGCGATATCTCTTTTTTCCTTCGAAAATGTTTATTTTTTATTTTTTTTTAACTTAAAGAGGATAATTTGAACATCAAAATTATGCTCGTTTACGAAAAACGATTATTTACCTCCCTGGCGAGCATAGCCACAAAGAAAAATCCGCCATGTTTTTAATGTGCGCGCGCTAATTACGCGCGAAATTATGCGCAGTATGGATGCGCAGTGCAATACTGAGGAATCACCTCAAATGCAATGTATTCAATATACCGTCTTACCTTGAAGTCGCTTTTCAGGTAGCGCTTAGCTGACATAAGGCGTCCCTTCTGTTCTCTAGCCCACGCCATTCCCATTAAATGATCCCCCAAGCGCTCTGCAACATTGATGAGGTCGTCAAAACCCTGAGCTCCAGCACAACTGATATAGTCAAGACCTTGTAAAGACTTTCTAGTAGAGGCTACACAAACAGAAAGGATGTTTAACAGAGTTCGGCGGCTAAGTGGGGTAAAGTTGGACTCCTCTGCATATGCAAGGTATTGCTTTACAATAGACTCGGGGATTAACACTCGGATAACGTTGGGGACTGTCACAACCTCATTTGTTGACAGCTTGACAGTTTTCTCTCCGAATGGCAAGTCCTGGATAATATGCGGACTGCTTATGAAATCCAAAAAGTGGTCGACCTGTGTGGGTGACACGAACAATTTTGTCTGCGATGACTGTGGCATTGGAACACCTCTTCCATGAAGCAATGTATGCTTTCTTGCAGCAGTGAAGCGATACCGAGTAAGGCCAGGGATCCATTTTATCAAGGTTCGAAAGGTGACTTTGTCTGCCATTATCGAAAGTATTTGCCGCCTTGTATCCCAGGTGCTTGCATTATTATAACACTCTGACAGAGCATTCATGAGTATGACATCCACATCCTCATCCTCGCTCTCGCTACCACTTAAGAATTGGTGGTTTAACGATGGAACAAGTGAGTGCCACAACTCTTTAGATTGATTGGGCGCCACTTCTTCTAGGACAGCGCTCACTGCCTGTCGTGCCTTGCGAAGATGGCGACGTCGCGTTCTTTCGCTTGCTTCATTCAATGGAACACTTACAGGATGCCTGACTGGGCTGACATCCTTGCCTTCTAAGAATTCATTCATTTTGGCCAGCGGCGAAGAGACATCGTGCCTCCTGCTGCGGGAATCAGGTGTTTCGTCCAAACTGGAGAGTGAAGGCAAATAAAAGCTCCCCCCTGGCGTCTCGACATTGGAGGGATGGTACGCAGGTGTTGGCGTACTTTGCACCAATGGGACAGCCCAATAGACTTGTCCTGCAATAAATTGTGAATGGAAACCTGCTCAATACTAATATAGCCTGTGGCTTATCTTGCCGGATGTCTAATCGATCTGGACTCAAAACGTCAATAATTAATTTATTAAAATTTTCTTTATTATTTTGATTCAGATAACAGGAAAACATTTACACTTACCAATGTCATGTTTTCTATTCGCAGAATGATTTCGCTTTCGATGTCAGACGGTCGGTCCGCGTTCTCGTTTTCAGCGTCTCCCAGAAGCTTACGGCAGTTAGAACACACCCCTGTGGAAATAAATGCCACGCCTTTAGACTGATGGCTGCATATACGTTCGCAAAAGTCGCAAAAATATTATGTTAAGTATGTTTAAGTATGAACATTTCAATCAACTCCTTATAAGCACGTGTTATTCAACTTTGTTTTACTAAAGACAGCGGCATGCGAAAGAATCGAGAAATGAACGCGCAAATTACATGTAGAGATTCCAGTCAGGGGTTGTTAGCAGGCCATTTCCGCAAGTCTGGGGGAACACTTTTAAAGGCAAAACATCAGTACGTATGCGCCTGCAATACTCGGAAATCGGATGAGCGCCCCTCTCAAATATGTTCTCATAACATCTTACGCATCCCATTGAAGCAATTAGGAACGGTCCAGAAATTAGTGTTGTGTATAAAAAAAGTCGATGTAAGCTGTGTGTCTATAAATTGAAAGCTCGGTTTACTAGCATACTCGATTCTGACTATATTAAATAATTTAATACAGCACCTTGTCATTACAGTTACCAAATGTACTGTTTGCGTACTCCAGTACTTTAAGCTATGTAAATATATTATAGGAAATGCCTGACTTTACCTTAAGTTAACGTAACTATTGTAAAAAAAGTAGACAAGATTGCCTCACCTGCGCCAACGGGAATGAAAATTCCTGTCTCCTTCAAAACGATGTGCGATCCAGACTTACTTAGGCCTCTCTCTGCTTTCGGATTTTTACCAGAGGTTATGTTGTGCTTCGACAGATTTACTGGTATGGAGCACTTATCAGAACTGCGCTTCCAGCTAACACCCAGGGATGCACGATGTTGGGGGCATATGGTCCAGTTTTTCTACATTTCGAGGCGGTGCAAATATAGACGCTCTCGCCAGTAACAGCTCTACTTCACTTTCAATTCCGATGATGGAAAAAGCTGACTTGTGTCTTGAAATATCTCGATTACAGCTGAGCAAGGAAACCAATTCCACTGATCTAGTTCTATCTTTCGCATCGAAACCACAGTGGCCACCAACAATGGCGAGAAACGAACACGCGCTGCTCTCCATAGCGCACTACTGACAAACACTATCAAGACACTATAAAGACGGACTGTGAATTATGCAAAAAAGTCTACTTCAGGATAGGAGTTGTCCATTTCGCGAAAAGCCGTGACAGTAAAAACTGCATGAACTCACCAGCCCACCTTTTCTTGGTTGTGTAGATGCAAAAATGGTCTCTGCCTCTTTTGTATGTTTCACATCGGGAAATTTTTCAAAGCAGATTCGAAATTTTATTTTCGTCAAATAACTTTCGTCTCAAGAAAACCCGTGCACCACTACACCAGTGTAAACATTCAAATTGGATCATGAAATCTGATTAGCTTTACAGGGAAAATATGCGTGTAAAACTAATCAGAGTTCGTAATTCAATTTGGATGTTTGCACAGGTGTAGTGATGCACAGGTGTAGTGATGCACAGGCTGCCGGAGACGAAGATATATTTGGGCAGCGGATTCCTTGCACATTTTTCTTCAACCGACTTTTACCCGAAAAAAGTCTGGATGGGGGTATCTCCACAACACTAAACTCTTAAAAGTTATGTACTTTAACAGCTAACAGCAAAGAATGGCTGCAAAAGTAAAATTCAATTACATGAATTAAAAAACCTTAGCAAAGTACCCCTGAAGACCAATTTCAAACAGACTTTTGTTTTGAAGGCGTGAATTTTTACCGATATTTTATTTAAAATTATTTTGATTTTTGCACAAGTAGCTTACGCTTCATCCATCATTCTGGTTTTCTTTAAAGTTTTCGTTAAGTTAAATTACTAAAGTAAAACTAAATAATTTTTTTTCATTAAACTGACCGTTAAATTTTGTTATTTTAGCACTTTTGAGGGCCGCATACGTTGGTTGGTCTGAGCGCGGTAGACCGCGGTAGAACTGGGAAATACAAATATATAGATTATATTTCATCTACGCGTAAACAGCTGGCAAACACCGTTATAAAGTGTTTTGTTTTTCTATAATAGAAATAAGGAGTAAATAAGTTATATTTGTGTTGTCTTATAATCTTACAGGCAGGAAAGAAAAGTTTATTCAACACGGTGTGCGTTACAGCTTTTATCACGAGCGTCACGTAAGCGTGCATGTTATAGTCGTGACACTGGCACTTTAGCCGTTCTAACCGGGTACTCAACAATATTCAGAAACCTTCAAAAATCACTGGTTTCACAAGAGAACACTCCTTTCAGATTCAAGCAATACTTTCACATATAGTTCGTGAAATATTTGGTACAGTATACCGGACGGTGTGATCTTTGGCGGTAGTCTTATTGACTTTGTCAAATACGCCTTTTCCACTACATCCACTACTTACATGGTCTTCCGTTTTCTACAAAAATGTCAAACTGCGGCATCAGATGGACTGGACCACATTCAAAAGGAGGTTAGCCTTTGTAATTGGAAGCGGATTTTGACGCAATAGTTGAAACAATAGTTTAAACTCAGGTAAGTTTTTCGCTCGCTTGTCAGATGTCAACAAAACCGCAATATGCAAATTAGTTCCAATTTTAGTGAAAATTCTCAGATTTCGATGACATTTTATAAAACGCTCGCTCAAAAACCCAAACCAATTTTTATATTTTATGTAAGAAGAGCATTTGAACACTCTATAGCCGCAAAATGAACCCGATTGAAGAATGGCCACATATCAAAAAGTTACTTTGTAATTGTAAGGTCAAACTCGCTTTGCGAAGGCCGTTGTCAAATCTCCATCAAAAAATGTGTTTTCTCGCGGTGAGAAACATCATCTAGAACCGAATCAAAGGCATAAGTAAAGTGCTAAATACTTCTTCTTTTAACATTAGATTCTAATTCCCGATGATATAGCCTGTGCTACTTCCGCGAGCGCGTTTTAGTGAATGCTAATTTTTACCAATTAATTAGGCTATTTTTTGGCCGGCGACAGCGGGAAATCGATTTTTTTCAAATATTTCCAAAATGTGGCCGTATTTAAAAAAATAAACTTTAAAACCTTTGAAAACTCACTAATACCTCTCTACAAACTCGAAATGAAGGTAGGTTTATTTTTTACCGTGGCCGCGCTCTGATCGAGATTTCTGTGCATTTTCTCTTAAGTGGACACTTTAATAACCCTACTTAAAGTATCTACCAAGGACACCGAGTTGCTGTTGTCTTGAGCTGGAAGTGGCTTGATTTACTCACCAAATGACTGGTTTCAGTGGCTATGTTCATCTTTTCTATTCATGGATCTATTTAGACGCTCGACAGTGTTTTTTGCTCAATCTCCATATTTCCTTGGCCTCCGCGAATGGACTCGAATGGACTCTTTTAGTCAGCGCGATGGACGATGTTTATATCATACGCATGTAAGCTTATGTTATTTTAGTTGCATGAATGGTTGAAATAATTTTAAAATATTATTATCGGAACGAGGAAGCGTTGCGTGACGGAGGACAAAAACATAAGATTTACCTTTTATTTTCATAGTATCTCAATATGTTTTTTTTAATCGGAGAGCAAACCCATTTTGATAATTTAACTGTAGCTAATTTTAGTCCAAGAATTGCAACTTCATAGATAACTGTAGTATTTTTCTGTCCAAGAGTTTCGTGTATGACAGAACTGAAGACGAATGAATGTTTACATATAAAATTAATTTTATATTGTGCGTGCGAAGCACAGACTACACAAACAAGATCAGAATGTTTTGAAATGATTGAAATATTTTATTTCACGAACAGCAACTTGCTTTCAAATAAAACTCAAACCAGTTCGAACATATTGGCCGAATATTTAAACGACGTCTAAAAAGTTAGTCAATGAGGTCTAAATAAACTTATATGCAGGTCAGTCTATTAAAGTCGCTAAATGTTTTTTTAGTCTGTGCAGAGGTCTATAACTAGTTATAGACCTCTGGTCTGTGTTTATATACACCTTCTAATTATAAACGGGGTTTACTGTACGGTTAATAGGCTTAATATAGTTAAGTTGGCCAGTCAGTTTGAAATCGTATTAGGCCATGGTTTTGTTAAACCCTGTGTAAACCTTGTTTTTAAAAATATTCGGCCCATAAAGTTGGCGATTATCGAATATCAGTGATTAAAGACTTTTCGTTTGAGTTTCCCTCCTGACCAACACTGATTTGGACGTGAATACGAAATACACCGGCTTGCGTGAATGCCGCGCGGAATCTATTGTTCTGTTTCGAGAAATAAATCGTTTCCTCGAAATACCTATTCGAGTCAGACTCAAAACTCGAAACTCGATTCTCAAAAGCATCGAGGACGAGACTGTCAACTTACATTTACCCGGTACTACTGCATATTTCTATGTTAATTAATTTATTTACTTTTCCATTCACGAGTTGGCACATAGTGCCTTTGATTTGTTTCTAAATCACTTTAACGTTTAACAGATTTATTAAAAACTGCAAGAGGCACATCAGAGCACCGTTTATAACAGGGCAAAACAGTATGCAAAAGACGGTCATGATCAAAATGTATCTTCTCTACGAAAAAATTACACTAAACCTTCAAACATGTAATGAGAATCTATCACCTCATCTTAAAATAACATGAACAAATTAAAACCAAATCAAATCACAGTACCAAGCACTTGCTTGACAACCAGTAATCATCCAAATATATATATATACATTGTGTCTTTCCTTTCATGAGGAAACAGTCCTAAAAGTATGTTGAGTAGTCCAACAACATAATTACAAACTAAGGAGAAGGAATTTTCGGCGTCCGCCGTAGTTCCATTCACGATCGGAAATTAGTTACGATAATTTACATTCCCCTGAGAAAGAAAGGAAAAAAACTTACCATCGGTTCTCAATCAGTCTTCCAAACATTTTATCAACGATTAGCTGAAAAACGCAATCTGTGTGTCCCTTCGATAAATGAATGTTTCACGAAGCAGGTCCGCCATCTTGGATTCCGTGCCATTTTCAAAAGGATTCCCATGAGCCTCGCGGGGGTTTCGGGGCTGGTCAGCAAACCCCTTTGATAAGTGACGTAAATTAATTCCAGTTTCACGGAATCTCACAAACACCTCACGATGGAGTCTCTCCGAAAAAACTAAAACAAATTGTTTTTGCACGCTTTGACAGAGCTGGAAACGCCGCCTATATACTAGTCACGTGAAATACGAGTCACGAGAAATACTAGTCACGCGAAATACTAGTCACGCGATCGCAGCTTTGCTACACTATGTTAAATACTTTGATTGCCTTAAAAACAAAGCTTCCAGACCACAACAGTGCATGCAACAGATCAACAATCTTAGGTTACCTTGGATGTCAGCAAACCCCTTTCAAATTTGATTGGACGGATAAGTGACGTTAATTAATTCGGTTTTCTCGGAATTAGAAATATTATCTCGAGACAGAAGTTCTACAACAACGCCTCACGATGGAGCCTCTTTTAAAAAACCTCAAGCAACAAGTCACTTGCTCGATTTGTCTCGATACCTACAACAAACCCAAAACTATATCATGTCTTCACACATTTTGCTGCGAGTGTTTGACGAATCATGCAAGAGCGAGCCACAGACAAGGAAAATTCAGATGCCCCGAGTGCCAGGCACAAATCGATTTACCCAAAGGAAATCGCTTCGACAGTTTTGCCCGAGCAGTTTTTTCCACAACAGTTTGTTGAGTATCCTTGCTGTTCGACGGAGTGGCGATGGAAGTGGCCTTAACTGTTCTCAATGTAGGAAAAACAGCGACCAGATGTACTATTGCTTTGATTGTGGACGATTTATGTGCCCTGACTGCTTCAACGCGCACGAATTGCTAAAGGCATCCTTTGAAGGGCACAAAGTGACGCCAGTGAATGAGTTTCAAGCAGAAGATTACGAAGCCTTGCTAAAGCGACAGCCATTTTGCTCGGAACAGTTCCACGAGAAAGAAATAGCGCGATTTTTCTGCTTCCCGTGTGAAGCTTGTGTCTGCCAAATTTGCTTAAACACGAATCACCGAAATCACGAGATCGTTTTACTCGACAAAGCGGCCCATGACGAGAAAGACAACATTTTGTCTGACGCGGAAATGATGAAAGAAAAAATAAGCGAGCTTCGTGAAGTGATTCGACAATTTGAAGAAACGACTTCTGCCCTGGAAACCAATGTCGCAAACGCCAAGCGAGGAGTCTCGCAAGCTGCTGAACAAGCGATCGCAGAGGTTCGAACGCGCGAGCGAGAGGCGATTGTATCCATCGAGACGACACGCGTGACGAGATCGAGAGAATTAACTCGGCTATGGAGAAAGCGCAGTTCTTGCTCAAACAAATGAACCAAGCGGTTGAGTTTGCTAATAATCTGGTTCAGAGAAGCTTAAGCTCGGATAACATGCAGAACAAAGCAACTTTGAAACAGAGATTTGAAGAGCTTCGTGGAATTGAAGTTCCAAAACATCAGGAGACCTCGTACGTCAAATTTTCGGCGGCTTCTGTAGAGGGCTTGAAATTGGTCTTTATTGAGACCACGGAAAAGATCGCAGATGCAAAAACTATCAACGCTCGAAGGACTGAAACAAACTCTTCAGGCTGGTGTAGAAGCAGAGTTTACTTTATGCCCCAAAACATCAGAAGGGGAGATAAGTAACCAGGCTGATCTTGAAGATCGAGTTGAAGTTCTGATAGAACCTGCTGAAGATGTAATAAATGTGATTGTCAGTAAAAAAGAGGACGGCAATGTTCAGTTGAAGTTTACACCCAAAGTACCGGGCGCCTACAGCATTGAAGTGAAGATCAATGGCGATAAACTTCCGACCTGTCCTTTTACTATGCAGGTGAAACAACGTGAACTTGTTGTAGTCGGAGAGTTGGACTTGAAGTTTTTTCAAGGAGATCAGCTACAAAATCCATATGGAATCGCTGTAAACACGAAAGGGAAGATTGCCATAACAGATTATAATGGAAACTGTCTTTTTATATTCGATCATGAAGGTAACCGCTGTTTAAGGAAAATTGGTAGCAAAGGAAACAATGCCGGGCAATTTAACTACCCATCTGGTGTTTCGTATTTAAACGACAATGAGATTCTTGTTGCAGATCAAGTGAATCATAGAATACAACACTTAAATATCCAAGACAGGAACTGTTGTGAAAAGGATTGGAAAATATGGTGCAGGAAAAGGAGAGTTGATGAATCCTGTTGATGTTTGTTTGGATGATGACGGGCGCATTGTTGTAACCGAGTTGGGCAATAATAGAATACAGGTGATGTCACAAGAGGGTGAGAGTATTTTCACATTCGGAGACAGCGGACCGGAGAAACTCAACCATCCTAATAGCTGCATTCCTTACAAAAACTCGTTCCTCGTGTCTGATAGAGGAAATAAATGCATTAAAGTTTTCGATCGGGCAGGAAATTTCTTACACAAGTTTGGAAAACAAGGGAATCAAGACGGACAATTTAACTGGCTGCACATGCCCCGGGTATACATCTAGACAACTCCAGTAATCTTCTTGTATGTGATTCTTACAATAACCGAGTTCAGCAATTTTATTTAGACGGTCGCTTCACTGGCAAAACTATCACTCATTTACCACATCCTACTGGAATAGCAACAGCGCCAGACGGACGTATTCTTGTCGCAAGCTTTAAAGCTGAGAAAGTATACATATTGAAGTAGGTGTTTTAATCGTCAGCACGTATTTTAGTTTGTACCCCGATTTTGATTGAAATTCTGGGTCTCTGTTTAGTATGATGTCATGTTTCTAAGGTCATAAACCTACATTCCGGCCGATGTCAGCAAAACTGTTATCACATCAGTTATGTGTGAGTAAATGCCAGTCCAAATCGTAACGAAATTAGCGTTTTTTTCTTAGTTTTTGTTACCTGGGTGTGGCCCTGAAGAAAACTCTTGCGCCCAGAATAATGTATATATTTGTAAACTAGCTAGGAAATATACTCTAAGTCTTTTGCGTCTTTTCGCAAGAGAAGTTTCGAGCCTCATTGTGTACTGAATCCAAAAATACAATATATGCTCTGGAGTTATTAAGTTAGCAAGTCATCAGGTTATCCACCTTCCTCCTCCTCCTAAAAAAATTTGGATTGAGAAACATCTTTGAATATTTTCGTGCTATGATATGGTGTGTTTGTTTATCTTAATAAAACGACCATAACATTTCAAACCCACTTTCAAAACGTTTTTCCTGATAAGTTCATTACTGTAAACAACTTAACTGATTAATATACCATAGCTGTACATTCTAAAACACGAGTGTCACGCCACAAAATGTAATCTGATGTACAAAAATGTATTAGTAACGTAAACATTTTACATTGATGTAATATTCTTGACGTAAAATGTAATAATGTAATAATGTTTGATACAAGTGTAATAAATACGTTAACAAAAAATATAATACGTTTTGATGCAAAAGGTAATTAAGAAAATGCAATGACACACTCATTGGTATTGATACGGAGTGCCGGATAAATAATTGTTTAGCTTTGTTTGCTTAGAAAAAAAAGAGATAGTTCAAAGTCAAAGTTGCTCCGGGCTGCAGCATTAGAAGACTAAGTCCAATTGCTATAAATAGACAACACATCTTGGTTTAATATCATTCTATTGGAATTTCAACAACATTGATGCAAACACTGTCAGAGTCAAGGAAACTTCAACAGCTTTCATCGCTTAGCAACCGTGTCGTATCCTCATTACGTCATGCGCTGACGTGGCAAGTAGTCCTAAAAACTCGCGCTATTTCTGACTGGACAACAAGAATCGGAAAGTTTTGGGCGGATGCTCGACCTCCAGCCCACGATTTAAAGTTTCACATTGTTGGAAACTTGATTTTCATATGTCGATCTCACAAGATCGTCTACTACTACTTATGGCCTTCATTCTTTTCAGTACCTTTCTTCAAAATCCTGGAACTCCCTACCCGATAATTATAAATCTATCACTACGTACAATGAATTTATTAATGTGATTAGGAAATACATTTTTACAGACTTTTAATTATTCTCTTGATTCTAGCTATTAATTAATTATTATTTTCTGCTATACTTTTGTTAATGTTTTCCATTTATTTTCTCTCGAAGACATTAGCTCTAGCCGGAGCTCTGTACTCGGTGCTACCGCTCCGCCAGCGACACTCCGTGTAGTACATGACTACACCGGAGTGTTGCCCCCCCCATATCTTAACCAAAGAACAATGAGCGGCAGTAAGAATATAGTACAATGTACCGCGTATTTAAGGTTGAAAGATGAATAATTAATTCATCCAAGCCTGCCTGGAGCCTGTTTCAGACGCACAAGCTAAACTCTATGAAGAGTTTTTACCTGAGCTGATTAAGGCCTTCTTTCTCATAACCTGTCTTCTTGAATTTGTTACAAAAGGGTAAAGAGAATTTAGAAATTAATCATGACCACATTATTCAATAGGAGCAAATGTATTCCTTTCTTTGGTTACACTTATACAAATTGCAAACAAAGACTATACGTGCTATAAACAACTAGTTAGCTTACAACAGCTACTGATGAGAGAAGCAGTGAGAGGGAGAGGGACTCGGTAAATTTCAAGTTGACTAACACCTCTACCGAGTTTTCAGGGAAAGAAACCGTTACTATATAAGCTGTGCATGTGGTCACTTAAAAAACAATTGACTGATAAAACAATTTCTGTGTTAAGAACTCCGTAATTTGGAAAGTGCACAATTTCTTTTTCAATTTCCTTCATATTTGTGTGTATTATTTCTTCCGAGTTCCTTCGGTTTTGTTAGTTCTCGCTTTAATTCCTTTGAGAGAGTTCCAAGTACTGGTACGACTTTCTAAATAATTCCTAAAATAGTTGCTCGCGAGATTAAAACAAACACCGCTGATAAATCAATCTCAGATATTTCCTGTGTTGTGGAGATAAAAAGTTTCTCATACTAATTTCTTGCCCTCACACAAAGCCATCTCAGCTACTTCACTAAATAATTATATAACAACATTTTCCAGTACAAATCCTAACCAACCAACGGCCAACATGTTGTTTCATACTATTAAATCAACCTTTCGTGTTAACTCAAGTCTGCCAAATGCGTTGCTGATTAAAGAAATAGCTCCTGCACGCTTTGCGTGCCTATGTTTATAAAAAAATCGTACTGAGATTTTTTTAATTACTTCATAACTCGCAATATAAAATAAAGAGAATGAGTTCTTCGCAGTTATACATCAACTTAAGCAGTTGAAAAGACCATGACCTCTGCGAAGGTCATGGGTTTGAATCCTGTTGGAGCCTGAATTTTGTTCAGGCCTTCTTTTCAACTGCTTAAGTTCATATAAAACTGCGAAGATCTTATTCTCTTTAGTTCTTTCCACCGCAGTTCACGTATATGAATTATTTCATATATATAGTCATCATCACCAAAATAATATTATAATAGTTTGATTGACTTAAAGCAAAGCTTCCAGACTACAACAGTGCATACAACAGATCAACAATCTTAGGTTATCTTGGGGTCAAATAACCCCTTTGAAATTTGATTGGACGGATAATATAAGTGACTTTATCATTCGATGCTTTATTTTCTCCCTTTTCATTGGCCGAGAGCCCACCACGTGATCTGCGAATAACTGCCTACGAATGATGGTCTACTCATGCGTACAACGGCGCAAAGCTGTTTTGCTGCAAATAATGTCTGCTCGTGCGTAGTTGTGTCCTCTTCTGTAAAAAATGGCAGCTCGTTTTCCAGAGTTGTTGAAGAGCGATTGGCCATGTTTACTAGACACAAATAACAGCAAGAATACAAAGAAGGCAAGTTGAATTTATGTGTTGAGTGTTTATGTATAATTTACAGTCAACTGAATAAATTATTGAATTAAAAAGAAATGGCGACTTCTGCGATTACTTCAGCAAGGCAGCACGGCTTCCCGCTTACCGAAAATAATTGGATCGAATGATAAAACAATTATTGAACTCAATTATCGCAAAATATCGTGATTTTTCAGTGCCACTGAATTTTTTTTAAGTGGTCAGGATTTGCAGGGCAGCAATTATTCATTTATTTAAATTGTCAGTGTCTCGCAGATCAATTATTTGTCTCAGCCGTCTGCTCGCCACTGACAAATCACGATATTTTGGTCAACCTCGTCCAGTAATTGTTAATTAATGAATTTGGTTTTCTCGGAATCAGAATAACATTTCGAGACGTTAATGAATTGTTAATAGTTCGCAACACCTCACGATGGAGTCTCTTTGAAAAACCTCAAGCAACAAGTTACTTGCTCGATTTGTCTCGATACCTACAACAAACCCAAAATTATATCATGTCTTCACACATTTTGCTGCGAGTGTTTGACGAATCATGCAAGAGCGAGCCACAGACAAGGAAATTCCGATGCCCCGAGTGCCAGACACAAATCGATTTACCTAAAGGAAATCGCTTCGACAGTTTGCCGAGCAGTTTCTTTCACAACAGTTTGTTGAGTATCCTTCCTGTTCGACGGAGTGGCGATGGAAGTGGCCTTAACTGTTCTCAGTGTGGGAAAAACAGCGACCCAGATGTACTATTGCTTTGATTGTAGTCGATTTATGTGCCCTGACTGCTTCAACGCGCACGAATTGCTAAAGGCATCCTTTGAAGGACACAAAGTGACGCCAGTGAATGAGTTTCAAGCAGAAGATTACGAAGCCTTGCTAAAGCGACAGCCATTTTGCTCGGAACAGTTCCACGAGAAAGAAATAGCGCGATTTTTCTGCTTTCCGTGTGAAACTTGTGTCTGCCAAATTTGCATAGTCACGAATCACCGAAATCACGAGATCGTTTTACTCGACAAAGCGGCCCATGACGAGAAAGACAACATTATGTCGGGCGCGGAAATGATGAAAGAAAAAATAAGCGAGCTTCGTGAAGTGATTCGACAATTTGAAGAAACGACTTCTGCCTGGAAACCAATGTCGCAAACGCCAAGCGAGGAGTCTCGCAAGCAGCCGAACAAGTGATCGCAGAGGTTCGAGCGCGCGAGCGAGAGGCGATTGTATCCATCGAGACGACACGCGTGACGAGACTCGAGAGAATTAACTCGGCTATGAGAAAGCGCAGTCCTTACTCAAACAAATGAACCAAGCGGTTGAGTTTGCTAATAATCTGGTACAGAGAAGCTTCAGCTCGGATATCATGCAGAACAAGAAACTTTGAAACAGAGATTTGAAGAGCTTCGTGGAATTGAAGTTCCAAAACATCACGAGACCTCGTTCGTCAAATTTACCGCGGCTTCTGCGGCCTAGAGGGCTTGAAATTGGGCTTTATTGAGACCACGGACAAGGACATGGTAGATGCAAAACTATCAACGCTTGAAGAACTGAAACAAAACTCTTCAGGCTGGTGTAGAAGCAGAGTTTACTTTATGCCCAAAAACATCAGAAGGGGAGATAAGTAACCAGGCTGATCTTGAAGATCGAGTTGAAGTTCTGATAGAACCTGCTGAAGATGTAACACATGTGATTGTCAGTAAAAAAGAGGACGGCAATGTTCAGTTGAAGTTTACACCCAAAGTACCGGGCGCCTACAGCATTGAAGTGAAGATCAATGGCGATAAACTTCCGACCTGTCCTTTTACTATGCAGGTGAAACAACGTGAACTTGTTGTAGTCGGTGAGTTGGACTTTAAGTTTTTTCAAGGAGATCAGCTACAATATCCATATGGAATCGCTATAAACACGAAAGGGAAGATTGCCATAACAGATAACGGTGGACACTGTATTTATATATTCGATAAAGAAGGTAACTGTTTAAGGAAAATTGGTAGCAAAGGCGAGTTTAACTACCCAAATGGCGTTTCGTATTTAAACGACAACGAGATTCTTATTGCAGATCAACTGAATCATAGAATAACAACACTTAAATATCCAGACAGGAAACTGTTTTGAAAAGCATTGGAAAATGTGGTGCAGCAAAAGGAGAGTTTGTAAATCCATTTGATGTTTGTTTGGATGATGACGGGCGCATTGTTGTAACAGAGTTCGGCAATAATAGAATACAGGTGATGTCACAAGAGGGTGAGAGTATTTTCACATTTGAATGACAGCGGCCCGGAGAAACTCATCCGTCCTATTAGCTGCATTCCTTACAAACACACGTTCCTTGTATCTGATAGAGGAAATAACTGCATTCAAGTTTTCGATCAGGCAGGAACTTTCTTACGCAAGTTTGGGAAACAAGGGAATCAAGACGGACAATTTGGCAGGCCGTATGGTATGCTTGCAGACAACTCCCAGTAATCTTCTTGTATGTGATCGTAACAATAACCGAGTTCAGCAATTTTCTTTAGACGGTCGCTTCACAGGCAAAACTATCACTCATTTACCAACTCCTACTAGAATAGCAACAGCGCCAGACGGACGTATTCTTGTGACAAGCCCTTGCAGCTAAGAAAGTATACATATTGAAGTAGACCAGGGGCGGTTTTCCCCAAATGCTTTAAAAACACTATTTTAGGCTGTCTGGTGTGCTTTTAAAGATCTATAAATGAATTCTACATTAGCTGCGCTATAAAATTTATATCTGTTCGGTCATTCTAGGGGAACTTTAGACCTTCCACGAATTTATTAGGGCTTTTTTAGTCATATCCTGAGAACCTCAGCTTCTTCCTTGCTGAGTTTTCCTGTCCTAAAATCCTAGCTGAGGCGATTATAGGCCTTCCGATATTTCACCGAAACGATCCGTTGGGTGCTCCTGGTAGATGTTTTAATCGTCAGAAAACGTATTTTAGGTTGTACCCTGATTTCGACGGAAAATTCCGCCGGTCTCTGTTTAGTATGATGTCATGTTTTCTTAGGTCATAATACCTACATTCCGATTTGATGTCAGCAAAACTGGTATCACTGTAATATGGGTAACTGCCGGTCCAAATCGTGATAAAAATATGATTTCTTATTTTTTTTGTTACCCTGGGTGTGGCCCTAAAGAAAACTCTTGCGCCAGTAAATATTTGTGAACTAGCTAAGAAATATATTCGTAGTCCGCTTTTCACATGAGAACTCGAGCCTCATATTGTGTACTGAGTCATGCTCTGGAGTTAGCAAAACCATCAGGTTATCCACCTTCCTCCTCCTCTTAAAAAAGTTAGATTGAGAAGCATTTCTGAATATTTCGTGCTATGATATGGTGGGGTTTGTTTCTTTTAATAAAACAACCATAACATTTCAAACCAACTTTCAAATTTTTGTTTTCACTATTATAAGTTCAATACTGTAAAACAGACGTTGTTGCTGTTGAAAAATCAGCCTGATCATTCTAAAACACGAGTGTTACGCCAAAAAATATAATCTGATGTACAAAATGTAACAGCAACGTAAACATTTTCATTTACATTAATGTAAATTTTTTTCGACGTAAAATGTAATAACGTTTGATGCAAGTGTAATAAATAAGACAGTAATAAGTTAACACAAAATGTAATAAAGAAAATGTAAGACAGAAAAATAATGTTAATTACTTTTTCTTGGCCTCTAATATTGTGCGGGGTGCTGGATAACAAATTGGTTTTTAGAAAAAATAGTTCAAAGTCGAAACTTAAATGAATACTCAAAGTCAAATTAGTCCTAGGCTGCAGCATTTGAAGACAAAGTCCAATTACTATAAATAGACAACACATCTAGGTTTTTTAACATTCTACTTCGATATTCAACAACATTGATGCAAACATTGTTGTCAAGGAAGCTTCAACGAAGAGCTAGTGCTCCATGCTAGATCTTATCATCAGCTAGCCAGTCGAGTTGAGCGAGAAAATCCCTGCGTCTCCGAGAACTGAGCCCGCGGTTTTCATCACTAAGCAACCGTGTCGTATCCTCATTGCGCCATGTGCCATGTGACAAGTAGTCGTAAGTACTCGCGCTATTTTCTGATTGGATAATAATAATCGGCAACTCTTCGAGTGCTTCCGCAATTGGAATTAGACTGCAAAACAGTCGTTATGTTTCCGACTCCAATTCGTCTCGCCTCAGCCCAAAGGCGCCCCGACTAGCGCTACGTGAGCGAGAATCCCCTCTCGCCTCCCCGGAAGCCATCACACAGCCCCACTCTCCGTTTTCACACTCGCCTTCCAACCCAAAAAATACGACTCGTTTTGCCTTAGT
Organism: Desmophyllum pertusum; assembly: GCA_029204205.1. Classification (NCBI taxonomy): domain Eukaryota; kingdom Metazoa; phylum Cnidaria; class Anthozoa; order Scleractinia; family Caryophylliidae; genus Desmophyllum; species Desmophyllum pertusum. The sequence continues at coordinate 797,205 of MU826365.1, forward strand.
CTAGCATATTGCGCCCAACAAGAATCGAGAGGGAAAAACTTTTTCACGGCAGGATATTCGCCACCTCCAT
>MU826365.1:797774-831520 GCA_029204205.1 Desmophyllum pertusum
AAGTAAAAGTATTTAACGTTATTTTAATTAATGTCATTGCATTTTCTTAATTACATTTTGAGTTAACGTATTTATTACATTTTACGTCAAAACATATTTTATTACATCAATGTAAAAGTTTTACTTTACTATTACATTTTGTACATCAGATTACATTTTTTGGCGTAACGAATGCAAGTATAGCTAAGGTTTATAAATCATAAAACTATTAAATTAAAAGTAATCTGCGATCAGGCTGATTTTACAACAACAACGTCTGTTTTACCAGTAAAAATGAACTTATAATTATGGTGTTTAAAGTGTCCAAAAATGTTTATTTTAGTGACGGTCAATGTAAATTATGGCGACATATTACGCCAAAATGACGTCATACATCGAAAAAAAAAAACACTGATCCACCATCTTGAATTGGATCCGCCATCTTGGATTTTAAGTTTTTTCAAAAGTGTTAGAAAATCTCCAATTGAAATTGATCCGCGCTCTTTTTCTAGAACAAGTAGAGAATATGAGGCTTGAAACTTCTCTTGTGAAAACACGCAAAATATTAAGAATATATTTCCCAGCTAGTTCACAAATATATACATTATCCTGGCCGCCAGAGGTTTCTGTAGCACTTTATTAAAACAATCAGTAATTTAGGGCAACGCCCAGGGTAAAAAAGAAAAGAAAAAAAACACATTTATATCCCGAATTGGCCTTTTGCAAATTTAAAGGCATTTCCACATTATGATTTTACCCATTAAAAATAGTTTGCTGACCTCAGCCGGGAAATAATCAGGGATTATGGGTTAAAAATATGACATAATACAAGTTTCTGAGGAACCAGAAAAATACACATTGCAATACTGTTTATATCAGCCGAGGACACGGGAAATTCCGGTCAAAAACAAACGGGTAACATATAAAACTAAAATACGTTTACTGACGATGAAAAAACATTCTACTATCAATCCTGATATACTTTCTTAGTTCAGCCGCTAAGTCACAAGAATACGTCCGTCTGGCGCTGCTAGCTTATTCCAGTAGGATTCTGGTTGTAAATGAAGTGATTAGTTTTTGCCTTATGTAAGGCGACCGAGCTCATTTAAAGAAAAGTGCCTGAACTCGGTTATTGTTACGATCACATACAAGAAGATAAAACTGGAGGCTTGGTCTCAAAGTGGTCATTACTCCACCCCGACATGTTAAATGGTGTCCGTCTTTGATTCCCTCGGTTTTCCAAAACTTGTTGTAAACGGAAATGTTGCTGGCATGATCCCCCGAAAACATTTTTAATGCGGTACTTATCATCCACTCCAATACTGAGAAGGGGAAAAACGAAGTAGTTTTCGTAAGGAACCAATGTGCAGCATCGTTGGCAGACGGACGTGTCCTGAGTTTCTCCGGGCCGCTCTCTATTCGTTCTCCAAATGTGAAAATACTCTTACCCTCGTATTTACATACTTTATGTGTACATCACCTGTTGTATTTCTATATTATTGCCCCAACTCGTTTTGTTACAACAATGCGCCACCTTCCACCCCGGCCAGCCCCCCGTGTACGCAGTGCATTCCATCTCCAAACAAACATCAAAATGGGATAATTTTAAAACTCTCCTTTTTCCTTGCCACCACATTTTCAATAGTGACTTTTCACAAACAGTTCCTGGTTTCTGGAGGTATTTAAGGGGTTGTATTTATTCTATGATTCTTGTTGATCTGCAAACAAGGATCTCATTGTCGTTTAAATACGAAACGCCAAAATTAAATTTGGCATGTAGCTAAAATCGCCGGCCGGCGGGCACCATGCTGGCCGGCCGGCATTTTCTCCCTTTGGCTACCCAAATTTTTTTCTGCTGTAAACAGTTACCTTCATGATCTCGAATATAAATTAAATACAGACGCATCTTCTCACTGTAATCTGTCTATGGCACAATCTTCCCTTTCGTGTTTAACAGCGAGATTCCATGTGGACTTATGTAAGCGGATCTCCTCCTTGAAAAAATCTTCAAGAGCACTCCAATCTCTACCACAACCGGACTTACAACAAGTTCATGTTGTTTCAACAACTGGCATAGTTTAATAAAGGACAAGGGTCGGGAATGTTTATCACCATTTGATCTTTCACTTCAATGCTTGTAGGCGCCCGGTACTTTGGGTGTAAACTTCAACTGAACATTGCCGTCCTCTTTTTTACTGACAATAACATTTGTTACATCTTCAGCAGGTTCTATCAGAACTTCAACTCGATCTCCAAGATCAGCCTGGTTACTTATCTCCCCTTCTGATGTTTTGAGGGCATAAAGTAAACTCCGCTTCTACCACCAGCCTGAAGAGTTTGTTTCAGTCCTTCAAGCGTTGATAGTTTTGCATCTGCGATCTTTCCCATGGTCTCAATAAAGCCCAATTTCAAGCCCTTCTACAGAAGCCGCGGTAAATTTGACGTACGAGGTTTTGTGATGTTTTGGAACTTCAATTCCACGAAGCTCTTCAAATCTCTGTTTCAAAGTTCCTTTGTTCTGCATGATATCCAAGCTTAAGCTTCTCTGTACCAGATTATTAGCAAAACTCAACCGCTTGCGTTCATTTGTTTGAGCAAAGGACTGCGCTTTCTCCATAGCCGAGTTAATTCCTCTCGAGTCTCGTCACGCGTGTCGTCTCGATGGATACAATCGCCTCTCGCTCGCGCTATCGAACCTTTGCGATCACTTGTTCAGCAGCTGCGAGACTCCCGCTTGGCGTTTGCGACGATTGGTTTCCAGGGCAGAAGTCGTTTCTTCAAATTGTCGAAATCACTTCACGAAGCTCGCTTATTTTTTCTTTCATCATTTCCGCGCCCGACTAATGTTGTCTTTCTCGTCATGGGCCGCTTTGTCGAGTAAAACGATCTCGTGATTTCGGTGATTCGTGACTATGCAAATTTGGCAGACACAAGCTTCACACGGGAAGCAGAAAAAATCGCGCTATTTCTTTTTCGTGGAACTGTTCCGGAGCAAAATGGCTGTCGCTTCAGCAAGGCTTCGTAAATCTTCTGCCTTGAAACTCATTCACTGGCGTCACTTTGTGTCCTTCAAATGATGCCTTTAGCAATTCGTGCGCGTTGAAGCAGTCAGGGCACATAAATCGTCCACAATCAAAGCAATAGTACATCTGGTCGCTGTTTTTCCTACATTGAGAACAGTTAAGGCCACTTCCATCGCCACTCCGTCGAACAGCAAGGATACTCAACAAACTGTTGTGGAAAAAACTGCTCGGCAAACTGTCGAAGGCGATTTCCTTCGGGTAAATCGATCTGTGCCTGGCACTCGGGGCATCGGAATTTTCCTTGTCTGTGGCTCGCTCTTGCATGATTCGTCAAACACTCGCAGCAAAATGTGTGAAGACATGATATAATTTTGGGTTTGTTGTAGGTATCGAGACAAAATCGAGCAAGTAACTTGTTGCTTGAGGTTTTTCAAAAGAGACTCCATCGTGAGGCGCGTGTGCTATCTCAAACTACCGTCTCGAGATATTATTTCGTGATTCCGAGAACAACAGAATTAATTAACGTCACTTATCTGTCCAATCAAATTTCAAAGTGGTTTGCTGAACCTCCAAGGTAACCTAAGTTTGTTGATCTGTTGCGTGCACCTTTTGTAGTTTGGAAGGACGTTTGGAAGCTTTGTTTTAGGACAATCAAACTATTTTAATTGTGCGAGTTTATGAAGTAATTAAAAAATCTCAGCAGGGTTTGGATCAATGATCCATGGCAATCTTTTTATAAAACATAGGCCACGCAAAGCGTGCAAGAGGTTTTTTTAATATTCATGTTGAGTATGAAACATCATGTTGGTTTGTTGGTATTTTTAGAACTGGAAAATATTGTTATTTTGTGGATGAGATAGCTTTGTATGAGAGAAAGAAAAATCAGTACGAGAAACATTACCTCCACAACACAGAAATAAAGCTTGTTTTATCGACGAAGTTTGTATCAACCTCGTGCAATAATTGTTGGTATTGTTTATAGAAGAAAGTCGCACTAGCACTTGTAGGAATTGAAACTGAGAACCACTGGTACACTTTCCGCGTTGTCAGTGAAATTTTCTCTTTTTCCCCTCCCCCCAAGCATTGTTGAGTTTTGACCATCGCACACCCGTTACCCAAATACATTAGGGGTGGACCATTTAACTTCTGAGGGGGGGGGTGGGGGGGGTGATTTTGAACAAAATATCCTGCAAGCACACTTGTTCAAAAAAAAAATCGTGCACACGACTACTGCCGAAAAAAAATATCACGCACACACATGCCCCGACAAAAAATTTTCTTGAGCATGAAAAGGGTTTGACTTTGACTTTGAACTATCTCTTTTTTAACGAGTGAATGCTTTGCATGAACGAAGTTATAGCGTATAGCGGACAAATTTCACTCGCTCCCTCGATCACTCGATCCCTCGGTCGATGGCCACTAGGTTGTAAACTTTAATGTATGCGTAGTACGGTAATTTATGCATTATCAGTAAACAAAATGGCGTCTGGCGCGGATCTCTTCTATTTTTCATACGGTATTTTCACTCCTACAATTACAATTAGACACCTTTTTGGAGTTCGAAATTGAAAGAAATAACCCTAAATAATACTCGACCGCCCAAAGAGGAGACATTTAGAATATTAAAAGTGAGTCACGTTTGAAGTTCTTCGATCGATTCAAGGCTGCAAGGCTGATCAAGGCTCAAGCTGTCGAAACTTAAACCAAGCTACGGACTTCAAGACTTAGGAAAACAATAAGTATGTTAAATGTTGTATCTTCTTTATACCAAGTGTATGAATAAAATCTAATATATCTGAATCATTCTATATTTTCTTTTGTACCACTATGGTATGGAATTCTATGATATTTTATTTTGTTTGCGTCTGAACTATAAAAACCCTTCAATGCTTTTTTTTCCAGCGTATATATTTAAAGCGAACTGATATTAGTACCTGTGTTTCTCATACTTGCGGGGGGGAAAAAAAAAAAAAAAAAAAAAACCTGCCTCCACTGGGATTCGATCTCGCGACCTTCGATACCTGAAAGATGATGCAAGATTCCTTTTTTGACTCACGGGGGACACACACGGGAGCGACGGGAGCGACAAGAGCCCTGGGTAAGTACTTTAAGTAGACACTTTAATAACCCTACTTAAAGTACCTACCAAGGACACCGAGTTGCTGTTGTCTTGAGTGGAAGTGGCTTGATTTACTCACCAAATGACTGGTTTCAGTGGCTATGTTCATCTTTTCTATTCATGGATCTATTTAGACGCTCGACAGTGTTTTTTGCTCAATCTCCATATTTCCTTGGCCTCCGCGAATGGACTCGAATGGACTCTTTTAGTCAGCGCGATGGACGATGTTTATATCATACGCATGTAAGCTTATGTTATTTTAGTTGCATGAATGGTTGAAATAATTTTAAAATATTATTATCGGAACGAGGAAGCGTTGCGTGACGGAGGACAAAAACATAAGATTTACCTTTTATTTTCATAGTATCTCAATATGTTTTTTTTAATCGGAGAGCAAACCCATTTTTGATAATTTAACTGTAGCTAATTTTAGTCCAAGAATTGCAACTTCATAGATAAACTGTAGTATTTTTCTGTCCAAGAGTTTCGTGTATGACAGAACTGAAGACGAATGAATGTTTACATCTAAAATTAATTTTATATTGTGCGTGCGAAGCACAGACTACACAAACAAGATCAGAATGTTTTGAAATGATTGAAATATTTTATTTCACGAACAGCAACTTGCTTTCAAATAAAACTCAAACCAGTTCGAACATATTGGCCGAATATTTAAACGACGTCTAAAAAGTTAGTCAATGAGGTCTAAATAAACCTATATGCAGGTCAGTCTATTAAAGTCGCTAAATGTTTTTTTAGTCTGTGCAGAGGTCTATAACTAGTTATAGACCTCTGGTCTGTGTTTATATACACCTTCTAATTATAAACGGGGTTTACTGTACGGTTAATAGGCTTAATATAGTTAAGTTGGCCAGTCAGTTTGAAATCGTATTAGGCCATGGTTTTGTTAAACCCTGTGTAAACCTTGTTTTTAAAAATATTCGGCCCATAAAGTTGGCGATTATCGAATATCAGTGATTAAAGACTTTTCGTTTGAGTTTCCCTCCCGACCAACACTGATTTGGACGTGAATACGAAATACACCGGCTTGCGTGAATGCCGCGCGGAATCTATTGTTCTGTTTCGAGAAATAAATCGTTTCCTCGAAATACCTATTCGAGTCAGACTCAAAACTCGAAACTCGATTCTCAAAAGCATCGAGGACGAGACTGTCAACTTACATTTACCCGGTACTACTGCATATTTCTATGTTAATTAATTTATTTACTTTTCCATTCACGAGTTGGCACATAGTGCCTTTGATTTTTCTAAGCAAACAAAGCTAAACAATTCTTTATCCGGCACTCCGTATCAATCGGCCCATGTGTAGCCTGCGAGCAGGCTCTCGTTCGCGCGATGAGCGCGGAGCGCGATCGTGATCCTTGGTATTGCGTGACGTTCGAGCGCGGAGCGCGAGGTAGTATTGCATTTACTTAATTACATTTTGCATCAAAACGTATTATATTTTTGTTAACGTATTTATTACACTTGTATCAAACATTATTACATTTTACGACAGGAAATATTACATCAATGTTAATTGTTTACGCTGCTATTAGATCCTATTACATTTTGTACATCAGATTACATTTTGTGGCGTAACACTCGTGTTTTAGAATCGGGGGTATAGCTAAGGTATATAAATCAGTGATCAGGTTGATACAGTATTGAACTTATAAGGAAAAATGTAATATCCTTAGAAACATGACATCATAACTAAACAGTAGGCTCTATTTTCCAGCCATTTTGAGAGTCCGGTTTGCATCCTCCTCCTAACGTGTGGGGCGAGGAACGCGGGCTCACAAAACGGCTGGAAAATCGAGCCTAACTAAACAGAGACCGACATAATTTCCGCCAAAATCAGGTACCAACCTAATTCCCAGGGTCTACTCCGCTTTCAAGATGGCGGCTGGGCTCAGCCGCCATCTTGGAAGCGGAGTAGACGCTGGGAACGAGGTTGCCAGGGTACTGACGATTAAAACACCTACTTCAATATGTATACTTTCTTAGCTATAAAGCTAGTCACAAGAATACGTCCGTCTGGAGCTGTTGCTATTCCAATAGGATCTGGTAAATGAGAAATACTTTTGCCTGTGAAGCGACCGTCTAAAGAAAATTGCTGAACTCGGTTATTGCTACGATCACATACAAGAAGATTACTGGAGCTGTCTACAAGCATACCATACAGCATCTTAAATTGTCCGTCTTGATTCCCTTGTTTCCCAAACTTGTATAAGAAAGTTCCTGCCTGATCGAAAACTTTAATGCAGTTATTTCCTCCATCAGATACGAGGAACGTGTGTTTGTAAGGAATGCAGCTAATGGGACGATAGAGTTTGTCCGGGCCGCTGTCTCCAAATGTGAAAATACTATCTCCCTCGTTTGACATCACCTGTATTCTATGATTGCCGAACTCTGTTTACAACAATGCGCCCGTCATCATCCAAACAAACATCAACTGGGCTCATAAACTCTCCTTTTCCTGCACCACATTTTCCAATGCTTTTCACAACAGTTCCTGTCTGGATATTTAAGTGTTGTATTCTATGATTCGCTTGATCTGCAACAAGGATCTCATTGTCGTTTAAATACGAAACGCTAAATGGGAGGTTAAACTGTCCAAGATTTTCTCCTCTGCTACCAATTTTCCTTAAACAGTTTACCTTCATGATCGAATATATAAATACAGTTTTTATTCCTATCTGTTATGGCAATCTTCCCTTTCGTGTTTATAGCGATTCCATATGGATTTTGTAGCTGATCTCCTTGAAAAAACTTCAAGTCCAACTCACCGACTACAACAAGTTCACGTTGTTTCACCTGCATAGTAAAAGGACAGGTCGGAAGTTTATCGCCATTGATCTTCACTTCAATGCTGTAGGCGCCCGGTACTTTGGGTGTAAACTTCAACTGAACATTGCCGTCCTCTTTTTTACTGACAATCACATGTGTTACATCTTCAGCAGGTTCTATCAGAACTTCAACTCGATCTTCAAGATCAGCCTGGTTACTTATCTCCCCTTCTGATGTTTTTTGGGCATAAAGTAAACTCTGCTTCTACACCAGCCTGAAGAGTTTGTTTCAGTCCTTCAAGCGTTGATAGTTTTGCATCTGCCTTGTCCTTGTCCGTGGTCTCAATAAAGCCCAATTTCAAGCCCTCTACCGCAGAAGCGCGGTAAATTTGACGAACGAGGTCTCGTGATGTTTTGGAACTTCAATTCCACGAAGCTCTTCAAATCTCTGTTTCAAAGTTCCTTTGTTCTGCATGATATCCGAGCTTAAGCTTCTCTGTACCAGATTATTAGCAAACTCAACCGCTTGGTTCATTTGTTTGAGTAAGGACTGCGCTTTCTCCATAGCCGAGTTAATTCTCTCGAGTCTCGTCACGCGTGTCGTCTCGATGGATACAATCGCCTCTCGCTCGCGCGCTCGAACCTCTGCGATCACTTGTTCGGCTGCTTGCGAGACTCCTCGCTTGGCGTTTGCGACATTGGTTTCCAGGGCAGAAGTCGTTTCTTTCAAATTGTCGAATCACTTCACGAAGCTCGCTTATTTTTTCTTTCATAATTTCCGCGCCCGACATAATGTTGTCTTTCTCGTCATGGGCCACTTTGTCGAGTAAAACGATCTCGTGATTTCGGTGATTCGTGACTATGCAAATTTGGCAGACACAAGCTTCACACGGGAAGCAGAAAAATCGCGCTATTTCTTTCTCGTGGAACTGTTCCGAGCAAAATGGCTGTCGCTTCAGCAAGGCTTCGTAATCTTCTGCTCGAAACTCATTCACTGGCGTCACTTTGTGCCCTTCAAAGGATGCCTTTAGCAATTCGTGCGCGTTGAAGCAGTCAAGGCACATAAATCGTCCACAATCAAAGCAATAGTACATCTGGTCGCTGTTTTTCCTACATTGAGAACAGTTAAGGCCACTTCCATCGCCACTCCGTCGAACAGCAAGGATACTCAACAAAATGTTGTGGAAAAAACTGCTCGGCAAACTGTCGAAGCGATTTCCTTTGGGTAAATCGATTTGTGTCTGACACTCGGGGCATCGGAATTTTCCTTGTCTGTGGCTCGCTCTTGCATGATTCGTCAAACACTCACAGCAAAATGTGTGAAGACATGATATAGTTTTGGGTTTGTTGTAGGTATCGAGACAAATCGAACAAGTAACTTGTTGCTTGAGGTTTTTCAAAAGTGACTCCATCGTGAGGTGTTGCGAACTATTAAAAATTCAGTAACGTCTCGAGATGTTATTCCGATTCCGAGAAAACCAAATTCATTAATTAACAATTATTGGACGAGGTTGAGCAAAATATCGTGATTCGTCAGTGGCGAGTAGACGGCTGAGACAAATAATTGATCTGCGAGACACTGACAAATTAAATAAATGAATAATTGCTGCACTGCAAATCCTGACCACTTAAAAAAAATTCAGTGGCACTGAAAAATCACGATATTTTGCGATAATCGAGTTCAATAATTGTTTTATCATTTGATCCAATCATTTTTCGGTAAGCGGGAAGCCGCGCTGCCTTGCTGAAGTAATCGCAGAAGTCGCCATTTCTTTTTAATTCAATAATTTATTCAGTTGACTGTAAATTATACATAAACACACAACACATAAATTCAACTTGCTTTCTTTGTATTCTCGCTGTTATTTGTGTCTAGTAAACATGTCCAATCGCTCTTCAACAACTCTGGAAAACGAGCTGCCATTTTTCACAGAAGAGGACACAACTACGCATGAGGCAGAACATTATTCGCAGCAAAACAGTTAAGCAAAACAGTTTTGCGCCGTTGTGCGCATGAGTAGACCATTATTCGTAGGCAGTTATTCGCAGATCACGTGGTGGGCTCTCGGCCAATGAAAAGGGAGAAAATAAAGCATCGAATGATAAAGTCACTTATCCGTCCAATCAAATTTCAAAGGGGTTATTTGACCTCCAAGGTAACCTAAGATTGTTGATCTGTTGCGTGCACTGTTGTAGTCTGGAAGCTTTCCTTTAAGTCAATCAAATTATTTTAATATTGGTGATGATGAATAATGATATGAAATAATTCATATACGTGAACTGCGGTGGAAAGAACTAAAGAGAATGAGATCTTCGCAGTTATATATCAACTTAAGCAGTTGAAAAAAGGTCATGGGTTCGAATCCCGTTGGAGCCTGAATTTTTTTCAGGCCTTCTTTTCAACTGCTTACTGAGTTAATATATAACTGCGAAGATCTCATTCTCTTTATTTTAATATTGCGAGTTATGAAGTAATTAAAAAAATCTCAGAACGATTTTTTTATAAACATAGGCACGCAAAGCGTGCAGGAGCTATTTCTTTAATCAGCAACGCATTTGGCAGACTTGAGTTAACACGAAAGGTTGATTTAATAGTATGAAACAACATGTTGGCCGTTGGTTGGTTAGGATTTGTACTGGAAAATGTTGTTATATAATTATTTAGTGAAGTAGCTGAGATGGCTTTGTGTGAGGGCAAGAAAATTAGTATGAGAAACTTTTTATCTCCACAACACAGGAAATATCTGAGATTGATTTATCAGCGGTGTTTGTTTTAATCTCGCGAGCAACTATTTTAGGAATTATTTAGAAAGTCGTACCAGTACTTGGAACTCTCTCAAAGGAATTAAGCGAGAACTAACAAAACCGAAGGAACTCGGAAGAAATAATACACACAAATATGAAGGAAATTGAAAAAGAAATTGTGCACTTTCCAAATTACGGAGTTCTTAACACAGAAATTGTTTTATCAGTCAATTGTTTTTTAAGTGACCACATGCACAGCTTATATAGTAACGGTTTCTTTCCCTGAAAACTCGGTAGAGGTCTTAGTCAACTTGAAATTTACCGAGTCCCTCTCCCTCTCACGGCTTCTCTCATCAGTAACTGTTGTAAGCTAACTAGTTGTTTCTAGCACGTATAGTCTTTGTTTGCAATTTGTTTTAGTGTAACCAAAGAAAGGAATACATTTGCTCCTATTGAATAGTGTGGTCATGATTAATTTCTAAATTCTCTTTACCCTTTTGTAACAAATTCAAGAAGACGTGTTATGAGAAAGAAGGACCTAATCAGCTCACGTAAAAACTCTTCATAGAATTTAGCTTGTGCGTCTGAACAAGTGCTTTGTAAACAGGCTCCGAGGCTTGGATGAATTAATTATTCATCTTTCAACCTTAAATACGCGGTACATTGTACTATATTCTTACTGCCCTCATTGTTCTTTGGTTAAGATATGGGGGACAACACTCCGGTGTAGTCATGAACTACACGGATTGTCGCTGGGAGCCGGTAGGCCCATTCACTGAACACAGATCGCAAAGGGAGGGAGGGTGGGTCGCGATATTTGAGCTGCATGTATGTAGTCGCGGTGTTTTACCGTCGAAAGACCTCGAAATGTGATATTCATTCAAGGGAGCGGTAAATATAATACCGCTGCATCAATGGGAGAGACCCATGCGGATATCATATCCAATTCCACGACACTATTGACTTGAATGCATAAAAAAGTACTAATCAGATGACTTTAAATAGTGTGGGAGTCGCAGTGGCTTACTGGTAAGCACGTTGGACTCTGGATCGAGCTCTGGCTGGAGTCATTGTGTTATGGTTATATATGTACTTGTGCAAGACACTTTTCTCTCACAATGCCTCTCTCCACCCAGGAGTATAAATAGGTACGAGGGTATCCTGAAAAAAATAAGTGCTGGGGATTTACCTGCGATGGACTAAGTCGCTTCATGCTATGGAAACCGGAGTTAAGTGCCGGCCTGATAGACCTGATTAGGATTGAAGACAGATTAACCTCAAATAATACAAAATGCAGCAAATCGTCAAATGAAAAGACTTGATAAAAATCAGAAACATTGTGTCTTGAAGGCGTCAAAAATATATATCCGAGGCATTACAATAGGTGCCTCGAACATCACGACCCTGTTTATGTTTTTCAATTCATATACATCAAATTATCAATCAAAAATGTCATATACTAAGTCGACATATGAAAATCAAGTTTCCAAACAATGTGAAACTTAAAATCGTGGGCAGGAGGTCGAGCATCTGCCCAAAAGTTTCCGATTCTTGTTGTCTAGTCAGAAAATAGCGCGAGTTTTTAGGACTACTTGCCACGTCAGCGCATGATGCAATGAGGATACGACACGGTTGCTAAGCGATGAAAACTTCGAGCTCAGTTCTCGGAGACTTAAAGCTGTTGAAGTTTCCTTGACTCTGACAGTGTTTGCATCAATGTTGTTGAAATTCCAATAGAATGTTATTAAACCAAGATGTGTTGTCTATTTATAGTAATTGGACTTAGTCTTCTAATGCTGCAGCCCGGAGCAACTTTGACTTTGAACTATCTCTTTTTTTTTTCTAAGCAAACAAAGCTAAACAATTCTTTATCCGGCACTCCGTATCAATACCAATGAGTGTGTCATTGCATTTTCTTAATTACCTTTTGCATCAAAGCGTATTATATTTTTTGTTAACTTATTTATTACACTTGTATCAAACATTATTACGTCAAGAAATATTACATCAATGTAAATTGCTGTTACATTTTGTACATCAGATTACATTTTGTGGCGTAACACTCGTGTTTTAGAATCGGGGGTATAGCTAAGGTATAAAAATCAGTGATCAGGTCGGATACAGTATTGAACCGTTATAAGGAAAAATGTAATATCCTTAGAAACATGACATCATACTAAACAGTAGGCTCTATTTTCCAGCCGTTTTGAGAGTTCGATTTGCATCCTCCTTCTAACGTGTGGGGCGAGGAACGCGGGCTCACAAAACGGCTGGAAAATCGAGCCTAACTAAACAGAGACCGACATAATTTCCGTCAAAATCAAGGTACCAACCTCTCTACCAACCTAGTTCCCAGGGTCTACTCCGCTTTCAAGATGGCGGCTGGGCTCAGCCGCCATCTTGAAAGCGGAGTAGACACTGGGAACGAGGTTGTCAGGGTACTGACGATTAAAACACCTACTTCAATATGTATACTTTCTTAGTTGTAAAGCGTGTTACAAGAACACGTCCGTCTGGCGCTGTTGCTATTCCAGAAGGATCTGGTAAATGAGTGATAGTTTTGCCTGTGAAGCGACCGTCTGAAGAAAATTGCTGAACTCGGTTATTGTTACGATCAAATACAAGAAGATTACTGGAGCTGTCTACAAGCATACCCCACAACGGGCTAAATTGTCCGTCTTGATTCCCCGCTTTCCCAAATTTGTATCAGAAAGTTCCTGCCTGATCGAAAACTTTAATGCAGTTATTTCCTCCATCAGACACGAGGAACATGTGTTTGTAAGGAATGCAGCTAATCGGACCGCTGAGTTTCTCTGGGCCGCTGTCTCCAAATGTGAAAATACTCTCACCCTCTTGTGACATCACCTGTATTCTATGATTGACGTAATCGGTTACAACAATGCGCCCGTCATCATCCAAACAAACATCAAATGGATTCATAAACTCTCCTTATCCTGCACCAAATTTTCCAACGCTTTTCACAACAGTTCCTGTCTGGATATTTAAGTGTTGTATTCTATGATTCCCTTGATCTGCCACAAGAATCTCATTGTCGTTTAAATACGAAACGCCACTTGGGAAGTTAAATTGCCAGGCATTGTTTCCTTTGCTACCAATTTTTCTTAAACAGTTACCTTCATGATCGAATATATAAATACAGTGTCCACGTTGATCTGTTATGGCAATCTTCCCTTTCGTGTTGATAGCGATTCCATGTGGACTTTGTAGCTGATCTCCTTGAAAAAACTTCAAGTCCAACTCACCGACTACAACAAGTTCACGTTGTTTCACCTGCATAGTAAAAGGACAGGTCGGAAGTTTCTCGCCATTGATCTTCACTTCAATGCTGTAGGCGCCCGGTACTTTGGGTGTAAACTTCGACTGAACATTGCCGTCCTCTTTTTTACTGACAATCACATTTGTTACATCTTCAGCAGGTTCTATCAGAACTTCAACTCGATCTTCAAGATCAGCCTGGTTACTTATCTCCCCTTCTGATGTTTTGGGGCATAAAGTAAACTCTGCTTCTACACCAGCCTGAAGAGTTTGTTTCAGTCCTTCAAGCGTTGATAGTTTTGCATCTGCCTTGTCCGTGGTCTCAATAAAGCCCAATTTCAAGCCCTCTACAGAAGCCGCGGTAAATTTGACGTACGAGGTCTCGTGATGTTTTGGAACTTCAATTCCGCGAAGCTCTTCAAATCTCTGTTTCAAAGTTCCTTTGTTCTGCATGATATCCGAGCTTAAGCTTCTCTGTACCAGATTATTAGCAAACTCAACCGCTTGGTTCATTTGTTTGAGCAAGGACTGCGCTTTTTCTATAGCCGAGTTAATTCTCTCGAGTCTCGTCACGCGTGTCGTCTCGATGGATGCAATCGCCTCTCGCTCGCGCTCTCGAACCTCTCCGATCACTTGTTCAGCTGCTTGCGAGATTCCTCGCTTGGCGTTTGCGACATTGGTTTTCCAGGGCAGAAGTCGTTTCTTCAAATTGTCGAATCACTTCACGAAGCTCGCTTATTTTTTCTTTCATCATTTCCGCGCCCGACGTAATGTTGTCTTTCTCGTCATAGGCCGCTTTGTCGAGTAAAACGATCTCGTGATTTCGGTGATTCGTGACTATGCAAATTTGGCAGACACAAGCTTCACACGGGAAGCAGAAAAATCGCGCTATTTCTTTCTCGTGGAACTGTTTCCGAGCAAAATGGCTGTCGCTTTAGCAAGGCTTCGTAATCTTCTGCTTGAAACTCATTCACTGGCGTCACTTTGTGCCCTTCAAAGGATGCCTATAGCAATTCGTGCGCGTTGAAGCAGTCAGGGCACATAAATCGACCACAATCAAAGCAATAGTACATCTGGTCGCTGTTTTTCCTACACTGAGAACAGTTAAGGCCACTTCCATCGCCACTCCGTCGAACAGCAAGGATACTCAACAAACTGTTGTGGAAAAAACTGCTCGGCAAACTGTCGAAGCGATTTCCTTTGGGTAAATCGATTTGTGCCTGGCACTCGGGCATCGGAATTTTCCTTGTCTGTGGCTAGCTCTTGCATGATTCGTCAAACACTCACAGCAAAATGTGTGAAGACATGATATAGTTTTTGGGTTTGTTGTAGGTATCGAGACAAATCGAGCAAGTAACTTGTTGCTTGAGGTTTTTCAAAAGAGACTCCATCTGAGGCGTTGTTACAAAACTTCCGTCTCGAGATAATATTTCTAATTCCGAGTAATTAACGTCACTTATCCGTCCAATCAAATGTAAAAGGGGTTTGCCGACCTCTTAGGTATCCAAAGATTGTTGATCTGTTGCATGTACTGTTGTGGTCTAAAGGCTTTGTTTTTAAGACAATCAAACTATTTTTAACATAGTGCAGCAAAGCTGCGTTCGCGTGACTAGTTTTTTTCCTGACTTGTATTTCGCGTGACTAGTATTTCGCGTGACTAGTATTTCTCGTGACTAGTATTTCGCGTGACTAGTATTTCGCGTGACTATTATTTCGCGTGACTAGTATTTCGCGTGACTAGTATTTCGCGTGACTAGTATTTCTCGTGACTAGTATTTCGCGTGACTGGTATTTCGCGTGACTAGTATATAGGCGGCGTTTCTGTAAAAACGTGCAAAAACAATTTGTTTTAGTTGGTTAGGAGAGACTCCATCGTGAGGCGTTTGTGAGATTCCGAGAAACTGGAATTAATTGACGTCACTTATCCGTCCAATCAAATTTCAAAGGGGTTTGTTGACCTCCAAGGTAACCTAAGATTGTTGATCTGTTGCATGCACTGTTTTGTAGTCTGGAAGCTTTGTTTTTATAGGTATCAATCCTTGACTCAACATACAAGTCATGAGAATCAGGAAATGATCACCGAAGGGAAATTGTCTTAACAGGGTTGCGACTTCATCAAAACATACTTGTATAGTTAATCTGTAGGCATTGGAAATCTATGGTCCCATTAGTAGCTCATCTATCCTATCAATGCTTAGGTGGTACACAGGGCTTCAGCGATTTTCCTCCACTCCACTCTGCCGACAGCCACTTGGCGGGTAGCCTGCGCGTGCAGACGTCTCCTATTTCCTTGCTTTACGCGGAAAAGTGAAAAGGGCACGCTGGCTACTTGGCGGGCCTATTGGTAGATCAGCATTAGCTTCTATTACAGACCCTAGCCCCCCCCCCCCCCCCCCCTTCCAAAAACAAAACTATCAGTTAAAAAAAAACACCACAGTATAGGCTTCCCGAGTATAGATTTCTTTCTCTGAAAACTCGAAAGCCCTTTAGTTCATGTATGTTTACTTAGTAAACTTGTCCCTGTCTGTTTTATTTGTTGTAATAGTTTTTTCTAACGATACTTTCTCTCACTGCTTCTCTCATCAGTAACTTGTTGTAAGCTATCTAGTTGTTTATAGCACGTATAGTCTTTGTTTGCAATTTTTTTTATATAACCAAAGAAACGAATAAAATTGCTCCTATTGAATAATGTGATCGTGACTAATTTCTAAATTCTCTTTACCCTTTTGTAACAAATTCAAGAAGACAGGTTATGAGAAAGAAGGACCTGATCAGCTCAGGTAAAAACTCTTCATAGAGCTTAGCTTGTACGTCTGAACATGTGCTTTGAAAACAGCCTCCGAGGCTTGGAGGAATATTCATCCCTCAACCCTAAATAGAATGTTATAAAACCTAGATGTGTTGTATATAGGAATTGGACTTAGTCTTCTAATGCTGCAGCTCGGAGCTTGACTTTGAGTATTTATTACAGTTTCGACTTTTAAATTATTTTTCTAAGCAACCCATTCTTTATCTGGCACCACGTATAAATACCATCGAGAATCTACAATAAGTAAAAGTATTTAACGTTATTTTAATTAATGTCATTGCATTTTCTTAATTACATTTTGCATCAAAACTTATCACATTTTGCGTTAATGTATTGATTACATTTGCATCAAACGATATCAGATTACATTTTACGTCAAAAAAATACTTATACATCAATGTAAAATGTTTACGTTATTATTACATTTTGTACGTCAGAATACATTTTGTGGCGTACCACTCGTGTTTTAGAATGTATAGCTAAGGTATATAAATCAGTTAAGTTGTATAAAACTAACGTAACCTGCAATCAGGCTGATTTTTGCAACAACAATAACAACAGCAGTCTGTTCTACCAATAAAAATGAACTTATAATAATTATTATGGTGTTTAAAGTATCCAAAAATGTTTATTTTAGTGACAGTAACTGTAATATGGCGAAATGTCACGCCATAAATGACGTCATACATTGCAAAAAAAAAAAAAAAAAACTGATCCGCCATCTTGAATTGGATCCGCCATCTTGCAATTGAAGTTTAAGATTTTTCAAAAATGTTAGAAAATCTCCAATTAAAATTGATCCTCCCTCTTTTTTGGATTCAGTTGACAATATATGAGGCTCGAAACTTCTCTTGTGAAAAGGCGCAAAATATTAAGAAAATATTTCTTAGCTACATTATCCTGGGCGCCAGAGGTTGCTATAGCGCTTTACTAACGAGTAGCGCCACACCCAGGATAACAACAACACAAAAGGAAAAAAAAAACAGAATTTTATCAAGAGTAGGCCTTTTGCAAATTTAAAAGCATTTACCACATTATGATAACATTGACTAGTTTTGATGACCTCAGCCAGAATATAGCTATATAGGTAAACATCATACAAGTTTCTGAGAAACTCACAATCAGTCATGCAATACTGTTATCACAGAGACCGTGAAATTCCGTCAAAACAAAGGTACATAAACTAAAATAAGTAATGACGATGAAAACATCTACTTCAATATGTATACTTTCTTAGTTGAATAGCTTGTTACAAGAATACGTCCGTCTGGCGCTGTTGCTATTCCAATAGGAGTTGGTAAATGAGTGATAGTTTTGCCTGTGAAGCGACCGTCAAAAGAAAATTGCTGAACTCGGCTATTGTAACGATCACATACAAGAAGATTACTGGAGCTGTCTAGATGCATACCATACGACATGTTAAATTGTCCGTCTTGATTCCCTTGTTTTCCAAACTTGTATAAGAAAGTTACTGCCTGATCGAAAACTTTAATGCAGTTATTTCCTATATCAGATACGAGGAACGTGTTTTTGTAAGGAATGCAGTTAACAGGAAGGTTGAGTTTCTCTGGACCGCTGTCTCCAAATGTGAAAATACTCTCACCCTCTTGTGACATCACCTGTATTCTATTATTGCCCCTCTCGGTTACAACAATGCGCCCGTCATCATCCAAACAAACATCAACTGGATTAATAAACTCTCCTTTTTCTGCACCACATTTTCCAATGCTTTTCACAACAGTTCCTGTCTGGATATTTAAGTGTTGTATTCTATGATTCTGTTGATCTGCCACAAGAATCTCATTGTCGTTTAAATACGAAACACCAAATGGGCTGTTAAACTGTCCAGGATTTTCTCCTTTGCTACCAATTTTCCTTAAACAGTTACCTTCGTGATCGAATATATAAATACAGTGTCCACTGTAATCTGTTTATGGCAATCTTCCCTTTCGTGTTTATAGCGATTCCCATGTGGATTTTGTAGCTGATCTCCTTGAAAAAACTTCAAGTCCAACTCACCGACTACAACAAGTTCACGTTGTTTCAACTGCATAGTAAAAGGACAGGTCGGAAGTTTATCGCCATTGATCTTCACTTCAATGCTGTAGGCGCCCGGTACTTTGGGTGTAAACTTCAACTGAACATTGCCGTCCTCTTTTTTACTGACAATCACATTTGTTACATCTTCAGCAGGTTCTATCAGAACTTCAACTCGATCTTCAAGATCAGCCTGGTTACTTATCTCCCCTTCTGATGTTTTGGGGCATAAAGTAAACTCTGCTTCTACACCAGCCTGAAGAGTTTGGTTTCAGTCCTTCAAGCGTTGATAGTTTTGCATCTGCGATCTTTTCCGTGGTCTCAATAAAGCCCAATTTCAAGCCCTCTACAGAAGCCGCGGTAAATTTGACGTACGAGGTCTCGTGATGTTTTGGAACTTCAATTCCGCGAAGTTCTTCAAATCTCTGTTTCAAAGTTCCTTTGTTCTGCATGATATCCGAGCTTAAGCTTCTCTGTACCAGATTATTAGCAAACTCAACCGCTTGGTTCATTTGTTTGAGCAAGGACTGCGCTTTTTCTATAGCCGAGTTAATTCTCTCGAGTCTCGTCACGCGTGTCGTCTCGATGGATACAATCGCCTCTCGCTCGCGCTCTCGAACCTCTGCGATCACTTGTTCAGCAGCTTGCGAGACTCCTCGCTTGGCGTTTGCGACATTGGTTTCCAGGGCAGAAGACGTTTCTTCAAATTGTCGAATCACTTCACGAAGCTCGCTTATTTTTTCTTTCATCATTTCCGCGCCCGACATAATGTTGTCTTTCTCGTCATGGGCCGCTTTGTCGAGTAAAACGATCTCGTGATTTCGGTGATTCGTGAACTATGCAAATTTGGCAGACACAAGCTTCACACGGGAAGCAGAAAAATCGCGCTATTTCTTTTTCGTGGAACTGTTCCGAGCAAAATGGCTGTCGCTTTAGCAAGGCTTCGTAATCTTCTGCTTGAAACTCATTCGCTGGCGTCACTTTGTGTCCTTCAAAGGATGCCTTTAGCAATTCGTGCGCGTTGAAGCAGTCTAGTACATTTGGTCGCTGTTTTTCCTACATTGTGAACAGTTAAGGCCACTTTCCATCGCCACTCCGTCGAACAGCAAGGATACTCAACAAACTGTTGTGGAAAAAACTGCTCGGCAAACTGTCGAAGCGATTTCCTTCGGGTAAATCGATTTGTGCCTGGCACTCGGGCATCTGAATTTTCCTTGTCTGTGGCTCGCTCTTGCATGATTCGTCAAACACTCGCAGCAAAATGTGTGAAGACATGATATAATTTTGGGTTTGTTGTAGGTATCGAGACAAATCGAGCAAGTAACTTGTTGCTTGAGGTTTTTCAAAAGAGACTCCATCGTGAGGCGTTGTTGTAGAACTTCTGTCTCGAGATAATATTTATAATTCCGAGAAAACCGAATTAATTAATGTCACTTATCCGACTAATCAAATTTCAAAGGGGTTTGCTGACCTCCAAGGTAACCTATCAAACTATTTTTAACATAGTGTAGCAAAGCTGCGATCGCGTGACTAGTATTTCTCGTGAATAGTATATCGCGTCACTGGTATTTCGCGTGACTAGTATTTCGCGTGACTAGTATCTAGGCGGCGTTTCTGTCAAAGCATGCAAAACAATTTGTTTTTAATAGTTGGTTAGGAGAGACTCCATCGTGAGACGTTTGCGAGATTCCGAGAAACTGGAATTAATTGACGTCACTTATCCGTCCAATCAAATTTCAAAGGGGTATGTTGACCTCCAAGGTAACCTAATAAGATTGTTGATCTGTTGCATGCACTGTTGTAGTCTGACTCAGCATAGAAGTCATGAGAATCAGGAAATGATCACAGAAGGGAAATTGTCTTAACAGGGTTGCGACTTCATCAAAACATACTTGTATAGTTAATCTGTAGGCATTGGAAATCTATGGTCTTATTGGTAGCTCATCTATCCTATCAATGCTAAGGTGGTACCAGGAGCCCATTACCCGGAGCCTCCATCTCCCATACTGATCCTGGGAGTCAACCCTGTCCCGTTTCATTTTATTTTTAGAACACCGCGGGCTCACAGATTCCCGCGAACTCATTAGAATGCCCAATCAGAACAAAGTTATTGTTATACGTCACACGCCGGTGATCTCAGCTCACAGCGATAATAATGGTGGAATCGAGTGGAGACAGTGAAAGTTCAGATTGTTACGATTTGTCTTCCGACAGATTTAGTACATCATAGAACATTAGTGAGGAGCAAAGTGTGTTTGAATCGAGCTAAAGGAAAAACGCCAGCAACGAAAGGTGACCGCGCGGCATGAACAAATAGAGTGGCAAAATACAATGTAGTCGATTTGGAGCTATATAGTTTTTATAACTGCGATTTGCGCCGGCACTCATAAAAAAAACCCGGGTCATAAAACGGTAGAGAGCAAAAATATTCGCACTTAAAATGCTATAGCATCAACCCCACTTTAAGAGGGGTTTGCAAGAAGAACATGTGCGTGGACAATCGACATAAATAGAGTGCTCAGAAAGCTAGAAGAAACTGGCATACAACACGCAAAACAATAAATCGATACGCGTGGGATATTTATGTTATCTTGCGTTGCAAGAACACCGAAGAACATCACACTACGAACAAAGGAGGAAACAAACATCGATTGATGCAAGAGATATAACCTTAGCATCTATCTAAACAAATTATTGTAGCTTCGTAAAGGACGAAAGCCTGACAGGAAATCAAACATGACCTCTGAGCCAATTTTTCTAGAAGTGTACACAGTCGAAGGCTCTACTCGAAAATCCTCCTCATAATAAAACATATATTGCGCGTTAGAAACACGCTTGAAGCAAACCTAACCTGCCAATGCAGCCGCCTTCCATCTCTGAAAGGCGTGCAGCCGCCTTCCAGGCTATTTTAAAGCAAACCGAATTTTATAATAGAGAACAGAAAATGTACAAAATGAAATGTCACCAGCTGTAGTCGCCGTGTAGGCCTGTCACCTTATTATTCTCTGCAGAACTGCTAGCTTTCTTTTCCTGGAGTCCCCTTCGCTGGATATCCTTCACATTTTTCGCTTCGGGTACAACATTAGTATCGTGTTTTTCGCTGCCACGACCGCTCGAGCTCGCACTTTCGCCATTGCCTCCACGACGGCCGAAATCCAAATATTAGCCGCTATAAATGTTTCCCTGTTTTACTGCTATGGATCTCGGAAAGACCCGAATCCTCTACAGAGCGCTTCATTTCGAATCTATTCGAAAGGCTTACATCGCGACAACACCACACAAGGAACACCACTCGAACCACAGGCTTCCCAAGCTCGTGATAATTTTTTTTTATGAATAAATTACTCTTGTTTATGTAAGCGCTCAGAGTGGAACGTGACTCTCTGAATTAAGCGGTGTTGTGTTACAATGTCGGCCGTTGGGAATTTGAGCGCTCTATAAGACGTTGTATGGCGATCGAAACAGCGTTTAATTTAAGCGTTCGATATGGTAAATTTTTGTCGTATTTTTTGTAAAAAGAAGTAAATGAACTCACCTTGTCTGGTTTCTGTGTAGCTTTTTGGGCTATTTAGGCGTTTTTAGGCGTTTTTGGGCGATTTTGTCATTCCTGTCCTAGCCTTCATCTTATGAAGGCTAGGACAGGAATGACAAAATCGCCCAAAAACGCCTAAAAACGCCTAAATAGCCCAAAAGCTACACAGAAACCAGACAAGGTGAGTTCATTTACTTCTTTTTACAAAAAATACGACAAAAATTTACCATATCGAACGCTTAAATTAAACGCTGTTTCGATCGCCATACAACGTCTTATAGAGCGCTCAAATTCCCAACGGCCGACATTGTAACACAACACCGCTTAATTCAGAGAGTCACGTTTCCACTCTGAGCGCTTACATAAACAAGAGTAATTTATTCATTAAAAAAAAATTATCACGAACTTGGGAAGCCTGTGGTATTACAAACCCTCCCCGCTTCTCTTCCAAAAACGCAAATTATCAGTTTAAAAAAACACCACAGTATAGGCTTCCCGAGTATAGGTTTCTTTCCCTGAAAACTCGAAAGCGCTCACTGCGTAAAATAAACGCGTGTCGTGGTCCTGAAATTACACGATACGGACCCCGTATTCTTCGAGAATACGGACAAATCCGGTGATATCGTGCTCCAGACACGCGACGTGTCCACCGCGTGTCAGGACCCGTATTTTCCCCGAATCGGACTTTTTCCGTGGCATGGAAAATCCGATGTCCGGGTACGTCATTGAAACTCGGCGAGTCAAGGCCCGGAAATTTTCTTATTCTTCCGGATTTGCCGAGAATGAGGGCGTACCGTAGAACGAGCACAGTCGATCAAGTTGCGCATTTCGCATCTCATCCTTACAAAATTATTATTTGCTTTTCTTTAAATGATCGTCATCGACGGAATTCCACGGTACGAGACGTGTCACTCAGGATTCCTGACCCAGATATTCCACGGTACGTCACGTACCAAAGAATTTCAGTGCACTGAAATTCCACGGTACGTCATGTGCCAAGCAATTTTTTTACCCGAATTTTCATAGAACGCTAAAAGGCACCAGCGTCTCCTGTTTCTACAGCAATTCCTTGTATCCTGATCCCTTTCCCGACCACCGATTTATAAACGCGTCTTTGCATAATGAAGAACAACATTTGCTTTTGAATATAACACCTTTTATTGAACAGTCATGATTGTAAAACTACAGTCGTGTACGTCAAAATGCCTTATCCTTATGATAATATCATTTTCAAAAACTTTGCCTCAAGTTCAATAGTAAGTAATGTCAAGCTGTTCACATCATTTACTGAATGCTAGCAAGAAAGTATATTGATCAAATCACATGTCTCCAGTGCATTTCAAATTCTTGCTGTCACTGCAGTTCCTCAATAACAATACATTTAATAATATTGTGGTCTTTTCTTGGACAATTTTCACATCAGCCATCAGCATGTCTATCAAAGAAAAAGAAGAAAACACAATTTCAGCGAAAAATAAAGTAAAAAGCACTGAATTAGTGCAACTGGGGCAATATGCCTTGAAGAGTGTGGAGAAAAAAATGTTTCCAGGAATAGTCAGTAGTCAATATAAATACTCAACAGTACAGAAATGTAATGTAAATGGTCTGAACCCTGGGGTCTCAGTACATTGTACTTTCTTGTTTAATGCTATCACCCAGGGCGCGAGGGTGGTTTGGTGAGAGTAGTCGTAAGTACTGAAAAGGATTGTTTGTTGATGATGATATTTCACCAGGGGAGGACAATCACATGGACCCCCCTTTTGGACCGGGTCCATGGATCATTTCAGTACATTGTATGGACCTTGTCCATGGAACCCCTATTATTCTTACCCTCCATCCATCCCCCGCCCAAAAAATTGAAATCAATAATAATCAATAAAAAGTAACTACTGTTGAAGCTCTTGTTGCGACCACTCTTGTAAGCGACCAAGCCCTTAGTAGCTACATATGTACGACCACCATTGTGAAACCCTATTTGAATTGTCATTCAAACTCTGTAATTATAAGCTCTCATAAGCGACCGCTCCTGGCATCTGTAAGCGACCGCGACCACTTTTGGGAATTACTAACTGGTCGTTTCTTTTGTTTTTAAGCTCTCGTAAACGACCACTTGTTTATGAGACATTGTATTATTTGTAATCATCTGAATAAGAGACGTTTTCAATCTCTGCGAGTGTCCAGCCTCTATTGTTTCAGCGCATGGTCACTTACAACGGCCCATTCTTGTAAGCGACCAGCACTAGTTATGACCACTTACGCTAACTCAAAGTAAATTTGTTTTCCCTTCAGGTCATTTTCTTACTAATTTTACCCTTGATAACTTAAACTTATTTGATGAAGTGTACAGTGACTCAACATTTTGGACGGGATGCTAGTCCATCACTAGTAACCACCCATCAGTGCCATCTTTACTGTCAAGTTGCCCAGACCAGTTCATCAGTGCCCATTATTTTAAACTTCTGAGTGGAGAGAGGAAATGTGAGAGTAAAGTTTTGTGACCGACATTTCGACAACTTACAAGTTCCAGATGAAAAATAATCATTTTTGGTATTTATGTAATTTGAGCTCGAGAGCATTACATTGCATTGCATGTTCATGCTGTATTTCAAAACGTCTCATGAAAAGAATTCAAGACTTTTTGTTTCATGAATGAGTTTGTACTTACAGTTTTTTGACGGGCTCTCGCGCGAAACGTCTCGAGAGAAACGAGACTCGTCTCACATGAAATGAGACGAGACAGTGGTGAACTTACTTTTGAGCAGTACTGTAGGTTGTCGAAATGTCAGTCATAAAACTTAACTCTCACATTTCCTCTCTCCTCTGGGATAAAGCGATCCCGCCATGACCGGATTCTAGGATTTCCGGCTCTACTACGCATGTGTTCGACCCCATGTTTCAACTAACGGACGCCAAGTTTCTTGGACTTCCTGTATTACTGCGCAAGTTAAGCGCAAGTCAGGTGGATCGCTATATCCCACTGAGAGGTCCTTGTTGGCCGCTCCACCACTGGACAAGGGTAACGAGGACTCTGGGAGATTGAACTCAATCAAACACAATCAACAATCTTAAAAACATACATGTACAAAATCAAATATACCAGATACATTTTACAGTACTGTATATCCACAGTATTTTATAAGGGTTTGTATGGAATGTAACGGTTTTGTTTCAGACCATACATGTAAGATGGTATACAGGTAAATTTGAATGCATTGTTATGTCGTGTATTCTTTGTACGCAGGGGCTACATGATATGATTGTACTTTGTTGTTTGCCTGTTCATTGAAGTGATTTCAGCAAGCTACATGTACAATGTATTGTTGTTGAGGTTTCCACTACTAACAGAAGACAAGGCCAAACAGTGATTTCCAGAGTTCTTGACACTTGAAGCAAAAAAATTCACCTAATTCATTCAATACACCTTGTTCAAACTGCCATTGGACACATGAGCTTGGTAGGGAAATCCAGCAACCAGTTTTTAAAAAAAATTAGCTTTGCCAAGTAGACAGGGTAACCACAACAGCTTGCGCCAATTACTGTACTAATTTAGTATGAGAAGGTGTTTAAGGCCAATGGCTTGACGTCACTGCCCAATGACGCAATCATCTGGACTGAGACAAGGTATTAGCACAGCCAGCATGGTCTTACTAGTAACTAGTTATTTATTGACCCTGGTTTGTGGTCCGGTGCCCAAGCAAATGAGCTAACCAGGCGACAACAAGCAAGCCCATCTGCTCCCAGGGTCCCCTCAAATTCAAATTGAGGGGACCCCGGGAACATACATGTACATGTAGGGGATTGCTTGTTGGCAACTGGTTGTTGGATATGGTTGCCGAAATGTAGCAAAATTCGATAAAAATATATTTCCATTCGATAAAATATATTTCCATTCGATAAAATATATTTCCATTCGATAAAATATATTTTCATTCGATAAAATATATTTTCATTCGATAAAATATATTTCTATTCGATAAAATATATTTCCATTCCATAAAATATATTTTCATTCGATAAAATATATTTTCATTCGATAAAATATATTTTCATTCGATAAAAATATATTTCCATTCGATAAAATATATTTTCATTCGATAAAATATATTTCATTCGATAAAAATATATTTTCATTCCATAAAATATATTTTCATTCCATAAAATATATTTTCATTCGTTAAAATATATTTTCATTCGATAAAATGTATTTCCATTCGATAAAAATTCATTTTATCGAATGAAAATATATTTTATCAAATGAAAATATATTTTTATCGAATGGAAATATATTTTATCGAATGAAAATATATTTTATCGAATGAAAATATATTTTATCGAATGAAAATATATTTTATCGAATGGAAATATATTTTTATCGAATTTTGCTACATTTCGGCAACCATAAGTTGGATACCCCAGTGAGGCACAGTTGTCCATCGCAGTTTGAACAAGGGCATTTTGAATTTCTGAGCGCTTGGGTTACCTGTACTGTGACCA
The DNA here is from genome assembly GCA_029204205.1 of Desmophyllum pertusum. Lineage (NCBI taxonomy): Eukaryota > Metazoa > Cnidaria > Anthozoa > Scleractinia > Caryophylliidae > Desmophyllum > Desmophyllum pertusum. The sequence goes on from MU826365.1 coordinate 824,581, forward strand.
CACAAACAGAAGATGGTAAGCCTGCATTCTTAGTTGTGGAAATCTCAAACAACGTACAAATATCTCACCAAAATCACCTCAAACTGGCCAGAGCAGTGGACAAACAACAAAAATACAACATAGCAACAGATGAGTCAATTTCATTTACAAACTTTTGGATTTATACCGCCTAAAATTAAACCGTTATATTCCCATACAAACCCTTATAAATCGAGTAAGCTTAACTTTAATACTTAAGTTATATTTTGTATATAAAACACCGCGCATAAAAGCAAGAATCACGTTCGTGTTCTCTTAGAAAAACGCAAAGAAGTCAAAGAAGTATCCTATGATTGATCTACAGAGGTCAGGTCAACATATTAGATAACAACTAAGAAGACTCACTCACCGGTTTTATAGCGACGGGGACTGAATCGAAGTCATGGATTTAGACACAGGAATGTTGATCGCACATCAGAGTGATCTCGCTCTCCTTCTTGTTCTCCAGCTCAGGACGAGTTTTCGATTAACTAACTCATCAATAACAGGAAGAAAAGACTCCAAGTCGACCAAAGTTGGTCGTTGAAATAGAAAACTTCGTCACCTTTCAAAATGGACGCGGGGAAAGCGTCTTCTCATGCGTTTAACCGCTGACCGTCAACAGCGGCGACTAATAGGGCCCAGTCTCTGGGAGGCGCGCGATAAGTCGGCATGGCACTGAAATAGGCGGTGTAACCTGTAGCATTGAATTGTGCTGTAAATTATACATATAATTTATGAAGCTGCTTTCTTAGGAACAGATTACAGTGTCTCCTTTTCACTCTAGTGTAGGCCGCGAGAGCAAACGTCGAATATTTTCCTTATAGACCTCATACAGCCCTTATACATAATTTCTTTATACGTCAATCCAATATAGCTCCCCGCCGGACATTACTTGTACGGATTCAATTTTTTTTTCTTTACGGACATACATTACGCGATAAGTAAACGAGCGTAAAGATACGTATAGACTACCTTTACGCGATACGTAAACGAACGTAAAGATGCGTATAGACTACCTTTACGCGATACGTAAACGAGCGTAAAGATGCGTATAGACTACCGTTTACGCGATACGTAAACGAGCGTAAAGATGCGTATAGAATGAATACCTTTACGTGGTACGTAAACGAGCGTAAAGATACATCTAGAATCAAATACCTTTATACGATACTTAAAAAAGTGTAAAGATAGTTATAGTTACTCTTTACGCGATACATAACTGCAACATAAAGAAGGTACAGTCCATTCTGACTGATACGTAAATAGTGAACGTGAATAAAAAAATTTCGCTCATGCGCCCGGGGTATCCAATCGATGGAAATCGATGATCGGAAAACCAATCGATCAATCGATATCAATCGATAAAAATTAGTTAATTGATATCGATTGGTATCGGTCAATCGATGATCAATCGATAACCACACGAAAAACCGCTCATCGATTGCTATCGATTGGCAAAACACTCCGATCAGCAACCTCGAACGAGGTTTGTCCGATTAGTTTGAGGAGGCCCTGGGGACGACGTTGGCAAAACAAGTCGGGCCCAGTCTTCTCAACGCAAAGAATATACCCTGCTGCACGTGCACTCAAATTACCACTTGGCCGTCACTGTCATTATATTCCTGTGTCATTATATCGACGCAAGAAGTCCGGGAAGAAATTCAACTATCTATAATAGGTGTATCGTTTTGAGGTAAACGTCGGCGAGCTCTTTACTGCTAGTACGAAAGAGGGGAGAACGCGGAAACGCGTTTAAAGTTGTTAACCATTGTGGACATCTCGGTCACCCACAGTCCGAGTTTGTGGATCCTCTCTGACCAACTATCAGCCGATAGAAACCTCGAGCTTGCCGTCTAATTGTTAAATCATAAGAGAAAGTAGAGAGAGAAGGAAATAAGTCTTGTTCTCCTGTTAACGTTCAAAGCATTACAATAAAATGGTGTTAACAATTAACGCGTGCAAAGATCATTAGATGTGCTGTGAAACGTGACAAAATTTGCAACCAATCGATACCAATCGATATCATCGATTGTTATTGGAAATCGATACCAATCGATAACCACACAAATCTTCATCATCGATTGGTCATCGATTATCGATATCAATCGATTAATTGATATCGATTGGTATCGATTGATATCGATTGTCATCGATCATCGATTTCATCGATTGGATACCCCGGGTCATGCGCCATGTTCACCGTCCTATGATTTTAATACGTCCTTCAATTCAACTTTCGCTCATTGACACTTTTTAGTAGTTTGGCTGATTCATATATAATTAGTGGCCGTGCCGTTAAGTACCAGAGATCTGAAATCCCTTGACACGCCGCAATCCGCGTACCCGGGCCATGATTTGTCCTGACACGCCGCGACTGACGTGTCGTTAACATGACACTCTACGACACGTCACGTATCCTGACACGTCGCGTTCGGATCTAGGATTCGTCGAGTGTCATGAAATATCAGGGCCCCGTAAATTCCACGAAATTACTCATTTCACGCAGTGGCTTTAGTTCATGTATATGTTAGTATACTTGTCCCTCTCCGTTTTATTTGTATAGGAAATCGTATGAACTGCTCGTGCAATTCGTGATTTATGGGCACGAGTGATGTTTTTGAAAGTTCTCAAAATTGCACGAGCCTTTAGGCGAGTGCAATTTGAGAACTTTCAAAACATCACGAGTGACCATAAATCACTAATTGCACGAGCAGTTCATACGATTTTTTTGTTGATAATATTCTCAACAAAATTTTGCTGCGGCCATCACGCTACTGCACACGAAACGCTTCACTAGTTTCCAAAGTGCTCACATGTTTTATTTGAACGCGCAGGCAAACCAAGCGTGAACGTTTTGAAAGAATTACAGTACTATAGTTTAGAAACCATTTAACCATTAATTTGAAAGCTTATTTCAATGCCAGTAAGCGGCAAAAACGTCTCTACTTGTCCGGTACCGTTTATCACAATTCCGTATTGCACTCTATAACCTATTTATGCATCCGTCATTGACCAATCAGAAGCTGCATATTTTGTTGAGTATATTATAAGTTGTAATAGTTTTTCTAAACGATACTTTCTCCCACTGCTTCTCTCATTAGTAACTGTTGTAAGCTATGCAGGCAGTTGTTTATAGCACGGTCTTTTATTGCAGTTTTTTTGTATAACGAAAGAAAAGCGAATAAAATTGCTCCTATTGAATAATATGATCGTGATTAATTTCTAAATTCTCTTTACCCTTTTGTAACAAATTCAAGAAGACAGGTTATGAGAAAGAAGTCGTACCTGTACTTGGAAACTCTCTCAAAGGAATTAAAGCGAGAACTAACAAAACCGGAGGAATTCGGAGGAAATAATATACGAAATATTATATATATTAGAAATATTATATATTTTCGAGGATATAATATGAACGAAACTGAAAAAAGAAATTGTGCACTTTCCAAATTACGGAGTTCTGAAACACAGAAACTGTTTTATCAGTCTTCTTGTTTTTTAAGTGACCACATGCACAGCTTATAGAGTAAAGGTTTCTTTCCCTGAAAACTCGGTAGAGGTGTTAGTCAACTTGAAATTTACCGAGTCGCTCTCCGTTTTATTTTTGTTAGTTTTTCTAACGATATTTTCTCTCACTGCTTATCTCATCAGTAATTGTTGTAAGCTATCTAGTTGTTTATAGCACGTATAGTCTTTGTTTTGCAATTTGTTTTAGTGTAACCAAAGAAAGGAAATACATTTGCTCCTAAATTCTCTTTACCCTTTTGTAACAAATTCAAGAAGACAGGTTATGAGAAAGAAGGACCTGATCAGCTCAGGTAAAAACTCTTCATAGAGCTTAGCTTGTGCGTCTGAACAAGTGCTTTGGGCTTGGGGGAATTAATTATTCGTCTCTAAATATTGTGGGAGGCGCGGTGGCCTACTGGTTAGCGCGTTGGACTCCGGATAGAGCGGTGACCGGGATCATTGTCATTATTGGGCAAGAGAACAGTGCCTCTCTCCGCCCAGGAGTACGAATAGAAACAGTATGGAAACTGGCGAATTGTCAGGGCAACCTGCAAAAATGCTTGGAGTTTACGGCTGCGATGGACTAGCATCCCATCCAGGGGAGTAGCGATACTCCTAGTCGCTTCGCGCTCAGGAAACCGGAGCGATAAGTCACTTAGGCTTGTAAACAAACTAATCCCAATTAGTTAAAATCTACTAGTATACTAATGCAAATGAGACAATCTGATTGGCTGAGCTACTCGTTTACTATCAGCCAGTTCACCACTAAATTTTCTTTGATTCTGATTGGCTTAAATCGAACACGTGACGTGATAGTGTTCATCCGCGGAGAGACACTGTCAGGTGATAGTGCCCGTCGGGCAAAAAACCCCGGATCGATAGTGCCCGCCTGAGCGAAAAACACCCGTTTTGTGCAGTTTTGAGCTAAACAGTTGAAAGAATAAATTAAAAATAGCCAGAATTTACTCTCTATCAATTCTTTCATAACATATGGGCATGCACGAAGTTTGGAACGAAATATTTAATGGCAAATTCCTGTAAATTTACAACAAATGCGAATGAAAGAGCACTAAACAATTTACGGAAAGATCGGTAAACCGACAGAAATTCGTCCAAAAAATGACAGCCTGTTTACACCACAAGTTTAAGCTTAGCCTATTCAGTATTGTTACCTTGTATTTCCAAGAGGCTTGTCAATTCCAGCTTGAATCAGCACAATAAATATCGGTTACGAAGCTTAAATACGGCAGTTCGTCAAGCGTTTGCCCGCAAATCCTTCGACTCCGTTCAGTTGTCCGTTTGACTTGTAAAATGAATATAATGTTCAGCTCCACAATTATTTCAGATCTTCCCATTTTGTGCTAAAACATTTGCATAATTTTCCAGAATATATGAAACTTTAGAAGAGGTTGAGCGAAGAAATAATCCGAAGAAACTTTTGGTCCTGCTTTCTTTTCATTCAACTGACTTGGCGGAACCCGCGCCAGGTTTTGCCGCCGTTTTTCATACAAATCATACTTCATTTAGATGGAACTGAAAAATCACTCAGTCGATTTATAACTTTTGAAAAAGTAATACCGAAGTTTAACCTAAAGTTTTGTACGTATTTACGAGACAAAAGTTGAAATGCAAAACTATTTTGAAGCTCCAAGCATCGCAGTGTGTTAGAAATCGAAATAAATAAATTGATGTCGTTTTCAGTTTTAGGCCCCCGCACGGAAAATTTAGTGGTGAACAATAACGACAATAGAGTGTTTCTGTCTCGGAACTATCGGTCTGATAGTTGCCCTTGGAAATTTTATGTTCTAAAAAAACTAGCATATAATTTGTTTTTTAGAACATAAAATTTCCGCGGGCAACTATCAGCCGATAGTTTCCTCGACAGAAACACTCTATTGTTATATTAGTGTGCAGTGGCTGGAGATCATCTACAAAATGGCCGTTTCTGAAGTTTCGGAGGAGGATTTAGAGTTATTATAAGACAATTGTTATGATTTTTACTAAAACAATTAGATTATTCGCTCTCAATTTCTATGATATATATAGTTGATGAGGCCGTCATAGAAATCTCGAACTCATAATCTAAATGCGGTAAATTCTCCAATAAAAAATGTTATGGTTCCCACCATTACCATATGACTGACACACACTTGATGAGAAAGAAACTTGATGTAAACGCTAAATTGTGTCTTGAAAAAGTTGACCAAAACGAAAAAATTATTTTCGTCAAATTTGTACATGCGAGGCATTACAATAGAAAAGGTGTCTAAAACATTGCGACCTTATTATAGCCCTTCGATTCTTTTTCATCAAATTATGAATCAAAACTGAATATAATGCGGTAAGTCGACAATAGAAAGTCAAGTTTCAAAACAATGTGAAACATAAAATCGGGGGCTGGAGGTCGAGCATCCGCCGAAAAGTTTCCGATTCTTGTTGTCCAATCGCGGGAGCACTGGAAGAGTTTCCGATTCTCAGAAAAATAGCGCGAGCACTTGCTACTATTCACAGTCACGCCAGCGATACGCCAGCATGGTGCAACGATGATACGACACCGTTTCCATGCTTAAGGCCATGTTACGTACACGAGGCAATTTTCCTTGCAGCTTGCAACGCAACAATGACGCCTGAAAAACATTGCAAGTTGCAGAGGAGGAGTCACACATTCTCATTTTTTTTTTTTCGCAACTTGCAACGCGGCGTTTCTCCGGTCGCCATCTTGAAATCTGCGCGAGCGAAGGACGCCATCTGATTGGCTCATTTGAACAAAATTTGCGCTGCAAGTTACGATTGACATGTTACACGCAGCAACTTGTCTCGCAACGTTGCGAAAAGTAGAGGATAGTTCTACTTTTCTTGCAACTCGCAAAGCAATATTTTTGTTGCGTTGCAGTTGCAAAAAATGGGGTGTTGCACTAAGCAATTTTTCGTGCAACTTGTGCCGCAACAAAATTGCGAGACAAGTTGCAGGGAAAACTGCCTCGTGAAAGTGAAATCTGAGGGCTCAGTCAGTTCTCTGAGACGCGCGGATTTCTCGTTCAACTCGACTGCTAGCAGATATAAGATTGCACCTCTTTCCACGACAGAGAAAAGTTTCTCACCATTACGTTATATACAGCCCCCTGTGGAGCACTATCCCTGCTACAGAACAAAAAAATTAATGCTGTTGAATTCTTCTCCACAACAGTGTTTGCATCATTCAATGTTGTTGAAATCGAAGTAGAATGTTAAAAACCTTGATGTGTTGTCCATTTATAGTAATTGGACATGGCCGCTCCTAATGCTGCAGCCCAGGGCTAATTGGACTTATTTCGAGTATTCATTTAAGTTTCGACTTTGAACTATTTTTTCTGAACAACCAATTTGTTATCCAGCACTCCGTATAAATACCAATGAAAATTCAATATTAAGAGGC
>MU826365.1:832020-891077 GCA_029204205.1 Desmophyllum pertusum
ACCTGACTTGCGCAGTACATGCATTTATACATACATTTTATTGAGACTCCCTTATATAGGGCTATTCTGTCACAATGTATATATTATAAACTCTAAAGACTGGTCCAAGAAGTCCAAGAACCATGGCGTCTGTTAGTTGAAACATGGGGTCGAACACATGTGCAGTAGAGCCACACGTCCATTAAGGGGTCATGGTACGTATTGTGGTCCCAAGCACTCACTACATTAACCTCCAGTAAGGGAACATTTAATGGGACGCGGGATGGCCTGATTGTTAGCGTGTTGGACTCTGGGTTGAGTGGTCCAGATTTGAGGCTGATTGGGCTCATTGTATTGTGTTCTTTGGCAAGACACTTTACTCTCACAGTGCCTCCCTCCACCAAAGGGGTATACCCAGATACTGACAAAATGTTAGGGCAACCTGAATGAAATGCTAGGAGGTAATTCAGCTGTGATGGACTAGCATCCCATCCAGATGATAGTTATAGTCCAATTTGCTCATCGGTCGGTTTCTTGCTACAGAAACTAGGATAGGAGCTCTCGATTGGCTTTGGTGGGCGTCTTTGGCCTACATGTAAGTCCAATTTTGTTGTCCCCTTTGTGGTTCGAGGAGTTTCCATCTACATAGAAAAATTATGCAATCATACAACAATGCCAAACTTGAGCTGTTGTTGGAACATTGTTTATTATTTATAGCCAAAAAACAATACACTGCACCTTATTACAATATCCTTACTAAGCGAGTACACTTCTCGTTACTTGATTGGCCTTACTTATCAATAATTATTACAATTCACCAGTTAGATTAAACAAAAAGCACTTACACTTATTACAGTCTCCTTGTTGTTGTTGTGTGTTTACTCAGCTTTTAGGTGGTAGTAGAGTCTCTGGTCAACGACCTGAAAGAATTTGCGCGCGAAAAACACAACAACAAGAAATTGTCGCCAAAGAAAGAGAGCTCAAAACAAGACAGATACAACTTATGGAGATGAAACGGAAATCACAAAAACAAACCTCAGAACCGATAGCATAGATCAGCTAATCTACTAAGGCTGATGAGGGCAGGAGAAACGACTGAATAGGCATTGCGAACCGGTCCAGGATCAGGTGGATACCTAGCAAACTCAGTAACAGCGCTTTGGGTAGGTCTTGGAATTATATTTTTATAGATGCTTAAAATTTAGAGGTATTTTGTTTGTGGCTTATGATCTCTGAAGAGCCTAAGGGCCTATGGAGGGTTCGGCGCAAGGGGTCTGAACTTCCCGGTTCCCGCCCCTTCCCCCTCGTTGTGCTTTTTCTATTGAAAATTGTTGTTTTCTATTTCTCCAGTTTCCGCCACTGCCTTGGAAATCCTGCTTCCCTGGCGCCTCTCATTACTCCAAGGTACTCGTCCCCTATCCCCCTCCTCCCCTATCCCCCTCCTCCCCCTTCCTCCACAGCCTAAGTAAGTACTAGTGAGACACGTCTCGCTTCTCTTTTTCCCCGCGCATTTTACCGCTATGTTTTTGCTTCAAGGTGCATATCACAATCCAACCAATCAGGACAAAGACCTTTTTTGGCACAGCCAATCGGGTGCAGAACCCAACCCAGTATGAACACGACTTTTTCCCGCACTTTTCACCCGTTACATGCTTTTGCTTCGCGCTGCGTATCATGCTTTAGCCAATCAAAACATCGACGTTTTCTAAACGGCCAATCAGCTGCAAAACCCAACCCAAATCGTACATTGACTCACGTGACTTTTCCCGCGCTTTTCACACCGGTTGCCAGCTTTTACTTCGAGTTATGATTGGTTTATCGCAGTCGTCAGAAGACCACGCTAACTATGAAAGTTTCCGTGTTTTTAGCTGAAGAACTGGATAACGTGCGTTCCCTGTTCATGGAAAAAGAGAAAGAGCTGGCCATTGCAGTGGTTAAAGTAGAAAGCCTCACGCAACAACTGGATAAGCAAAGAAAGGGCTGGTCCCATTCTTCTCCGAGTCGAGAGAAAACGCACCAAGAGCTGGAACTGGAGAGGCTTAGGAAGGAGTTGATGGTGAGAATACGTGACAATTTGTAACGCAATAGCAAGTCAAAGCAAAAAAGTGAAAAAAATCCCAAATTTCATTGTGCAAGATATGGAAAAACAAACAGTACCCACATGAAAGAACTGTTCATTAGCTTTAATTTGAGTGGTCACACACTAGGATTTCATAAACAGACGTAAACGTTAAAAATACAACAATTGACTTGATGCACTTGATTCTGGGAGTAGCCTGTTCCAGGCGTTTCGGATAGTGGAGGAGCGACGCGAAAGACGCGCGAAGCGCGAAGATTGGCGATTCGGATAGTGGAGGAGCGACGCCCACGCCTATTATTCACTCGCCACTCTTCGCGCTTTGCGTGTCTTTTTCGCGTCGCTCCTTCACTATCCGAACGCCTGGAACAAGCTATTCTGGGAGTGAAAGGGTTTTAATAATTTTATATTTTGCGTGCTCGCGTTCTCGTAAGCAGAGATTTACAACCTTATAGGAAAACGGAAGAGTCAATATGACCTTGTTTTAATTTTTCTTTCTTATTTCAGACGCGAAATGAACTCAACCATCAGCAGAGCGTTCAGATTCAATCACAGAAACAACTTCTCGCCGAAAAACACAAGGAACTCTTCGAACTTGACGCTCAAATTGACCACTACACGAACGATTTGCGACAAAAACGATCGCAGGATAATCACACCAAACAATCAAACCATCGTGTGAACGGTTCAGCTTCACCCACAGGTGAACAAGACTTTGTGGAAATGGATTACAGTAATCTTGGTAGCTTTTCTAAACGATCGAACAAAACTAGTAATGGGGATTCTAAAAACACAAACTCGACCGGAAATGCACCGGCAACTTCCGTTTCTTTTCGTGGGCGTGGTCGTAACGCAAGGAAGTTAGAAACGTTGCTCGAAGTAGAAGAGGAAATCTCTGATGGTCACGCAAGTAGTAAGTCCTCCACGGAAAGATCTCACGCAAGGGCCAGGTCCTCCAAGAGCGTCACGCGTGACGACGCTGAAGTCACGCTTTGAAACGGATGGTGTTACAGAAGGCGGGAAGCGTTGGAGCTCTCGCGATAGAGAATTAAGAGGCACGAAAGATATCACTTCGTCCACGAAATTGTCAAACGGTTCTTCTAATCCTTCGCAGCGTGTAGATCCCGAAGGAGTGGAAACACCCGTAATTCACGCGCGTGAATTATTTGACCTTAACGGAGTGCATTCAATGGACGAACAGAGAGCAAAACGTTACTATAGTATGAATGAGTTCATGGATATTTCATCCTTGAAAATAAAGCCTAGACAAGATGCTGTGGGAAATACCGAAGAACGAAATCCAACTTTGCAACAAGGCGAGTTTGAAGTCCCGCATTCGGCAGAAATCAAACATATTTTGAGTGGATTAGATTTCAAAACCGAAGCGCCATCATGTAGCACGGAGAGTTCCACTCCAAGTGATGGAGGGGATTTTTCGGGGCCGAGTTCTCCTTCGTCGTTTTCGTCTTCGTCGTCCGCCTCTTCGAACTCGATCACTCGGCCCAAAGCGGCAGTGTTTGCTATTACAGGCGTTGCTAAGAGAACCGACAACTTTTCACTCCCTTCAGATCCACCCCAACACCGAAACGCGGAAACAAGTAGCAAAGCTTCTCCTCAGCGGAGTTTTCAAGGACTAGCAAATACTGCGCAATATCAAGGACTTTCCAATGCCAACACGTTTCAGCCCTTAAACGCAGAACCAGAGGAACCAATTCCTGGTGTTTTATATAACGAGGCAGGCGCTAACGACCTCCCATTGCAAGCTCGGCTAGTCAAATCGGAAGCCTTTCCAACGAAGAACGAAAATGTTGATTCGATAGCGCGGGCAACGGTGATGGATTTTTCAAGAAGTGGGACGAAACCCAAAATGAGTGCGAAGCAAACTGACGGAACAAGCGGTAGTGATGGACAAAGAGCGCTTAGATTGACTGAAGTGAAAGCTTTGGAGACGAAACCTAACCGAATGAATGTGACGACAACTAGTGGTGACCATGGAGGAGAAGTCCCAAACCTGGCGGAACTCAAAACTGCAGAGTCTAAGGTTAAAACGGCGGGGAAAGCGCAATTGTCGCGGCTTTGTTATCAAACACCCGCCCCACTCAATAACAGAATATCGCCGCAACGACAAGCTATGCGTAACAGCGAATCACGCTTCGCTTGCAAAGAAATGAAGAGGATTCTTCATCTTACAACAACGAGAAAGCTCGCTTAGAAGATACAAAGATGACGGTGGATGATTCTTCATTTGAAATGAACAAGAAAACTTCAATAAATTATTCTTTGCCATTGTTGCTGGAACAAAATTCAATAAAGGCGAATGGTTTTGTTCAGAAGGAAAAATCGGTGGGGTCCTCGCCCAGTTTTCGGAAACTCAAACGAGGATTATAATCCGAACACCCTAACGATGAAACCGATAACGTAAAGCGTTTGTCTGATATCGTACAGAGCTCTGAGAAAACAACTTACGATCGATCACAGATCGCGCCGTTAATTTTCAAACCGATATCTTTTCGTGCGAAAAAATGCCTGGTGACCCAAAACATGAACACATCTGCTAATCGATCACAACTCGCGCCATTGATTTCCAACTCGATATCCATTCGTGGCCAGACGTCACTTACGAAGATTACGGTAACTCCATCTGCTTCATTTTATTCGGCGAACAATGCGATGATTCCCGAGAAACGCTCGCCGGTTCCGACGAGCAAACGAACGAGGTTTATGTACCGAGGCGTCGCTCCGACTTATCCCGAAGTGAACGAATTGCTGGTAAATGACGAATCGAGTGATGACACTTTTCACGATGGCGAGGAACGAAAACACGAAGAGTCTGTCGATAAGGAAAGCGCAGAGAAGGAAACTGCGTTTACAATTCGAGAACAAGGAGCAAACCAAGAAAACCACCACGCCAAGATGCGAAACAAGTTGTGTCATCCTTTAACATACAGCTATCGAGTCGAAATAAAAAGACGCTTCAAGAGCAGGAAGACACTTCTTCTTCGGAAGGAGATGATAAAACTATTGGATCAGTAGCAACGGGATCGAAAATCTTCGTCGGAAAAGAGCTCATTCCGACAGTGGTCGGCTTGGTTCCGAAAGTGGTGGAGTACATTACGACAGCAGTCGACTAAGTTCCGAAAGTGGTCGGATTAATTACGACAGTAGTCGACCTAGTTCCGAAAGTGGTCGGCTTAGTTCCGAAAATGGTCGATTAAGCTCGGAAAGTGGTATTGACAAGTCACGTGAAAGTTCGCCGCTAGGTTCATATCCTGAAGCTCAAACATCCCACACTGTAAATAGTGAAAATGTTGCTGGGGGTTTTCTCTGGAAAAGTCAACTCGAACAAGCACCTTTGTCCAAAAATATATTAACCGCACCAAGTCTTTTTAAACCGCTACCATCTTCAAGGCAAGTTTCATCTCCTATACACACCGACAATGTACAGAAAACTCAAGAATCATTCCCTTCAAAAAACGCGGCTCAAAATTGATGATTTTATCTAACGGTGAATCGCTACCTAGCGAATTATCTCCCTCAAGAAACTAGCCCAAGTGGCAATATGGACGATGTAGTTTCAGAAAGAACGCCTCTAAGCGCGGATAAATTTCAGAGAAATGTGGAAATGAAAACGATTTTAACAATTAAAGACTTCCCTCTTAAGATTACGGATGTTGATGAAGCGAAGCCTGTGGTAGTGAACGGAGATATCGGACTTAACAGTCAGTCACACGAACATATATCAGACCAGTTATCTAACTTCCCACTTACGGCGTCGTTTGACAATAAAGCAAAGCCTGACCTTGTAATGGAGATATCGGGACTGCTCAGCAAATCACGTGAAGACTTTTCCAAGGAAAGTATTGCTTCAGAAGAAGGCCGCTGAGGATGATCTGGCGCCTGCGCAGAAGACTGATAAAAAGAAGAAGGCGCGGCACGTAAGCCTTGATCCTCATGCAGTTCTTCTGGACGCGGCGGTTGAGGGAGAGCTGGAACTAGTCAAGCAGCTTATTCGCGAGGTACGCAATTAAATCACAGTAACCCTCAATTTCCTAAAATCCCTCCTAAGCTCTCCTACTTACTATTAAGGCGGGGGTTAACCTAAATGCCATTTTTCCACCACTTAACATGGGTTTAATGGAAATATCTCGTTCGCGTTTCAAGCAATCCAAAAAACTCTCTGCTCAAAACATGAATCTATGTTATGGGGTGTTTTGTAAATTTTGTGGTGATTTTTGTGGTATTTTTGGAGGAAATAGTTTTTCTCAAAGGAGTTGTAAAAAATTTAGGGAAATAAGAAATATTGAAGATTTAAGTAGTTTTTAAAATTAGAATTTGAAGTTAAAAATTAGTAGATTGACATTGACAGACAGTTGATAACCACGCAAGAGCACCCGCGTGGGTATCAACTGTCTGTTGGTGTTCCAATTTTTTTTTTCCTTCTGTCCCTTCTTTACACCCATTGAAATTCACGTTTACCCCGCCTTAATGTAACGTTCAATCTCTATTTCTCTTTTGCTCTACACGGCGCGGTGGTGACCAAGGTCCTTGTCAACCTCGTTCCCAGGGTCTCTCATCTTCCCGCCCCCTGGAGCGAGAGGGGCGGGAAGATGAGAGACCCTGGGAACGAGGTTGGGTCCTTGTGTGTTTGTCTTGGAGAAGACACTTCACATATAGCGCCTCTCTCCACACAGGAGAATAAATGGGTACCACAACCCGACAAAATGCTGGGGATAGTTACCTGCGATGGCCGATGGACTAACATTCGCATCCAGGGGGAGTAGCAATACTCCTAGTCAGCTTTATGCTATAGAAACCGGGATAAGCTCCGGCAGTGTGGGACACTTGATCCGAGCGTGCCACACGCCCTGCCAGACAGAGATTCACTTCTCTTTCCCGCGCGTGACGAGAAGGAACCTCTGCACTTAACCTCTCGATTCTTTGATTATTTCCACAGCCAGGGACGAGTAAATAAAAAATACTTGTTTCTAACCGGTTTAAAACTTACGCAGTCCCCCTCGTCGACGCGCGCAGTTAAGAGAAGGGAATCTCTGTCTCGCAGTACAGTCCGAGCACGGTCTTGACTTTTTACTTGCTTAATGGAACAAAGTCCTCTCCTCTCCCCTCCCCTCACAGGTGGACAATCCTAGTAAACCAAACAGTGATGGAATCACAGCTCTTCACAATGCCGTCTGCGCATGTCACGACCAAGTGGTTCATTTCCTCGTGCAATACGGCGCGGATATCAACTCTCCAGACTCACACGGATGGTTGAGTATGGGAAAATATAATGATAGTTTTTTGGGGGGGGGAGAGTATTATATGAAAATAAAGCATTGTGGTATAAACAAAGTCCGGTTTAAGTAAATCAGTGGAACTTCGATGTCTCGAACCTAAAAGGAAGACGAAATTGGTTCGGGAAATCGGGAACTTCGAAATATAGGGGGTAAAATTACAGTGAAAAAAAAAGTCCAAGGGAAACAACTTTGGGTTCGAGTAAAGCGGGGTTTTTGAGAAATGGAGGGTTCGAGAAATCGAAGTTCAACTGTATTTAATATAGATAATAAAATAAAATAGGAGAACGTCTGGACGCAGGCTAATAAAAGATATACTATAGATTATACAATAGCAAATGCGGCAATCTACTTGGCTGAGCTACTCGTACACTTTCAATGCATTAGTATACGAGTGGCTGGAGGTAGTCTAACAAAATGGTGTTTCCTACACGTTTTCTCCGAAATTTTTTTGTGCGCTTTTTTCTGGACGGATGAGTTCATTTTGTTTATGGATCTGTACTAAAACAATTACTACATTATTCGCTCTCAATTTCTGTGAGTAATAGTTATAGAAATCTCGAGAAAAAGGATGGCGACTGGTACATTTACCCATAATTCTTAGCGCACGAAAACTCTAAAAACGCTCATAAAAACCGCACAAGAAAAAGTGTCTAAAAACTTCAAACCTAGCATACACAATGTTGTTAGTAACGGGACGAATTCCGGCAAATGTACAGCTGCCAATCTTTTTCACGTTCGGTGGATTCAACAATGCTTTATGCCTTTGCAAAGGAATTTGCACTCTATGCATACGTTGTAGCCTCTGCCTCGAGCCAAACATTATCGCATCCTTTAAAAGGTTGAGTTTTAAGTCCCGTTGTTTATTTTCCTTTTTAACACATGACTCCACTCCATTGTGCTGCCGCCACAACGCCACAGAAATGGCTCGCTTTCTTGTTGAACAATGCGCGTGCGTTTTCGCTGCGACATCGCTGGAGAAAGAAAAGCCACCCGTACACCAGTGCTGTGAGCGTGGGGCATTGCCTGGCTATATACTTACTTTCTTTCACAACTGTATCGTTAGGATATTATGAAGCGAGGTAAGGTTGTCCAACCTACTTTTCCCACGACAGTAACATCGTTGATATGTGTAAAGACAGTAGAACGGGTTGTTAAATCAAAGTCGATTTACTATTTCAGCTAAATCATAATAAACCAATCAGATAACTTTGAAGCAAGATCCCTTGTAGGTGTGACTAAGGAAAAGCGTCGGTAAAAACACTTCACCGATAGCAAGCGCGGGAAACCGTTGTTTTTAATAACCGTGTGTCACAAGCGGCTGGGAAAAAAAATGACAACCAAATGTCGTAAGGAGCTAGAGCGGGAAACACATAAAAATCGTATGGCAGCGCGGGAAAAACGTGTAACCGGTGCGAAGCGCGGGAAAAACGTGCAACCAATGCAAAGCGCGGTATACAAACACTAAAATCATGTGGCATAAAGCGCGGTCGAAAAGTTGCGAAGCGCAAATCGCAGGTTTTGAGGGGGGGGGGGTAACATCTGATTGGTGCGAAAAACACAACATATTTATTCTGATTGGTTAAAAAGGTAAGACCCAAAAAAAACCCGTTGCAACGATTTTTTTAACCATGTATCTGAATTTATTTTTTTCCCTTTTGAGATGTGGCAGGTGCAGAATTTTGGGCTCATTAATGAAGGCCGTGTGGTACGCGCTGTATTAAAACCTACTCAGCTGATGAACAAGACGAGTTGAGTTTCGTGTGGCGGTGAGGAGTTACTGGTGCTGGAAACGGGGAGCATGCGACACGAGAAGGAATGGTGAGTGGGCCCAGGAACAAGGAGCGGAGCGAAGACTGGGTACATACCAAGAAATTTACTCGGGGTAGGTACATAATATATTTTAGGTGTTACTAAAACAGTTTGTGTTGGCTTTGACATGACTGTGAGGGCTTCGCTAGCGTTCCAGCCTCAGTTGGAGCTATTTTATTTTAGCAGATACTAATTCTTGGCGTGACCTCTCAAACCATCCTGATAGTCCATCGCAGGTTTCCACTTGTTAGGTTTGCCCTAGACAGTTCCCAAGTACCATTTATTACTCCTGGGTGGAGAGAACCACTGTGAGAGTTAAAGTGTCTTTGCCCAAGAACACAACACCAGTGACCGCCAGCCAGCGCTCGACCCAGACCCGCTTCGCTCGAATCCAGAGTCCAACGCGCTAACCTATGCGGCCACCAGCGTGGCTCTAACCCTGCGAGACAGAGATTGACTTCCTCTTTCGGCGCGCAAGCGCGATGAGAAGGAACCTCTGCACACAACCGCACGATCCTTTTTTGATCTTTGCCGCGTCCCAAATCTGGGATGAATAAATTAACAAAATACTGGTTTTTAACCGGTTAAAACCCGTTAAAACCTAGAAGAGCGCGCGCTATGCACGCGCTTCATCACGCGTACGGGCCACTTGTATGCGTCAGTACAAAATTTTCCTTTCAAAAACTGCTTCAAACTCGCTAAATCAGCAGAAACAATAATCATCTATTTGAAAAAAACTATATTCTACTAACTGAACTAACCATTTTCCTGAGAAATTACCGAGAAAATTGCCAACAGATGCAAAGAAATTCAAAGCTTACGCGTACAATTAGCGCGCGCGTGCTGGAGCGCGAGTACTTATACTGACGTAGTTCGCGCATGCACGATAGGAAATCGAGCGGTTGTGTGCAGAGGTTCCTTCTCATCGCGCGTGCCGAAAGAGAAGTCAATCTCTGTCTCGCAGGGTACCGCGGCTCCCACTGCAATGCTAACACGGCATAAAATCTCCTCGCTTCATAATTCTCCTTCTTTATCAGTTACCATACATAAATTTGTGTTACATCAAGACAATATCTCCAGTTGATGATTTTCTTTATCCTCATCACCTGTCTGCTGCATATTGTAAGGAGAAATTATCGAATGATCACACTCAAGTTTTTATTTTATTTCTTGTTTTCAGTTTACACACCAGAATTTCGCCCGAAGTGTGATAAAGAACAGAAAATATGGCTGATACCCGTTAGTTCGTCCCAAATTGTTGGAGCTGATTATTACAATCAAGTCTAAGTTTGGACCCGGTTTATGGCTGAATAGGTTTATGGCTGAATAGCCCTTTTCACGGTTAACCTGAAATATTTACATAACAATACAGTTAAACATAGAAGCGAGGCAATTTCGGGCACAAGCTGTAAAAACATCGTGATTTTCTTGAGCTCCTTGAACTACGTTAGTATAAAAATAGTTTTAAAACCGAGAAGAACTAAATACACAACTATTTTAGTTAAAGTTTGCCGTAAAGATCGTAACCCGATCTCTCTGTTGCTTATGCGAATCTACTCTTTATAATAGAGAAAAGCTGTCTTACTTTGTTTTCTAAAAAACAACGTAAACTAAAATAATTGTAGTTCTTCTACATTTTAAAACTGTTTTTTATACTAAAAGAGTTGAAGGAGTTCAAGAAAACACACGATGTTTTGCAGCTTGTGCCCGAAATTGCCTCGCTTCTATGTCCAAGTGTATTGTTATGCAATATATCACAAGTTAACCGTGAAAAGGGCTATTGGGAATTACATGGAACTCTAACCATGACTAGGCCCAGGCTACATTGTGTTAATACAACGTGGATGAGTCATAGTTTAGATGGAGTATAAACACCCGGGCCAAACGAGGATGAGAGTTGTTTCTCATGAGAGTTTTCTTCAAACTCTCATCGACTATCATCACCTCGGGCCAAACGAGAGTGAGAATTTAAGACCATTTTCGCTGGACGTTCGAGCAAAAAGTGCAAAAAATTAAGTTACCAAAAATACTCATAGCACGGTAACATTTTGAATACAGTTAAGAAGAAATTATCGATAAATTAGCTCCCAAGCTGACCATGCGAGAGAAGTCATTACATATTTAAATTAAAAAGACGCTTCATGTCAGTTCAAAACAAAATGGCGTGCGTTTTTATCATTTTTTACGAGGTTTGACATTAATTTTCTCGAGAATGCTTGAGAATTTAATTGTGGGTCACTTGGAGAAGTGAATTAAAGTGATATGTTTCAAATAGTATTCAAAATGTTACCGTGCTATGAGTAGTTTTTAGTAATTAATTTTTGCACTTATTGCTCGAACGTTTGAGCGGAATCCGTCTTACACTCTCCGTAACTCTCATCCTCGTTTTGTCCAATCAATTAATATTAAAGAGTGTAAACTAGTGTATTGTAACAACGATGTACATGTATTAGTAGTAAATTATTTATAATGCAAAAGCAGGAAGACTTGACGGTCCTTCCATGATTATATTAAATCACTTCATCTGAAAATATTTATAGATAAAAAAAAGTAGAGTATTTATTTCTTAACAAAGCAGAATTTTACAGGATTTTGAGTCAGTCGAAAGTACTAGTGTAAGATCCTAGACCTAAGCTTTTGTAGCATGGGTATTTGCACAAAGAAAATAATGTTAAAGTTATGATTATGCGGGAAAAATCAAAGACAGCCTTAGTTGTACGAATACAAAATAGTCGCAATGAAGGTACACATATATAATGATCAAGAAAAAAGTAATGTCTACCAGTTTCTGAGAAAACAGTGACATTTTTAAATGATGAGTTTCTGAAGAAACGCTAAAGTATATATTTAACAATAGTAATCGATGTATAAACAATAACCTACTAAAACGATACGTGTTTACCAAAGACCGGTTGTGCTAGTATTGGTAAGCCATCTCAATGAACCTGTCAGGCTAGTACTTCAGGTAGTTTCCCTTGACATATACCTACGCAGACTGAGGCTAGTTCTCAAGACTTTCTCAACGCTTTTTGCACTCAACACCTATTGGAAATCTTCCTATGTTTATAAGGCTGGTATAACACCCACCCCCAGATGTAAGCCTCCCCCTCGCCCTCGCCCCCCGCCCCCGCAAAATATGTATGAATTCACCCGCCTTATGATTAGACTGACTACTAGGAACTTACGAAGTAGTTTCCTCTTTTCCTCTTAGTCCGTCGAGGGCGAGGAGCAAAATAAAGCGCCGGGGAAAAACGCCGCGCCGAAATACTGCGGTTCGAAACGCTCGCTCGACGGACTTAAAATATGCAGGACAGCTCGCAATGAGTTTATGAGTGGGAATTTACGGTATATAACGGGGAAAAATTGTTACATCTTTCGAGAAAGAACCGTTGACAGTCAACAGATAAACAAATTCACCAAGATTTCTTAATTTGTGTGGAGTAGCAAAACGTTTCTGACTACATGAGTTGTGTATTATTACTACTACCAGCCATTCCTCGTTCCCAGAGCTCGCTCGTTTATTTTCTTTTCTTTGTGTCCGGAAACGAGCAGCCCCTGGTTCGCAAGGAAGAACAATTTTTTTCATTGGCTGATAAAAAATGAATGCGGGCAAACACAAATTTAATGAATGGATGTCCTGGAATTTTCGGACATCCGGTAACGGCTGATTTCGCCAACCACGTGACCAAAAGAAGCAAAAACAAGAGGATCTGGGAACGAGAATGACTACCAGCGATCACTAGGAGACAAAGCAGCAGCTGACAAATGTTTATTAGAGTTGTTCTTTTTGCTTACCAAAGCCGAGCCATCTCTGGAGCAATTTTAAAGTTGGCATGTTGGCTTCGGTTCATCAGGGGAAGATGTAGTCATAGTACTCTTCCCACCCAGCATCCGACTGCAAAGAGAGCAGAAAAACACGATTGATAGTCGTCGAATATAAGGACGGTTTCACGCTAGTCAAAAGTGTAGCGTTTTCCCCCAACCAACGATTACGGTTTCGAGACGGAGTACCAGTCGTAACTAGGTAACCGGCCCGCGTCGTTTTGAAAACGGTTGATGTTTTGGCGTGAAAAGAGCCGAGAGACATCTTGGCGGGAAAGAGTCTCCACTGATCAAACTGGTGAGACGTGCATAGAAGCCTAGTGCTTGCTTTTGGGCCGTAAATACTTAATTTTGCGGTGTAGCTTCTCTAACTTCAGGAGCCATGTTGAAAAACACATTGCGGCGCTGCTAAGAGTATTAACGTGTCCTGATATTCTCCGCTAACAAAATATGTCACGGCCAGAGACGTAAAATCTACAGAAAAACGGATCAATCGTTTCGTGTTAAGAGCGCTTTCAGAAACCGTGTTAGCGGTTTCGAAAATCATGTAACCGTGGTAGCATATATTTTGAAAACCGCGTCCGTGTAAAAAAAACGCAGGCCACACATTTTTCAAGTTAAGCCACATTTCCTACCGCAAATAGCAAAGATCGCGGTAAGCAAACATAGCACAAGTGGCAACGCTTCTTCTACCACGTTAGTGGAGATAATAAAAAATAATAATAAAAAAAATAAGAGAAGCCCCAGGCGTTGCCTGACGACACAAATAACGGCTGCGAAGGAGACTATACACAAAGCGACCGGCATACGACTTTATTTGTTTGTTTGTTTATTTGTTTTTGTTGTGTTTGTTGCCTCCGAAGCCGTTATTTGGCTCGCCGCGCAACGTCCTGCTACCCGCTATAGCCGTGGGTCATGACTATGGCTGCGAACTGCATGGCGACAATCACTTGAAACAACAAAATGTTTCTTACCCGTCATCCGTTTGCACTTTTCTCTCTTCTTAACTCGGCGAGGCATCTTTTTCTTGATTTTTTCTTGTGCACTGTCATCTCCATGTTCATTCTAAAGTAACATAAGTAATACATTAGTAACTATGATTTAACAACCTTGAGAATAAACGTTGCTCTCTCTAAAAATTATCTGCGACGAAGCCCACTTTAACGCGAAATTAATTTTAAAGGCCCAGTAGCCTGCGAAGCAGGGCTAGCGAGACATGCCGTGGGTAGCACAAGCGCAAAGCGCGCGTTACTCGCACAATTCACCTACAAGTCGAGCTCTCTCGCGAGTTTTCGCATTTGTTGCACCAAGATGGCTACCGTGTGACACTAAATGTTTGCGGGAGTTTGCTAGTTCCTAGGCCTCTCTATATAAGTTATATAGAGAAGCCTAGGAACTAGCAATGCTTATCGAAAGTAGGTTAAAAAAAAAGAGCCTAGTGGCCCACAACTGCCGGAGCTTATCCCGGTTTCTGTAGCATTAAGCGACTAGAAGTATTGCTACTCCCGTGGGTGGGATGCTAGTCCATCGCAGGTTACCTATAGCATTTTGTCGCCAGTACCCATTTATACTCCTGGGTGGAGAGAAGCACTGTGAGAGTAAAGTATTTTGCCCAAGAACACAACACAGTCACCCCGGCCACTGGCTCTAAAAGTAGAGTGGGGTAAATATTACGGATTTTGTAGGACGGGAATATTTTTTAAGGGACGTTTTGGGGCAAATCGTGAAAAAAAAAACCGAAAAATTTGCAGAAAATTTGTCTCACACGGTACCTCAAATTCTTTCCATGCTTCCAACACCATTACTCTCTCTTCGTTCTCCTCTGCGTTTTCTCAGAGATTTGTCTGTCACGTTCATAAACACTCCTGAAAGAATAAAATAAAAACATTCAGTTTCAGTTCAAAATCTTCACCACGACACAATAGGCATTATCGAGTTGTCCTTTGCCTCTGTTTCAAAACAAGTCCAGGTGTGAAACCATTCAAATGAAAATGAATTTGATTTGAATAAAAATGAACTTGCGAGAAAAAACTCATTTTCGTTTTGAAACAGAGGCAAAAGGCAACTCGGAGATAGCCCAATTGTCGCAGAGGTAAATATTATTGAATAAAATACCAGACAGAGTTTTACTAGGAGACAAGCGATATGCAAATGTGCTTTTTTATCGAGCTACACTGCAGATACCAAGTTCGTGATAAAATAATAACAAGTGTAGCACTCTTCGCATCCATACAGTCACGAACAAAGTGTTGTGTGACAAGTGTTGCGTGACAAAAAGTGTTTATCTGGAATGTAGATACTTAATCTCGTACCCAGATCCCACTATGACTGGGAGATCTGGGTACGAGATTAAGAGATACTGTCTCGTAATTATGCTCTCAAAGAAACGATTTTTTTTACTAACCTTGCCTTGTTCGACGCTTTCATCGGTAGCGGTGGACGTTTCGAACTGCGCAAAACTTATCCAAACCTGGCACAGAAGACAAAAAGAAATGAAATAAGAATTCTGGATTGCGAAACTTGCCACTAATTTGCATATTTCGGCTTTAGTGATATAAATAAATATGAATAAATAAATCATAACCTTTTTAAAATCGAAGCAAAAGGCCGCCACACTTTCCGACGTTATCTGGAATTTATCTGGGAACAATTTGGTATGACATGTCTTTGTCCCTGGAACTTGATGTTACCATGGTAACCATATTTTTACAGGTAGATTTGGAATTTATCTTTTGAGTCAAGTCTCCTGTAGCTCAGTGGTAGAGCGTCCGACCAGTGTGAGGAAGGTCATAGGTTCGACTCCTGTTGGGAGAACTCGGACTTTTTTTTCGAGTAGCTTGTGTCACTGACAGAATAATATATTTCTCATATTTCTCCCAAGCTTAAAATATCCCATCATTTCTTTCCACAAACCTTCACGTGTTGCGTTCGCTTTAGAAGTCGTTCATACAAATCTCGTGTTCTGTCGTATTCTTCCAAATTTATCTCGAAATCTATGTAAGCTTTCCACAAAACCTGCGAAAAGAAAACAACACTTTACTTTACAAAATTTGGTGGAAACAAATGGTCTCCAGAAGAGTGCAATAAGTGTTAAATCGTAGAATAGAATAAGGCCCTGGCCAAACGGAGACGCAAGCGGACGCAAGTTATCAACTTGTGTCTACTTGCGACCCCGTTTGGCCAGGACTTGCGCGCACTTGCGGTACCTTTTAGGGTATTAAGCCGGAAAAAATATGACAAGAAGGGGTTTTGTCTTAGAATTGGTACCTCTTAGGGGTGAAAATTAATAGATCTTTCTCCAAAATGTCCACCGCAAATTCATATTAAACTGGTAATCGTGCGAAGTTGAGTCGAGAAAACGGAAGTTGAAAACTGGAAAATTTAGAGACGTTTGTATGACTATACGCCATACCCCATACCCCTAAATTTTCCAGTTTTCAACTTCCGTTTTCTCGACTCAGGTAGAACCTAACTTAACGAAACTTCGTACGATTACCAAACAAGAGGTGGTCTTTCAGGTGCTGGTATTGATTTGCCGCTGAGTTTAATTTTAATCATTTTGAATTTGCGGCGGCCATTTTGGAGAAATGTCTATTGGAGCCACGCCCACAAAATGATATTTTGGTACCTTTTAGGGGTTCTTTTCCGAAATTCCGTCGATCACCTCCGTCACTTTTATATGGGAGACCCCCCCCCCCCCCCCCCCACTCCGGGATAAATTACCAGAAAACAGTGCGTTTTTTTTACCTCGGGCATGTCCAACAACGTTGATTGACAGCTAACTCGAACAGCGCAACGTGCTCTGTCAATATCACCAAGAATGGATTCCAATTCGGAGTACTGAGAAAAAAAAACAGAAACAAGGTATTATTTGATAATAATATAATAATAAACAATAATGTAGAAAGAAATGATGGCGAATTTCAAGCTTCGTAGAAATATGAAAAAGATGCATGTTTTATCAGAAGTAAAAACATTTCCGAGTTCTCCCAACAGGAGTCGAACCTATGACCTTCCACACACAAGCGTTGCTGTGACGACACAAATAACGGCTGCGTAGGAGACTATAAATAGGCCGGGGATAGTCCATGAAGAGTCTTGAAAGTGATAAGTAGAACTTTGTAGATAATGCATGATTCGACAGGGAATAAGGAAGCCAGTGTAGATCTCGAAGAATAGGCGTTTGATAGTTTGTGCGTTTTCGGTTTAAGTCTAATTTTCAATTGTTTGCCTGTTTGTTTGTTTGTTTGTTTGTTTGTTTGTTTGTTTGTTTGTTTGTTTGTTAGCTCGTTTGTTCGTGTTTGTTCGTCTGTACGTCTGTTCGTAGGTTCGTTTGTTCGTTTGTTCGTCTGTTCGTCTGTTCGTCTGTTCGTCTGTTCGTAGGTTCGTCTGTTCTCAGGTTCGTTCGTTTGTTCGTTTGTTCGTTCGTTCGTTTGCTCGTTTCCTCGCTATCTCGCTTGCTCGTCCGTTCGTTTCACTCCATTCGTCTGTTCGATCGAATCGTTCGGTCGCTTGCTCGCCGGTTGCTTTGCTTGTCTTCGCATATATTAGTCGGCCATAGAGGGTGCTTATTTTCTTGGTTTAAAATTCAACGTGATCTAAAATTATAAAAGATAAATCGCGTAAAATGACATTTTCTTCCTCACCTTTACCCAAGTGGTACAATTGGCGGGATTGCAACTCCAGGAATTTCTCGTACAGTTTACGACAGCGGTCAAACTCGCGAAGCTGTAAAAAAAATCCCAAATTTATTTTGACGTATTAAAAGAAACATAATGAAACTGTATAAACTAACCAAACTGGAAACAAGGTGGTCTAGTATTGGGGAAGATTAAGACGTATTTATATATAGTTACATACAAACAGCTTCAGTGAAAGATTTACCATCTAAGAGAGCTATTAACTAAGAAATTTCCACTGACCTGTAATTCAAGACCAATGTATTCTCTGAAAAGTCTGTCTTTGGGGCATTTTCCGATCGCTGTGCCCTGAGAGGAAGAGAGAAACAAGAAAAGATTAAAGGCTGAAAACGATGCAAGATCTGCACCGCATAACATGGTCGTCTTTATGAAACTTTTCTCGATTGCATTCCAAGACAATTGCATGAAAATAATCATCCAATACTGTTCACAAGGCGGCGCTTATCTCCGGCTTTCGTTGCATGAAACGGCTAGGAGTATTGCTACTCCCCCTGGGTGGGATTCTAGTCCATCACAGGTTAACCCAACATTTTTGTCAGATTACCTTGACAATTCGCTGGTACCCATTTATACTCCTGGGTGGAGAGAGGCATTGTGAGAGTAAAGTGTCTTGCCGCTCAAGAAACACAACATAACGACCCCGGCCATGCATAGACTGCAAGCAGTCCTTCTTTCGGTTAGCGGAAATGGGCCAAGCGGAAGTGACAGCCGAAAGAAGGATTACTGTGCATCTACCTCGGCCAGTGCTTGAACCCATCATTAGATCGACTGCGCCTCCCGCACTGCATTGACCGTTCCGAAGTTCAAATGGAGACTGGGGACGGAGTTTTCAAATTTTAATTTAATTAAAAATTGGAGCCCATCACAAGAAAGATAACATTAAAATTAGTTAGTTAACCAAGTTTGGTAATTTTTTTTGTTAGATTGCAAACCATGTAGAAGGCTTTCAAAAATCAGAAAAATCAGAGACTTTGTATGGATTTCTGAATTAGAGACATTTGTATGGAATTTGGGCGACCTTTGACAGCTTACAGCCTGGTTTACTACTTACTATGCAATGTAACATAACCAAACCTGGTAAACTTACTCATTTTCATGCGATCTTTCTGGCGATGAGATTCATTTCTTAATAATAATTATGATGCAATTTGAACAAAGGGTAAACTTGGGCCCAGGGCAATACAGCAACAGTGTTTCCCAAATCTGTTCATATCAAAACAACTTACAAGTCATTATATCCCTCGTTAACTTACCAACGCTTGCCGAGCAGCTTTGAGATCTTTCTGGCGAATTTCAAACTGAGCGTACAACAGCCATACTTTTCCAAATGTAAACTGCAAGTAAAGACAACAAACTGTTTGCTAACGCACCGTAAAAATTCCAATGATAAGAGCTCTCTGTGCTTATATTTGCTCAAAGGGTTTTTGGGTAGGATTATTTTCGGAAGGAATTTTGCCGTTTCAAAAATGTTTGGCCTTACATTTGGAAAGGATTTTGCGTCTGAAAAAATTTAGGTGCATACAAGAATCATTCAAGTATCATTCAAGTATCATTGCATTGATGTCCGTCCGTCCGTCCGTCCGTCCGTCCGTCCGTCCGTCCGTCCGTCCGTCCGTCCGTCCGTCCGTCCGTCCGTCCGTCCGTCCGTCCGTCCGTTCGTTCGAATGATAGGCGTAAAAACGCATAAAGAAATATCCGTTTCCAAACGAAAACGCATTAGTGTGGACGGGCTCAGATGTCATATCTAAGTTTGAAAATGTACAATTCTCTTGCCGTGGGTTTTCCATGGTTATGAAAAAGAAGTTATTATATTCAATCAGAGGTGATAAGCTTCTGATTCAAGCCAGTCCATTAACGCAGATATCAGTTGATCAATACATGGAAATATGTTACTGTACCTTTTTGTGTTGTACAAGGTCCAAACAAGCCGATACACTTGTCTTGTACGCTCCATGTCCTGTTAAACAACAATGATCAAATGATGAATTCTTGTTACTGATTAACACATATTTCATTTAATGTGAGTTCTGAGAATTTGGTTGTACATCAAGACAGCATCCTTAATTGATGGTTTTCTTTATTCTCATCACCTGTCTGCTTGACAATGTATTGATATTGTAAGGATAAATTAGTTGTTGACATCTATCAAACAAGTTCTCACAAGAATTTTACGTTTAAGCAAACCACGACAGCAAAGGCAACGAGAACGTCGCTAACAATAGTTTTAATGAGCAGTACAATAGCTCTGCACGTGCGTTTTAACCTTGATACATTTATTTGCCGTCCACTGCAAAAGAACAACGTGAAATGACCAAAATTCTGGGTTTTCGGAGAACGTGGATCGCAACGACGAATTTATGAAGTTTCTCTTTGGATTTAACTGCCGTTTACAGTGTACATATTCAGCTGAGGATAGTTGTAACACCTAGGCCTATAGACCAACTGAATGGAACTAGAGATACGCGAGATTCTGAAGTAAATATAAATTCACATTTTTAAATTGACGTTTTCCTCGGTGTTGCCGTAGTGGTTGCTTAAACTCCCTAACTGTTGCAAGGTGACGTCACAAAACCTCACCAGGCAACGTGACGTGACAACTGTCGGTGTACTCGACTTCTTTTTTGATTGGATAAAAGTAGTCAAAAACTATTCGACGAGTGCTTCAACGAAGATTTAGCAAAATACCTTCCTATCTTAAACCAACGTTTTTAGTAAATTTTCAAATATTTCACTAGCAACATAAGGCCCGACAGAATGCCTGACTCAAACAGACGTCTCTCTTTCCCGCACTAAATTCTTCCCCCGTTCAAGAGAAATCAGCGATTCGACCCGAGAAAATACCATACTGATGACGTAAGCTCTACAGAGATTCATGTAGTGTCTCTGATTGGTTGTTACACTCTTCTTTTTTTTATTGTTATAAAGAACGTCTAATTTTCGGAGGCTGAGGCTGAACCAAAACCGAATGTTCTCATTTTTTAGCGATTTCAGCCTGAAAACGTTCTTAAAACATGTTCTTAAGTTACATGGTATAGAATTTCACAAAAAAAGATTCGAACGTGAAACTGTAGGAAACTCTGCAGGAAACCTGGATAAAAGACCAAAATACAGCCTAAGCGGTTTTTGCCATATCATGTTGTTACTATAAATAATGTGCATTCAAGTATTTTGAGCTCATCTGAACTGCGTATCAACTGAGATATTTGAAATGTTACATTTTGTTAATGTTTTGAAAGGATATTGGAATATTGTATTAGACGGCTCGCGTTCGATGAAAGAAACAAGTGAATAAAAATGTTCTTAGCTAAGTCTCAACCTAGCTATGTTCTTAGCATGTTCTTAAAATTTGGTCAATCTCAGCCTCAACGTTCTTATAAAAAAGGTTCTTATAAAAAAAAAAAAGAGTGTACTTGATTTTGAATTTTCGTGCGCAAGAAACAACCAATCAGAGACAGTGAGCGTAAGAAGAGAAACATTTGTTTATTTGGGCTAAGGTACGGTATTGGTAATGTAGAGACAAGCAACCTTTCTTCTCCTCGTAGACATGATGAAACTTGCAACACACTGGCTGGAAATTGAAGATTAGTTAACGACCGACAAAAAATTGGTTCGTGTGCCACGTGCTTTATAGTGCTCTATTGGCTGTCAAACGTAATCGCTGAGTTACTTTGGTTTTGCATTACTACGCTCTGTGATTGGTTTAAAAAACTTGCGCCATCTTCTCAACCAATCAGATGCAAAACCAAACCCAATCGCGACTTAAGCCCCATTTACACGACATTCATTTTGGGTCCGGCACTCCTAAATTTTGGCACGCGGGCCGATAGTTTAGGGCACGGCCCGCTTGATTTTTGCCGTGTAAATGCAAAATGTTTGGCACGCGTGCCCAAAAATTTAGGCGGGCCGAGACCACCTCAGGAGGTAGTCTCGGCCCGCCTAAAAGGAGGCCCGCGTGCCAAAAAGAGATGCATTCTCGTTCCCAGAGGCTTCGGCGACACGGAGAAAAAAACCAGGGGCGCCAAAATTTCAATCAAACATGCGCAAACGGTGTGTCCTGACAAGATATGTCTTCATGCCGTAAAAACTTGGCCTAAAGAGGAATATAAATGGCCTGAAAGACAGAGTAATCAGTCGGATTTCCACTCGTTTGAAGTTATAGATTTTATTATAAGGCTTATAACAACAACGGGTAGTAAACTTGTTTCTTTTAGCGAGCATTTTAATCGACGCGATTTGTCTATGCCGTTTTTCCATTTTGGACACTAACTGCGGCTTTGTTCGACCCTTGTAATTTGCTTCATGTAAATTACTATTCGAGGAATAGTCATTCATAGCAGTAGCATTATTTTGGAGGTAATGTATCAGTTCATGCATGTTTGATAAATTCACATCATGCACCATGTTTAATTTTGACCCCTCGGTATTTCAATAATCTGTTCCGTAAAATGCGGTTTTTAGTATTGTAATGCCGTTGTCTGCTTTAAATATATGGCTTAATTTTGGGTCGGCTGTGTTATTTGATACAGATATATTACACTGTTTTATCAAAAATTCGTCAATGCCACGGTACAAGTGTTGACATGCCTTGTTTCGTCCCTCGTTTCTGTCAGACCTTTTCGTTTTTCCAAGGCATCAAGCCATAAAATTGCTTTTGGCAATCGACATTGCGTATCTGACATTTTGATTTTGAACGAATCTGCTAAAATTATGTGAGCCGCTGTTAAATAATATCGGGGACTCACAAATTTAAGAGTGCCGTTCTTATTTTTGGGGTGCCGCTCAGAAATGAACATTGAAAAAATCGAACATATTTTGTCGTGTAAATTAAGCGGGCCGTGCCCTAAACTATCGGCCCGCGTGCCAAAATTTAGGAGTGCCGGACCCAAAATGAATGTCGTGTAAATGGGGCTTTGGTCACACGCGTTTTCCCGCGCTTGGTTATGTGTATTTGCGTTGAGTTTTCATTGGTTCGTTGTGTTGTTTACGATTGTTGTGATTGGTGATTGTAATTGCTTTGGTTTTGGTTTTGGTATCACGATTAAATGTACCTTTGCAATAAGCTCCTCATACAACCCATAGTTAATCCACAGGTAAATGTATCGTCTCCAAAGTCGCTTCTCCTCGGCGGGTGGGACGTTAGCGATCGCTCTCTCGTACACTTCTCTCACTGAATCAGAATCCGCTTCGCTCTCCATCAGGCGAAGGTAGTCAAACCAAGCGTCATAATTGTTTAGGGTTCGTCTTCACTTCCTGGTATTAAAATTACGAACGAGATGAAAAACTGTAACAGTTTATTTTTTTAAATTTCCGATAAGTAGAATTTGAAAACCAGGAAACACCACATGAAAGTACTGCTCAATAGCTTTCATTTGAATGGTCACACACTAGGGTTTCATCCACAGACTTAAAAGTTAGAACCACCTTGTACAGCATAATAAACAGCACCACATGAAAGTACTGCTCAATAGCTTTCATTTGAATGGTCACACACTAGGGTTTCATCCACAGACTTAAAAGTTAGAACCACCTTGTACAGCATAATAAACAGTATCACAAACCATCTTATACAACTTACCTCTTCATACTGAAATTTTCTTTTGCTGACAATCACATCTTCTATTCCTCCTTTGTCGCCATATTTTTTTTCATGTTGAGTGTACGCCTTGTACAGCTCCTACAGGAATTCAAGTACATTTAGTTTTTATGGTGAGTATCATATGAATGGGTTTATTTCTTGCAGAGATAAATGAAAAATCCCAAACTAAAGAAATATAATTTCATCACTTACTTGACATTCCTCCTTTGGTAAAATTTTCAGTGCATACTGGAAAATCACCCTGACACGATCATGCTATGGAAGGAAGGAAAGAGATACTTAGAATTTTGTTTAGCACTATACTTAACAATTATTCGCCGAAGGCAAAGTGAATATTGGGGAATATTCTCCGAGATGAAGTCGAGGGGAATATTCACCAATATTCACGAGCCTGAGGCGAATAATTGTTTTATAATATACAAAACACAGGGAAAATGTTGAATTTCTCCGAGGAAAATCGAAAAGACCAAATGTTCCACCATTTTTTGCCCGAGAGAAACAAAATTGAACTTCGCGGCATTTCCAAATAAGGTAGAGAGGGTATATTGCCTCTGAGACCATGAGTAGGGAACCAATCAAATTGCTCGAAAATGCATTATCCTATGGTTAGTATATTATAAACAACAATATTCAGACCAAAGGGACAATGTCACAATATTTTAACATTCTCCACTTTTGAAAGGGCAACCAAAATTTTGCCAGGGCAAGCATGTTTTTTTGGAATACTTGCCCGGCTGACGACTTTGAGAAAACATAGGCACGCAATGCGTGCAAGAGCTATTTTCGGAGTGGTAAAGAATGGTGTTATGGATCATGAAAAGATTGGATTGGAAACTGTAAATCATGTTGGTTGTTTTGAGTTGGCAGATTGGCTTTAGTATAGTGTATTTTAAGTTATCAAAAATCAAGCGATGTGGCTTGTTTTCCTGGCAAACATTTTTGTGCTGGTCAAGTTGATTATATTCAATGGACGATCGAATGTTTCCAGTCAGAGAATATTCAAACGTTTTTTATATTTTATTAATTTTACTTGGGTAGTTTAAGTTTTAAAATTGCGAATTGTAGTTAAAAAGGAAAATAACGTTTGGTGTCGTCGATTAGAAAATAATGCAATTCTTGGATGTTAAAAGCGTAACGTGAAAGAAATAAAAAAGAGATTGGACTGCATTGGTGTTTTGAGACAAAGAATATTTTCCAAACATTTTGAAAAGTTACATTTGTTAGCCGAGTGGTCAAACTCAAAGACTCGAAGGGTTGAATGTCAGAGCAGTCAGCTACGCATGCTCCCCCAGTCCGCGATCCAGGTGGAGAGGGATCGCAGGCACACCGAAACACCCACCGCTGGAGACTGAGCCTACCCCACCCTGGGAGTGCAAATCCCCACCTCCAGTCCAATAGTTGACTACTATAAATAAAAACGGTTCTGTGAGGGGCAGTTGTTTTTACATCTTCCTTTAACTACCAGGCAAAGAAACAGTTGGAAACGAATGCGTGACAATTGAACAAACCTGCGTTACACATGACAAGGGTCAACAAAAGTATTTTTATTTAGGTATTAAAACATAAACCATTTGTGTTGTGGTTCATCAAGAAATATTTGTGCCAGTACAGTGTGTTGTTTTAAATATTAAATTGTACTCCTTATCATCGTATAATTAAAAGCCTTAGTGAAGGTCTGCTTAAAACATTCATGTAAATTTGATTGATGACCTTTTGACCCTGACATGTTGTAATGCATTTATTAATCAAATACAAAATGCTAAAATTTAATGACAATTCACATAGCAGAACACCAAGAACTGCAAATCCTCACAGTACCTTGAAGGAAAACAATTTTTGATTTCATTCCAAAGAAAAACATCACGTTTTTATTAAAATTTCGGCTCTTTTACATGTATTAAATTAAATTTACATTTGAAAACAAGTGTATCAAATTATATTTTGTTTTTCGATATCCATATTTCTACTGCAGCAAATTTGCACCAAACTGGAAATAAATGCCATATATTGAAAATCCTTGTGATAAAATTGAAGAGAAAAGATTTTATTTTATTCAACACGCAGATATTTAGGGTGTATGTAAAACCCGGAACACACCCGAACACCCCGGAACACCCCGGAACACCCCGGAACACCCCCGGAACACACCCCGGAACACCCCCGGAACACCAACAGAAGACCCCAGGAGCACAAAAAATATAAAAATAGTAATAAAATAATAATAAATAAATAAAATAAAAACAATATATTTATATAGTGGTTGAAGTAGTGAAATCGAACACGGTAAGCGGTCAAGAGCCGTTAACGAATCGACTGATACCGAACACTTCCGAAGATGCCCCGAAGATTTCCGAAGATGTACCGAAGATTTCCGAAGATGTCCCGAACACTTCCGAAGATTTCCGAAGATTTCCGAACACTTCCGAAGATGTCCCGAAGATTTCCGAAGGTATATCGAAGACTTCTGAAGATGTTCCGAAGATTTCCGCACGTTTTTCAGAAGACCGAATTTTTCCGAAGCTTCTTATCTAAGAGTGAATAAGTGGCAAAGGACCGCTCAAAATTCAAATGTTTGCCAATTGGCCAAAGCCACAGAGCGTGACATTGAATTTGAGGTAATCGGAGGTCATTGCCATGTGCAATTTCGTAGACAATTGGTCATTGGTCAATCATGTCGTTGTTTGTTCAGTCGAACCTCCCTAACCTGAGTATCAGGCGAATTTTTCTGCGCTCTCTTTTACTCTTCGTCTTTACGTAAGCGGACACCCTCGGGACCAGAGAAAAATTCGGGTCTTCTGAAAACGTGCGGAAATCTTCGGAACATCTTTGGAAGTCTTCAGCCATCTTCGGAAATCTTCGGGACATCTTCGGAAGTGTTTCGGTACATCTTCGGAAATCTTCGGAAATCTTCGGAAACTTCGGAAATATTCGGAAGTGTTCGGGACATCTTCGTAAGTCTTCGGAATATTCGGGGCATCTTCGGAAGTGTTCGGTATCAGTCGATTCGTTAACGGCTCTTGACCGCTGACCATGTTCGATTTCACTACTTCAGCCACTATATAAATATATTTGTTTTTATTTTATTTATTTATTATTATTTTATTATTATTTTTATATTTTTTTGTGTTCCTCGGGTGTTCCGTTGCTGTTCCGGGGGTGTTCCGGGGGTGTTCCGGGGGTGTTCCGGGGTGTTCCGGGGTGTTCCGGGGTGTTCCGGGTGTGTTCCGGGTTTTACATACACCCAGATATTTATCCAACTGAGAAACAAGAACTAATTCAATTATCACAAGCGTTTGTAACGAAAAACAAAGTATCAGGTTACATCCTTTGGCATGAAAAACAAAGTATCAGGTTACACACGCCAACATTACAACCAAAAGTAACACATTACATACGTTTCTGTTTTACCGAATTAATATGGTAAACATTCGGATAAAACGTAACAAGTTCTGTGAATAAAATCAACCCAAGAAGAGTGACCGAAAGTCAACTATTAACAAGACAAGAGAACTTGCGTAAGCATATTTCAACTTTTCTCTTCAAAATATCTGCTCACGAATTTACCACTTCCCGTGAAAATTTCTGCACTCAACAGCAAAACATCGAATAGCGCGTGTTTAGCAAAAATCAAATTCTGTTTGCATGATTCACCGAATCCTCGAATATTCAAAGTAGTTTACTTTAGCGCGGAATTCTCAACGTACCGGGGAAAATAAGAGACTTCTGGTAAAATCTCATGAATGAACATAACAGTAACAATACAAAGGATACTAGGTCTTAGTTTTCGAGGTCGTAGTTTTCGTAACACCCCTATTTCTTCTTCTTTATGTTTGTTCCTTCGTGGTTGATCGAAGTTCTTACTGCATGCTGAATCGGCGCCATTCATACTTTCAGATGTCAAGTTCAGTATTGGTCTCATCAGGTTTTCCTTTTCTGGCGCTTATCACTAGCTTGGAAAATGGACTTCATGTAGGAAAATATTAGGTAATACCCCCCCCCCCCCCCCCCCCCTCCTAAAGGAGTAAATTTAGTTATTGCCCCCCTCTAATCAGTCAGAAATTATGTACGACCCCCCCCATATCACATACCCCCCCCCCCCCCCCCCTCCTGGTAATTATTTGCACAGTCCCTAATAGATGCCCTTTGGGCTCATCACCCAATCTTTCCTCCCCACAATGGGATCAGACTGGAGCATGTGACAAGCCCAAATAAAGTCTGCGTAGCAGGCTATACACTGAGATGCATGTATACCTCTTTGCAGTTTTCTTCAAACTTTCCAAAAGCAAGAAACAGTTTTCTCATCTGCATTTTCCTCTCCAAAGAACTCCACGGCTCTTTCATACACATCTCTTGCACCAACTGAAACACAGATACAAAATATTGATATTATTTTACTAATAGACAACAGCTAATCAACCATGTACTCGGTAAAAGGTAGCCTGCGTCGGCAGACGGACTTGACCGCCGGTCAGTCCATCTGCGACGCAGGCTAGTAAAAGGTAAAGGACACAAACATTTTACAAGCTTATTTTAAAGTCTGTCTACACTGGCGTAGCCATTTACACATGTACTCTTGGGTGGAGAAAGGCAATGTGAGGGTAAAGTGTCTTGCCCTTGCCACGAAGAACACTCATTTTAATACAGTCGAACCTCTACTAACGGCCACCTCTCTAAAGTGGCCTCCTCTCCACAATGGCCAGGATTTTTCGTCCCAATGATATGTCTATCCATACTTTTCACTCTTATTGAAACTTCCCTGCAACGGCCACCTCTCTACAACAGCCAGTTAATTCTGCCCCAGGGTGGCCATTGTAGAGAGGTTCAACTGTATAAAGTTGTATGCATGTATAACACAATGACCCTGGCCAGGGCTTGAACCCGGACCGCTTGATCAAGAGTTCTCTTCTTCTCCATCTCCTTAATAAATTATTTATCTGCACATCTATTGGCTCTCTGCCAGAGGTCTTCGTTTTTTATTCTATCCAGCCAGTGGACGCTAAGGATTTTTTGAGGCAATGGTTTGTGAAGATCTGAAGCTTACCCAATGCCTGTTTTGGTACCTCGATCAGGAGTCCAATCACTTCTACATTTTACAGATCTACTGTTAGTATAATATTGTGATTCACCTGAATTTGACTGTCGCTCCTCAAACTTTGCAAACTTCACCCAGTTTTGACTTCTGGATGGACCATTACATATCTCCCATGTATACCCCTTGCCCTGTCGACCTCCTTGCATCTGAGCTCCATGTTAATATAAGAATGCCACGCCTGTTCGTCGGGTTCCCATTCCATCCAGCGTTCAAAAACCTGCCTTGCACCAGCGATATTACTGAGCATCTCTTCCATGTAAGTGTATTTGTACCTGCGGAGAAAAGGTGGCATTGGATAATGTGTGTGTGCATGCAGACATACCCATATTCTGGAAATCACTGACAGATTGAGACATCACTCTAAAGCCCAGACAAAACAGGGATGAGAGGATTATCTAGTAATTCTACATGTACATGTACATGCATGCATCTATTGGTTACTTTGAACAAATTAAAAGTTTGGGAATTGCTGAAATCACTGCGGTCCTGCGAATGCAGATGCATACATTTCTGACTGTCATTTCTTTTTGCCACTGGCATTAAACACCAGGCGAAAATTCATAAACTGTCATGTGCATGATTGTTTAATTTTAAAACGGCAATTTGCAAGCCAGGATGTCCAAAACAATTTTCCAAAAAGTGGGCATCCAAATACAACTGTAACTCTGTGGAACTGACTAAAAGTTTGCTTCCATGGCACACTGTATGACTTTTCTTTAAACTTTCTGACATTTCTGAGTTGGCTTACCAAAACTGGTTCACTCTCGGCATGATGGTGACTGCTCTGTCCCAGATATTTCGAGCATGGTTGATCTGTCGATGCCTAAGTGTGGAAATTGAAAAAAGATATTCTGAGAACTGCAATATTTACAACAATAATTCTTAAATTGTAAACCTTTCTGCAACAATAATTTATTAACAGACAGATGAGAAAAGTTGCATAATATTAGAGCGGTTTTCATTTGAGTGTCGTAAAACCAAACCAAAACCATGATTGGTTTTGGTTTAGCATCTGATTGGTTGAGGTAGGTGGCGCGAGTTTTTTAAACCAATCACAGAACGTAGTAATTAAAGCAAAACCAATTTCAGATTACTTTCGATACTCAATTGAAAATCGCTCCATATATATTTTGTTTTTATTCTGTTCTCTCCTCTTTCAGAGCACGGTCCATTTATGAGAGGGCCTTAGTATGTGGACCATAGAAATATCACAATCTGGCTGAATATGCCGAGATGGAAATGAAGTGAGTTTGTTTTAACAAGAAGCAATATTATATATGGAGCGATTTTCATTGAGTATCGAAAGTAATCTGAAATTGGTTTTTGCTTTAATTACTACGTTCTGTGATTGGTTTAAAAAACTCGCGCCACCTACCTCAACCAATCAGATGCTAAACCAAAACCAATCATGGTTTTGGTTTGGTTTTACGACACTCAAATGAAAACCGCTCTAATATTATGCAACTTTTCTCATCTGTCTGTTAATAAATTATTGTTGCAGAAAGGTTTACAATTTAAGAATTATTGTTGTAAATATTGCAGTTCTCAGAATATCTTTTTTCAATTTCCACACTTAGGCATCGACAGATCAACCATGCTCGAAATATCTGGGACTAGAGCAGTCACCATCATGCCGAGAGTGAAACAGTTTTGGTAAGCCAACTCAGAAATGTCAGAAAGTTAAAGAAAAGTCATACAGTGTGCCATGGAAGCAAACTTTTAGTCAGTCCACAGAGTTACAGTTTGTATTTGGATGCCCCACTTTTTGGAAAATTGTTTTGGACATCCTGGCTTGCAAATTGCTTTTTTAAAATTAAACAATCATGCACATGACAGTTTTATGAATTTTCGCCTGGTGTTTAATGCCAGTGGCAAAAGAAATGACAGTCCAGAAATGTATGCATCTGCATTCGCAGACCGCAGTGATTTCAGCAATTCCCAAACTTTAATTTGTTCAAAGTAACCAATAGATGCATGCATGTACATGTACATGTAGAATTACTAGATAATCCTCTCATCCCTGTTTTGTCTGGGCTTTAGAGTGATGTCTCATCTGTCAGTGATTTCCAGAATATGGGTATGTTCTGCATGCACACACACATTATCCAATGCCACCTTTTCTCCGCAGGTACAAATACACTTACATGGAAGAGATGCTCAGTAATATCGCTGGTGCAAGGCAGGTTTTTGAACGCTGGGATGGAATGGGAACCCGACGAACAGGCGTGGCATTCTTATATTAACATGGAGCTCAGATGCAAGGAGGTTCGACAGGGCAAGGGGTATACATGGGAGATATGTAATGGTCCATCCAAAGTCAAAACTGGGTGAAGTTTGCAAGTTTGAGGAGCGACAGTCAAATTCAGGTGAATCACAATATTATACTAACAGTAGATCTGTAAAATGTAGAAGTGATTGGACTCCTGATCGAGGTACCAAACAGGCATTGGGTAAGCTTCAGATCTTCACAAACCATTGCCTCAAAAAATCGCTTAGCGTCCACTGGCTGGATAGAATAAAAAACGAAGACCTCTGGCAGAGAGCCAATAGATGTGCAGATAAATAATTTATTAAAGGAGATGGAGAAGAAGAGAACTCTTGATCAAGCGGTCGCGGGTTCAGCCCTGGCCAGGGTCATTGTGTTATAACATGCATACAACTTTATACAGTTGAACCTCTCTACAATGGCCACCCTTGGGGGCAGAATTAACTGGCTGTTGTAGAGAGGTGGCCGTTGCAGGGAAGTTTCAATAAGAGTGAAAAGTATGGATAGACATATCATTGGGACGAAAAATCCTGGCCATTGTGGAGAGGAGGCCACTTTAGAGAGGTGGCCGTTAGTAGAGGTTCGACTGTATTAAAATGAGTGTTCTTGGGCAAGGGCAAGACACTTTACCCTCACATTGCCTTTCTCCACCCAAGAGTACATGTGTAAATGGCTACTGCCAGTGTAGACAGACTTTAAAATAAGCTTGTAAAATGTTTGTGTCCTTTACCTTTTACTAGCCTGCGTCGCAGATGGACTTGACGGCGGTTCAAGTCCGTCTGCGACGCAGGCTACCTTTTACCGGTACATGGTTGATTAGCTGTTGTCTATTAGTAAAATAATATCAATATTGATTTGTCTTCTGTGTTTCAGTTGGTGCAAGAGATGTGTATGAAAGAGCCGTGGAGTTCTTTGGAGAGGAAAATGCAGATGAGAAACTGTTTCTTGCTTTTGGAAAGTTTGAAGAAAACTGCAAAGAGGTATACATGCATCTCAGTGTATAGCCTGCTACGCAGACTTTATTTGGGCTTGTCACATGCTCCAGTCTGATCCCATTGTGGGGAGGAAAGATTGGGTGATGAGCCCAAAGGGCATCTATTAGGGACTGTGCAATAATTACCAGGAGGGGGGGGGGGGGGGGGTATGTGATATGGGGGGGGTCGTACATAATTTCTGACTGATTAGAGGGGGGCAATAACTAAATTTACTCCTTTAGGAGGGGGGGGGGGGGGGGGGGGGTATTACCTAATATTTTCCTACATGAAGTCCATTTTCCAAGCTAGTGATAAGCGCCAGAAAAGGAAACCTGATGAGACCAATACTGAACTTGACATCTGAAAGTATGAATGGCGCGATTCAGCATGCAGTAAGCACTTCGATCAACCACGAAGGAACAAACATAAAGAAGAAGAAATAGGGGTGTTACGAAAACTACGACCCTCGAAAACTAAGACCTAGTATCCTTTGTATTGTTAATGTTTATGTTCATTCATGAGATTTACCAGAAGTCTCTTATTTTCCCCGGTACGTTGAGAATTCCGCGCTAAAGTAACTACTTTGAATATTCGAGGATTCGGTGAATCATGCCAAACAGAATTTGATTTTTTGCTAAAACACGCGCTATTTCGATGTTTTGCTGTTGAGTGCAGAAATTTTCACGGGAAGTGGTAAATTCGTGAGCAGATATTTTGAAGAGAAAAGTTGAATATGCTTACGCAAGTTCTCTTGTCTTGTTAATAGTTGACTTTCGGTCACTCTTCTTGGGTTGATTTTATTCACAGAACTTGTTACGTTTTTATCCGAATGTTTACCATATTAATTTCGGTTAAAACAGAAACGTATGTAATGTGTTTACTTTTGGTTGTACTGTTGGCGTGTGTAACCTGATACTTTTTGTTTTTCATGCAAAGGATGTAACCTGATACTTTTGTTTTTCGTACAAACGCTTGTGATAATTGAATTAGTTCTTGTTTCTCAGTTGGATAAATATTCTGGGTGTATGTAAAACCCGGAACACACCCGGAACACCCCGGAACACCCCGGAACACCCCCGGAACACCCCCGGAACACCCCCGGAACACCCCCGGAACAGCAACGGAACACCCGAGGAACACAAAAAAATATAAAAATAATAATAAAATAATAATAAATAAATAAAATAAAAACAAATATATTTATATAGTGGGCTGAAGTAGTGAAATCGAACATGGTCAGCGGTCAAGAGCCGTTAACGAATCGACTGATACCGAACACTTCCGAAGATGCCCCGAATATTTCCGAAGACTTACGAAGATGTCCCGAACACTTCCGAATATTTCCGAAGTTTCCCCGAAGATTTCCGAAGATTTCCGAAGATGTACCGAACACTTCCGAAGATGTCCCGAAGATTTCCGAAGATGGCTTGAAGACTTCCAAAGATGGTTCCGAAGATTTTCCGCACAGTTTTCAGAAGACCCGAATTTTTCTCTGGTCCCGAGGGTGTCCGCT
Organism: Desmophyllum pertusum; assembly: GCA_029204205.1. Lineage (NCBI taxonomy): Eukaryota > Metazoa > Cnidaria > Anthozoa > Scleractinia > Caryophylliidae > Desmophyllum > Desmophyllum pertusum. The sequence goes on from MU826365.1 coordinate 865,143, forward strand.
TACGTAAAGACGAAGAGTAAAGAGAGCGCAGAAAAATTCGCCTGATACTCAGGTTAGGGAGGTTCGACTGAACAAACAACGACATGATTGACCATGACCAATTGTCTACGAAATTGCACATGGCAATGACCTCCGATTACCTCAATTCAATGTCACGCTCTGTGGCTTTGGCCAATTGGCAAACATTTGAATTTTGAGCGGTCCTTTGCCACTTATTCACTCTTAGATAAGAAGCTTCGGAAAAATTCGGTCTTCTGAAAACGTGCGGAAATCTTCGGAACATCTTCAGAAGTCTTCGATATACCTTCGGAAATCTTCGGGACATCTTCGGAAGTGTTCGGAAATCTTCGGAAATCTTCGGAAGTGTTCGGGACATCTTCGGAAATCTTCGGTACATCTTCGGAAATCTTCGGGCATCTTCGGAAGTGTTCGGTATCAGTCGATTCGTTAACGGCTCTTGACCGCTTACCGTGTTTCGATTTCACTACTTCAACCACTATATAAATATATTTGTTTTTATTTTTATTTATTTATTATTATTTTATTACTATTTTATATTTTTTGTGCTCCTGGGGTCTTCTGTTGGTGTTCCGGGGGTGTTCCGGGGGTGTTCCGGGGTGTTTCCGGGGTGTTCCGGGGTGTTCGGGGTGTTCCGGTGTGTTCCGGGTTTTACATACACCCTAAATATCTGCGTGTTGAATAAAATAAAATCTTTTCTCTTCAATTTTATCACAAGGATTTTCAATATATGGCATTTATTTCCAGTTTGGTGCAAATTTTGCTGCAGTAGAAATATGGATATCGAAAACAAAATATAATTTGATACACTTGTTTTCAAATGTAAATTTAATTAATTACATGTAAAAGAGCCGAAATTTTAATAAAAACGTGATGTTTTTCTTTGGAATGAAATCAAAAAAAATTGTTTTCCTTCAAGGTACTGTGAGGATTTGCAGTTCTTGGTGTTCTGCTATGTGAATTGTCATTAAATTTAGCATTTTGTATTTGATTAATAAATGCATTACAACATGTCAGGGTCAAAAGGTCATCAATCAAATTTACATGAATGTTTTAAGCAGACCTTCACTAAGGCTTTTAATTATACGATGATAAGGAGTACAATTTAATATTTAAAACAACACACTGTAACTGGCACAATATTTCTTGATGAACCACAACACAAATGGTTTATGTTTTAATACCTAAATAAAATACTTTTGTTGACCCTTGTCATGTGTAACGCAGGTTTGTTCAATTGTCACGCATTCGTTTCCAACTGTTTCTTTGCCTGGTAGTTAAAGGAAGATGTAAAAACAACTGCCCCTCACAGAACCGTTTTTTATTTTATAGTAGTCAACTATTGGACTGGAGGTGGGGATTTGCACTCCCAGGGTGGGGTAGGCTCAGTCTCCAGCTGTGGGTGTTTCGGTGTGCCTGCGATCCTCTCCACCTGGATCGCGGACTGGGGGAGCATGCGTAGCTGACTGCTCTGACATTCAACCCTTCGAGTCTTTGAGTTTGACCACTCGGTAACAAATGTAACTTTTCAAAATGTTGGAAAATATTTCTTTGTCTCAAAACACCAATGCAGTCCAATCTCTTTTTTATTTCTTTCACGTTACGCTTTTAACATCCAAGAATTGCATTATTTTCTAATCGACGACACCAAACGTTATTTTCCTTTTTAACTACAATTCGCAATTTTAAAAACTTAAACTACCCAAGTAAAATTAATAAAATATAAAAAACGTTTGAATATTCTCTGACTGGAAACATTCGATCGTCCATTGAATATAATCAACTTGACCAGCACAAAATGTTTGCCAGGAAAACAAGCCACATCGCTTGATTTTTGATAACTTAAAATACACTATACTAAAGCCAATCTGCCAACTCAAAACAACCAACATGATTTACAGTTTCCAATCCAATCTTTTCATGATCCATAACACCATTCTTTACCACTCCAAAAATAGCTCTTGCACGCATTGCGTGCCTATGTTTTCTCAAAGTCGTCAGCCGGCAAGTATTCCAAAAAACATGCTTGCCCTGGCAAAATTTTGGTTGCCCTTTCAAAAGTGGAGAATGTTAAAATATTGTGACATTGTCCCTTTGGTCTGAATATTGTTGTTTATAATATACTAACCATAGGATAATGCATTTTCGAGCAATTTGATTGGTTCCCTACTCATGGTCTCAGAGGCAATATACCCTCTCTACCTTATTTGGAAATGCCGCGAAGTTCAATTTTGTTTCTCTCGGGCAAAAAATGGTGGAACATTTGGTCTTTTTCGATTATTCCTCGGAGAAATTCAACATTTTCCCTGTGTTTTGTATATTATAAAACAATTATTCGCCTCAGGCTCGTGAATATTGGTGAATATTCCCTCGACTTCATCTCGGAGAATATTCCCCAATATTCACTTTGCCTTCGGCGAATTAATTGTTAAGTATAGTGCTAAACAAAATTCTAAGTATCTCTTTCCTTCCTTCCATAGCATGATCGTGTCAGGGTGATTTTTCCAGTATGCACTGAAAATTTTACCAAAGGAGGAATGTCAAGTAAGTGATGAAATTATATTTCTTTAGTTTGGGATTTTCATTTATCTCTGCAAGAAATAAACCCATTCATATGATACTCACCATAAAACTAAATGTACTTGAATTCCTGTAGGAGCTGTACAAGGCGTACACTCAACATGAAAAAAAATATGGCGACAAAGGAGGAATAGAAGATGTGATTGTCAGCAAAAGAAAATTTCAGTATGAAGAGGTAAGTTGTATAAGATGGTTTGTGATTACTGTTTATTATGCTGTACAAGGTGGTTCTAACTTTTAAGTCTGTGGATGAAACCCTAGTGTGTGACCATTCAAATGAAAGCTATTGAGCAGTACTTTCATGTGGTGCTGTTTATTATGCTGTACAAGGTGGTTCTAACTTTTAAGTCTGTGGATGAAACCCTAGTGTGTGACCATTCAAATGAAAGCTATTGAGCAGTACTTTCATGTGGTGTTTCCTGGTTTTCAAATTCTACTTATCGGAAATTTAAAAAATAACTGTTACAGTTTTTCATCTCGTTCGTAATTTTAATACCAGGAAGTGAAGACGAACCCTAACAATTATGACGCTTGGTTTGACTACCTTCGCCTGATGGAGAGCGAAGCGGATTCTGATTCAGTGAGAGAAGTGTACGAGAGAGCGATCGCTAACGTCCCACCCGCCGAGGAGAAGCGACTTTGGAGACGATACATTTACCTGTGGATTAACTATGGGTTGTATGAGGAGCTTATTGCAAAGGTACATTTAATCGTGATACCAAAACCAAAACCAAAGCAATTACAATCACCAATCACAACAAATCGTAAACAACACAACGAACCAATGAAAACTCAACGCAAATACACATAACCAAGCGCGGGAAAACGCGTGTGACCAAAGCCCCATTTACACGACATTCATTTTGGGTCCGGCACTCCTAAATTTGGCACGCGGGCCGATAGTTTAGGGCACGGCCCGCTTAATTTACACGACAAATATGTTCGATTTTTTTCAATGTTCATTTCTGAGCGGCCACCCCAAAAATAAGAACGGCACTCTTAAATTTGTGAGTCCCGATATTATTTAACAGCGGCTCACATAATTTTTAGCAGATTCGTTCAAAATCAAAATGTCAGATACGCAATGTCGATTGCCAAAAGCAATTTTATGGCTTGATGCCTTGGAAAAACGAAAAGGTGCTGACAGAAACGAGGGACGAAACAAGGCATGTCAACACTTGTACCGTGGCATTGACGAATTTTTGATAAAACAGTGTAATATATCTGTATCAAATAACACAGCCGACCCAAAATTAAGCCATATATTTAAAGCAGACAACGGCATTACAATACTAAAAACCGCATTTTACGGAACAGATTATTGAAATACCGAGGGGTCAAAATTAAACATGGTGCATGATGTGAATTTATCAACATGCATGAACTGATACATTACCTCCAAAATAATGCTACTGCTATGAATGACTATTCCTCGAATAGTAATTTACATGAAGCAAATTACAAGGGTCGAACAAAGCCGCAGTTAGTGTCCAAAATGGAAAAACGGCATAGACAAATCGCGTCGATTAAAATGCTCGCTAAAAGAAACAAGTTTTACTACCCGTTGTTGTTATAAGCCTTATAATAAAATCTATAACTTCAAACGAGTGGAAATCCGACTGATTACTCTGTCTTTCAGGCCATTTATATTCCTCTTTAGGCCAAGTTTTTACGGCATGAAGACATATCTTGTCAGGACACACCGTTTGCGCATGTTTGATTGAAATTTTGGCGCCCCTGGTTTTTTTCTCCGTGTCGCCGAAGCCTCTGGAACGAGAATGCATCTCTTTTTGGCACGCGGGCCTCCTTTTAGGCCGGGCCGAGACTACCTCCTGAGGTGGTCTCGGCCCGCCTAAATTTTTGGGCACGCGTGCCAAACATTTTTGCATTTACACGGCAAAAATCAAGCGGGCCGTGCCCTAAACTATCGGCCCGCGTGCCAAAATTTAGGAGTGCCGGACCCAAAATGAATGTCGTGTAAATGGGGCTTAAGTCGCGATTGGGTTTGGTTTTGCATCTGATTGGTTGAGAAGATGGCGCAAGTTTTTTAAACCAATCACAGAGCGTAGTAATGCAAAACCAAAGTAACTCAGCGATTACGTTTGACAGCCAATAGAGCACTATAAAGCACGTGGCACACGAACCAATTTTTGTCGGTCGTTAACTAATCTTCAATTTCCAGCCAGTGTGTTGCAAGTTTCATCATGTCTACGAGGAGAAGAAAGGTTGCTTGTCTCTACATTACCAATACCGTACCTTAGCCCAAATAAACAAATGTTTCTCTTCTTACGCTCACTGTCTCTGATTGGTTGTTTCTTGCGCACGAAAATTCAAATCAAGTACACTCTTTTTTTTTTATAAGAACCTTTTTTATAAGAACGTTGAGGCTGAGATTGACCAAATTTTAAGAACATGCTAAGAACATAGCTAGGTTGAGACTTAGCTAAGAACATTTTTATTCACTTGTTTCTTTCATCGAACGCGAGCCGTCTAAATACAATATTCCAATATCCTTTCAAAACATTAACAAAATGTAACATTTCAAATATCTCAGTTGATACGCAGTTCAGATGAGCTCAAAATACTTGAATGCACATTATTTAGTAGTAACAACATGATATGGCAAAAAACCGCTTAGGCTGTATTTTGGTCTTTTATCCAGGTTTCCTGCAGAGTTTCCTACAGTTTCACGTTCGAATCTTTTTTTGTGAAATTCTATACCATGTAACTTAAGAACATGTTTTAAGAACGTTTTCAGGCTGAAATCGCTAAAAAAAATGAGAACATTCGGTTTTGGTTCAGCCTCAGCTCGAAAATTAGACGTTCTTATAACAATAAAAAAAAAAAAGAAGAGTGTAACAACCAATCAGAGACACTACATGAATCTCTGTAGAGCTACGTCATCAGTATGGATTTCTCGGGTCGAAATCGCTGATTTCTCTTGAACGGGGGAAGAATTTAGTGCGGGAAGAGAGACGTCTGTTGAGTCAGGCATTCTGTCGGGCCTTATGTTGCTAAGTGAAATATTTGAAAATTTACTAAAAACGTTGGTTTAAGATAGGAAGGTATTTTGCTAAATCTTCGTTGAAGCACTCGTCGAATAGTTTTTGACTACTTTTATCCAATCAAAAAAGAAGTCGAGTACACCGACAGTTGTCACGTCACGTTGCCTGGTGAGGTTTTTGTGACGTCACCTTGCAACAGTTAGGGAGTTTAAGCAACCACTACGGCAACACCGAGGAAAAACGTCAATTTAAAAATGTGAATTTATATTTTACTTCAGAATCTCGCGTATCTCTAGTTCCATTCAGTTGGTCTATAGGCCTAGTGTTACAACTATCCTCAGCTGAATATGTACACTGTAAACGGCAGTTAAATCCAAAGAGAAACTTCATAAATTCGTCGTTGCGATCCACGTTCTCCGAAAACCCAGAATTTTGGTCATTTCACGTTGTTCTTTTGCAGTGGACGGCAAATAAATGTATCAAGGTTAAAACGCACGTGCAGAGCTATTGTACTGCTCATTAAAACTATTGTTAGCGACGTTCTCGTTGCCTTTGCTGTCGTGGTTTGCTTAAACGTAAAATTCTTGTGAGAACTTGTTTGATAGATGTCAACAACTAATTTATCCTTACAATATCAATACATTGTCAAGCAGACAGGTGATGAGAATAAAGAAAACCATCAATTAAGGATGCTGTCTTGATGTACAACCAAATTCTCAGAACTCACATTAAATGAAATATGTGTTAATCAGTAACAAGAATTCATCATTTGATCATTGTTGTTTAACAGGACATGGAGCGTACAAGACAAGTGTATCGGGCTTGTTTGGACCTTGTACCACACAAAAAGGTACAGTAACATATTTCCATGTATTGATCAACTGATATCTGCGTTAATGACTGGCTTGAATCAGAAGCTTATCACCTCTGATTGAATATAATAACTTCTTTTTCATAACCATGGAAAACCCACGGCAAGAGAATTGTACATTTTCAAACTTAGATATGACATCTGAGCCCGTCCACACTAATGCGTTTTCGTTTGGAAACGGATATTTCTTTATGCGTTTTTTACGCCTATCATTCGAACGAACGGACGGACGGACGGACGGACGGACGGACGGACGGACGGACGGACGGACGGACGGACGGACGGACGGACGGACGGACGGACGGACGGACGGACATCAATGCAATGATACTTGAATGATACTTGAATGATTCTTGTATGCACCTAAATTTTTTCAGACGCAAAATCCTTTCCAAATGTAAGGCCAAACATTTTGAAACGGCAAAATTCCTTCCGAAAATAATCCTACCCAAAAACCCTTTTGAGCAAATATAAGCACAGAGAGCTCTTATCATTGGAATTTTTACGGTGGCGTTAGCAAACAGTTTGTTGTCTTTACTTGCAGTTTACATTTGGAAAAGGTATGGCTGTTGTACGCTCAGTTTGAAATTCGCCAGAAAGATCTCAAAGCTGCTCGGCAAGCGTTGGTAAGTTAACGAGGGATATAATGAACTTGTAAGTTGTTTTGATATGAACAGATTTGGGAAACACTGTTGCTGTATTGCCCTGGGCCCAAGTTTACCCTTTGTTCAAATTGCATCATAATTATTATTAAGAAATGAATCTCATCGCCAGAAAGATCGCATGAAAATGAGTAAGTTTACCAGGTTTGGTTATGTTACATTGCATAGTAAGTAGTAACCAGGCTGTAAGCTGTCAAAGGTCGCCCAAATTCCATACAAATGTCTCTAATTCAGAAATCCATACAAAGTCTCTGATTTTTCTGATTTTTGAAAAGCCTTCTACATGGTTGCAAATCTAACAAAAAAATACCAAACTTGGTTAACTAACTAATTTTAATGTTATCTTTCTTGTGATGGGCTCCAATTTTTAATTAAATTAAAATTTGAAAACTCGTCCCCAGTCTCCATTTGAACTTCGGAACGGTCAATTGCAGTGCGGGAGGCGCAGTCGATCTAATGATGGGTTCAAGCACTGGCCGAGGTAGATGCAAGTAATCCTTCTTTCGGCTGTCACTTCCGCTTGGCCCATTTCCGCTAACCGAAAGAAGGACTGCTTGCAGTCTATTGCATGGCCGGGGGGTCGTTATGTTGTGTGTCTTGGGCAAGACACTTTACTCTCAACAATGCCTCTCTCCACCCAGGAGTATAAATGGGGTAGCCAGCGAATTGTCAAGGTAATCTGACAAAAATGTTGGGTTAACCTGTGATGGACTAGAATCCCACCCAGGGGGAGTAGCAATACTCCTAGCCGTTTCATGCAACGAAAGCCGGAGATAAGCGCCGGCCTGTGAACAGTATTGGATGATTATTTTCATTGCAATTGTCTTGGAATGCAATCGAGAAAAAGTTTCATAAAGACGACCATGTTATGCGGTGCAGATCTTGCATCGTTTTCAGCCTTTAATCTTTTCTTGTTTCTCTCTTCCTCTCAGGGCACAGCGATCGGAAAATGCCCCAAAGACAGACTTTTCAGAGAATACATTGGTCTTGAATTACAGGTCAGTGGAAATTTCTTAGTTAATAGCTCTCTTAGATGGTAAATCTTTCACTGAAGCTGTTTGTATGTAACTATATATAAATACGTCTTAATCTTCCCCAATACTAACCACCCTTGTTCCAGTTTGGTTAGTTTATACCAGTTTCATTATGTTTCTTTTAATACGTCAAAATAAATTTGGGATTTTTTTTTACAGCTTCGCGAGTTTGACCGCTGTCGTAAACTGTACGAGAAATTCCTGGAGTTCAATCCCGCCAATTGTACCACTTGGGTAAAGGTGAGGAAGAAAATGTCATTTTACGCGATTTATCTTTTATAATTTTAGATCACGTTGAATTTTAAACCAAGAAAATAAGCACACTCTATGGCCGACTAATATATGCGAAGACAAGCAAAGCAACCGGCGAGCAAGCGAGCGAACGATCGATCGAACAGACGAATGGAGTGAAACGAACGGACGAGCAAGCGAGATAGCGAGGAAACGAGCAAACGAACGAACGAACAAACGAACAAACGAACGAACCTGAGAACAGACGAACCTACGAACAGACGAACAGACGAACAGACGAACAGACGAACAAACGAACAAACGAACCTACGAACAGACGTACAGACGAACAAACACGAACAAACGAGCTAACAAAACAAACAAACAAACAAACAAACAAACAAACAAACAAACAAACAAACAGGCAAACAATGAAAATTAGACTTAAACCGAAAACGCACAAACTATGCAAAACGCCTATTCTTCGAGATCTACACTGGCTTCCTTATTCCTGTCGAATCATGCATTATCTACAAAGTTCTACTTATCACTTTCAAGACTCTTCATGGACTATCCCGGCCTCTATTTATAGTCTCCTACGCAGCCGTTATTTGTGTCGTCACGCAACGCGTTGTGTGTGGAAGGTCATAGGTTCGACTCCTGTTGGGAGAACTCGGAAATGTTTTTACTTCTGATAAACATGCATCTTTTTCATATTTCTACGAAGCTTGAAATTCGCCATCATTTCTTTCTACATTATTGTTATTATTATATTATTATCAAATAATACCTTGTTTCTGTTTTTTTTCGCAGTACTCCGAATTGGAATCCATTCTTGGTGATATTGACAGAGCACGGGTGCGCTGTTCGAGTTAAGCTGTCAATCAAACCGTGTTGGACATGCCCGAGGTAAAAAAAAACGCACTGTTTCTGGTAATTTATCACCGGGTGGGGGGGGGGGGGGGGGGGTCTCCCATATAAAAGTGACGGAGGTGATCGACGGAATTTCGGAAAAGAACCCCTAAAAGGTACACAAAATATCATTTTGTGGGCGTGGCCTCCAATAGACATTTCTCCAAAATGGCCGCCGCAAATTCAAAATGATTAAAATTAAACTCAGCGGCAAATCAATACCAGCACCTGAAAGACCACCTCTTGTTTGGTAATCGTACGAAGTTTCGTTAAGTTAGGTTCTACCTGAGTCGAGAAAACGGAAGTTGAAAACTGGAAAATTTAGGGGTATGGGGGTATGGCGTATAGTCATACAAACGTCTCTAAATTTTCCAGTTTTCAACTTCCGTTTTCTCGACTCAACTTCGCACGATTACCAGTTTAATATGAATTTGCGGTGGACATTTTGGAGAAAGATCTATTAATTTTCACCCCTAAGAGGTACCAATTCTAAGACAAAACCCCTTCTTGTCATATTTTTTCCGGCTTAATACCCTAAAAGGTACCGCAAGTGCGCGCAAGTCCTGGCCAAACGGGGTCGCAAGTAGACACAAGTTGATAACTTGCGTCCGCTTGCGTCTCCGTTTGGCCAGGGCCTTATTCTATTCTACGATTTAACACTTATTGCACTCTTCTGGAGACCATTTGTTTCCACCAAATTTTGTAAAGTAAAGTGTTGTTTTCTTTTCGCAGGTTTTGTGGAAAGCTTACATAGATTTCGAGATAAATTTGGAAGAATACGACAGAACACGAGATTTGTATGAACGACTTCTAAAGCGAACGCAACACGTGAAGGTTTGTGGAAAGAAATGATGGGATATTTTAAGCTTGGGAGAAATATGAGAAATATATTATTCTGTCAGTGACACAAGCTACTCGAAAAAAAAGTCCGAGTTCTCCCAACAGGAGTCGAACCTATGACCTTCCTCACACTGGTCGGACGCTCTACCACTGAGCTACAGGAGACTTGACTCAAAAGATAAATTCCAAATCTACCTGTAAAAATATGGTTACCATGGTAACATCAAGTTCCAGGGACAAAGACATGTCATACCAAATTGTTCCCAGATAAATTCCAGATAACGTCGGAAAGTGTGGCGGCCTTTTGCTTCGATTTTAAAAAGGTTATGATTTATTTATTCATATTTATTTATATCACTAAAGCCGAAATATGCAAATTAGTGCAAGTTCGCAATCCAGAATTCTTATTTCATTTCTTTTTGTCTTCTGTGCCAGGTTTGGATAAGTTTTGCGCAGTTCGAAACGTCCACCGCTACCGATGAAAGCGTCGAACAAGCAAGGTTAGTAAAAATCGTTTCTTTGAGAGCATAATACGAGACAGTATCTCTTAATCTCGTACCCAGATCTCCCAGTCATAGTGGGATCTGGGTACGAGATTAAGTATCTACATTCCAGATAAACACTTTTTGTCACGCAACACTTGTCACACAACACTTTGTTTCGTGACTGTATGGATGCGAAGAGTGCTACACTTTGTTATTATTTTATCACGAACTTGGTATCTGCAGTGTAGCTCGATAAAAAAGCACATTTGCATATCGCTTGTCTCCTAGTAAAACTCTGTCTGGTATTTTATTCAATAATATTTACCTCTGCGACAATTGGGCTATCTCCGAGTTGCCTTTTGCCTCTGTTTCAAAACGAAAATGAGTTTTTCTCGCAAGTTCATTTTTATTCAAATCAAATTCATTTTCATTTGAATGGTTTCACACCTGGACTTGTTTTGAAACAGAGGCAAAGGACAACTCGATAATGCCTATTGTGTCGTGGTGAAGATTTTGAACTGAAACTGAATGTTTTTATTTTATTCTTTCAGGAGTGTTTATGAACGTGCAGACAAATCTCTGAGAAACGCAGAGGAGAAAGAAGAGAGAGTAATGGTGTTGGAAGCATGGAAAGAATTTGAGGTACCGTGTGAGACAAATTTTCTGCAAATTTTTCGGTTTTTTTTTTCACGATTTGCCCCAAAACGTCCCTTAAAAAATATTCCCGTCCTACAAAATCCGTAATATTTACCCCACTCTACTTTTAGAGCCAGTGGCCGGGGTGACTGTGTTGTGTTCTTGGGCAAAATACTTTACTCTCACAGTGCTTCTCTCCACCCAGGAGTATAAATGGGTACTGGCGACAAAATGCTATAGGTAACCTGCGATGGACTAGCATCCCACCCACGGGAGTAGCAATACTTCTAGTCGCTTAATGCTACAGAAACCGGGATAAGCTCCGGCAGTTGTGGGCCACTAGGCTCTTTTTTTTTAACCTACTTTCGATAAGCATTGCTAGTTCCTAGGCTTCTCTATATAACTTATATAGAGAGGCCTAGGAACTAGCAAACTCCCGCAAACATTTAGTGTCACACGGTAGCCATCTTGGTGCACAAATGCGAAAACTCGCGAGAGAGCTCGACTTGTAGGTGAATTGTGCGAGTAACGCGCGCTTTGCGCTTGTGCTACCCACGCATGTCTCGCTAGCCCTGCTTCGCAGGCTACTGGGCCTTTAAAATTAATTTCCGTTAAAGTGGGCTTCGTCGCAGATAATTTTAGAGAGAGCAACGTTTATTCTCAAGGTTGTTAAATCATAGTTACTAAATGTATTACTTATGTTACTTTAGAATGAACATGGAGATGACAGTGCACAAGAAAAAATCAAGAAAAAGATGCCTCGCCGAGTTAAGAAGAGGAGAAAAGTGCAAACGGATGACGGGGTAAGAAACATTTTGTTGTTTCAAGTGATTGTCGCCATGCAGTTCGCAGCCATAGTCATGACCCAAGGCTATAGCGGGTAGCAGGACGTTGCGGCGGCGAGCCAAATAACGGCTTCGGAGGCAACAAACAAACAAAAACAAATAAACAAACAAACAAATAAAGTCGTATATGCCGGTCGCTTTGTGTATAGTCTCCTTCGCAGCCGTTATTTGTGTCGTCAGGCAACGCCGGGCTTCTCTTATTTTTTTATTATTATTTTTTATTATCTCCACTAACGGGTAGAAGCGTTGCCACTTGTGTATGTTTGCTTTACCGCGATCTTTGCTATTTGCCGTAGGAAATGTGGCTTAACTGAAAAATGTGTGGCCTGCGTTTTTACACGGACGCGGTTTCAAAATCTACACGGTTACATGATTTCGAAACCGCTAACACGGTTTCTGAAAGCGCTTACACGAAAACGATGATCCGTTTTCTGTGATTTTACGTCCTGGCCGTGACATATTTTGTTAGCTGGAATATCAGGACACGTTAATACCTTACAGCGCCGCAATGTTTTTTCAACATGGCTGAAGTAGAGAAGCTACACCGCAAAATTAAGTATTTACGGCAAAAGCAAGCACTGGGCTTCTATGCACGTCTACCATTTTGATCAGTGGAGACTCTTCCCGCCAAGATTCTCTCGGCTCTTTTCACGCCAAACATCAACCGTTTTCAAACGACGCGGGCCGGTTACCTAGTTTACACGGTACTCCGTCTCGAAACCGTATCGTTTTGAAAACGCTCCACTTTTGACAGCGTGAAACCCGTCTATATTTCGACGATTATCATCGTGTTTTTCTCTCTCTTGCAGTCGGATGCTGGGTGGGAAGAGTACTATGACTACATCTTCCCTGATGACGAAGCCAACATGCCCAACTTTAAATTGCTCCAGATGGCTCGGCTTTGGAAGCAAAAAGAACAACTCTAATAAACATTTGTCGCTGCTGCTTTGTCTCCTAGTTTCGCTGGTAGTCATTCTCGTTCCCAGATCCTCTGTTTCTTTGGTCACGTGGTTGGCGAAATCAGCCGTTACCGGATGTCCGAAAATTCCGGACATCCATTCATTAATTGTGTTGCGCATTCATTTTTTATCAGCCAATGAAAAAACTGTTTTCCTTGCGACCTGAGGGGCTGGGCTCGTTTTCCGGCACAAAGAAAAGAAAATAAAACGAGGAGCTCTGGGAACTGAGGATGGCTGGTAAGTAGAAATATAACACACAACTCATGTACCAGAATCGTTTGCTACTCCGAACACATAATAAATCTTGTGAATTTGTTTATCTGTTGACTGTCAAAGGTTATTTCTCGAAAAGATAACAATGTTTTTTCCCCAGTTTAATGACCGTAAATCCCACTCATAAACCTCATTGCGAGCTGTCCATGTTTAGTCCGTCGAAGCGAGGCGTTTTTTTGCGAACCCAGATTTCGGCGCGGGGCAGTTTTTCCCCGCGCTTTATTTTGGCTTCCTCGGCTACGAACGGACTAAAGAGAAAAGAGGAAACTACCTCGTAGTCCTAGTAGTCAGGTCTATCATAAAGCCGGGTGAATTACATACATATTTTGCGGGGGCGGGGGGCGAAAGGGGAGCGGGGAGGAGGCTTTACATCTGGGGGTTGGGTGTTTACCAGCCTTATAAACATAGGAGATTTTTCCAAGGGTGTTGAGTGCAAAAAGCGTTGAAGAATTCTTGAGAACTGAGCTCAGTCTGGGCGTGATATGATGATAAGGGGAACACGCACCTGCAGTACTAGCGCTGGCACAGGTTTCATTGGAAATGCTTACCAACAGGCACAACCTGGAAAACCGGTCTTTGTAAAACCACGTATCGTGTTTAGTAGTTTATTGTTTTATTAAATCGATTACTATTGCTTAAATATATACTTTAGCGTTTCTTCAGAAACTCATCATTTAAAAAATGTCACTGTTTCTCAGAAACTGGTAGACATTACTTTTTTCTTGATCATTATATATGTGTACCTTCATTGCGACTATTTTTTATTCGTACAACTAAGGCTGGTCTTTGATTTTTCCCGCATAATCATAACTTTAACATTATTTTCTTTGTGCAAATACCCATGCTACAAAAGCTTAGGTCTAGGATCTTACACTAGTACTTTCGACTGAATCAAAATCCTGTAAAATTCTGCTTTGTTAAAGAAATAAATACTCTACTTTTTTTTATCTATAAATATTTTCAGATGAAGTGATTTAATATAATCATGGAAGGACCGTCAAGTCTTCCTGCTTTTGCATTATAAATAATTTACTACTAATACATGTACATCGTTGTTACAATACACTAGTTTACACTCTTTAATATTAATTGATTGGACAAAACGAGGATGAGAGTTACGGAGAGTTTAAGACGGATTCCGCTCAACGTTCGAGCAATAAGTGCAAAAATTAATTACTAAAAAACTACTCATAGCACGGTAAACATTTTGAATACTATTTGAAAACATATCACTTTAATTCACTTCTCCAAGTGACCCCACAATTAAATTCTCAAGCATTCTCGAGAAAATTAATGTCAATCCTCGTAAAAAATGATAAAAACGCACGCCATTTTGTTTTGAACTGACATGAAGCGTCTTTTAATTAAAATATGTAATGACTTCTCTCGCGGGGTCAGCTTGGGAGCTAATTTATCGATAATTTCTTCTTAACTGTATTCAAAATGTTACGCTGCTATGAGTATTTTTTGGTAACTTAATTTTTTGCACTTTTTGCTCGAACGTCCAGCGAAAATGGTCTTAAATTCTCACTCTCGTTTGGCCCGAGGTGATGATAGTCGATGAGAGTTGAAGAAAACTCTCATGAGAAACAACTCTCATCCTCGTTTGGCCCGGGTGTTATACTCCATCTAAACTATGACTCATCCACGTTGTATTAACACAATGTAGCCTGGGCCTAGTCATGGTTAGAGTTTCCATGTAATTCCCAATAGCCCTTTTCACGGTTAACTTGTGATATTTGCATAACAATACACTTGGACATAGAAGCGAGGCAATTTCGGGCACAAGCTGCAAAACATCGTGTTTTTTCTTGAACTCCTTCAACTCTTTTAGTATAAAAAACAGTTTTAAAATGTAGAAGAACTACAATTATTTTAGTTTACGTTGTTTTTTAGAAAACAAAAGTAAGACAGCTTTTCTCTATTATAAAGAGTAGATTCGCATAAGCAACAGAGAGATCGGGTTACGATCTTTACGGCAAACTTTAACTAAAATAGTTGTGTAATTAGTTCTTCTCGGTTTTAAAACTATTTTTATACTAACGTAGTTCAAGGAGCTCAAGAAAATCACGATGTTTTACAGCTTGTGCCCGAAATTGCCTCGCTTCTATGTTTAACTGTATTGTTATGTAAATATTTCAGGTTAACCGTGAAAAGGGCTATTCAGCCATAAACCTATTCAGCCATAAACCGGGTCAAACTTAGACTTGATTGTAATAATCAGCTCCAACAATTTGGGACGAACTAACGGGTATCAGCCATATTTTCTGTTCTTTATCACCCTTCGGGCGAAATTCTGGTGTGTAACTGAAAACAAGAAAATAAAATAAAAACTTGAGTGTGATCATTCGATAATTTCTCCTTACAATATCAGCAGACAGGTGATGAGGATAAAGAAAATCATCAACTGGAGATATTGTCTTGATGTAACACAAATTTATGTATGGTAACTGATAAAGAAGGAGAATTATGAAGCGAGGAGATTTTATGCCGTGTTAGCATTGCAGTGGGAGCCGCGGTTACCCTGCGAGACAGAGATTGACTTCTCTTTCGGCACGCGCGATGAGAAGGAACCTCTGCACACAAACCGCTCGATTTCCTATCGTGCATGCGCGAACTACGTCAGTATAAGTACTCGCGCTCAGCACGCGCGCGCTAATTGTACGCGTAAGCTTTGAATTTCTTTGCATCTGTTGGCAATTTTCTCGGTAATTTCTCAGGAAAATGGTTAGTTCAGTTAGTAGAATATAGTTTTTTTCAATAGATGATTATTGTTTCTGCTGATTTAGCGAGTTTGAAGCAGTTTTTGAAAGGAAAATTTTGTACTGACGCATACAAGTGGCCCGTACGCGTGATGAAGCGCGTGCAAGCGCGCGCTCTTCTAGGTTTTAACGGGGTTTTTAAACCGGTTAAAAACCAGTATTTTGTTAATTTATTCATCCCAGATTTGGGACGCGGCAAGATCAAAGGATCGTGCGGTTGTGGTGCAGAGGTTCCTTCTCATCGCGCGCGCGCCGAAAGAGAAGTCAATCTCTGTCTCGCAGAGGTAGAGCCGCGGTCGGCCTCATGGTTAGCGCGTTGGACTCTGGATCGAGCGGTCCTGGGTTCGAGCGCTGGCTGGGGTCACTGTGTTGTGTTCTTGGGCAAGACACTTTAACTCTCACAGTGGTTCTCTCCACCCAGGAGTATAAATGGTACTTGGAACTGTTAGGGCAACCTTAACAAGTGGAAACCTGCCGATGGACTATCAGGATGGTTTGAAGAGGTCACGCCAAGAATTAGTATCTTGCTAAAATAAAAGCTCCAACTAGGCTGGAACTCAGGACCTCACAGCATCGTCAAGCCAACACAACTGTTTCTATTACACTAAAATATATTTGTACCTACCCCGAGTAAATTTCTTGGTATGTACCCAGTCTCCTCGTCCTTGTTCTGGGCCCACCACCATTCCTTCTCGGTCGCATCTCCCGTTTCAGCACCAGTAAACTCCTCACCGCACACGAAAAACTCAACTCGTCTTGTTCATCAGCTGAGTAGTTATACAGCGCGTACACACGGCCTTCATTAAGGAGCCCAAATTCTGCTGCACATCTAAAGGGAAAAAAATAAATTCAGTACATTGGTTAAAAAAATCGTGCAACGTGCTTTTAACCAATCAGAATAAATATGTTGGTTTTTCGACCAATCAGATGTAAAACCAAAACCGCGATTTGGCTTCGCAACTTTTCCCGCGCTTGCCACTGATTTTATGTTTTACCGCGCTTTGCATTGGTTGCCACGTTTTCCCGCGCTTCGCACCTGGTTTACACGCTTTTTCCCGCGCTTGCCATCGATTTTATGTTTCCCTGCTCTTCGCATTGGTTGCATTTTTTCCCGCGCTTTGCACCGGTTACACGGTTTCCCGCGCTTGCTATCGGTGAAAGTGTTTTCCCGCGCTTAGTCACCACCTACAAGATCTTGCTTCAAGTTCTGATTGGTTTATTATGAGCGAATAGTAATCGACTTTGATTACACCGTTCTACTGTTTACACAATCAACGAATGTTACGTCGTGGAAGTGACTACCGTTCAAATATCTCATACAGTTGAAGTAGCCAGGCAAGCCACGCTCACAGCACTGTAAGGGGGTTTTCTTCTCCAGCGATGTCGCCAGCGAAAACGCACGCGCCTTGTTCAAACAAGAAAGCGAGCCATTTCTGTGGCGTTGTGGCGGCAGCACAATGGAGTGGAGTCCTGTGTTAAAAAAAGGAAATAACCACGGGACTTAAAACTCAACCTTTTACTGGATGCGATAATGTTTGGCTCGAGGCAGAGGCTACAACGTATGCATAGAGTGCAAATTCCTTTGCAAAGGCATAAAGCATTGTTGAATCCACCGTACGGAAAAGATGGCAGCTGTACATTTTGCGAAATTCGTCCCGGTACTAACAACATTGTGTATGCTAGTTTGAAGTTTTTAGAACTTTTCTGTGCGTTTTTATGAGCGTTTTAGAGTTTTCGTGCGCTAAGAATTATGGGTAAATGTACCAGTCGCCATCTTTTTCTCGAGATTTCTATAACTATTACTCACAGAAATTGAGAGCGAATAATCTAGTAATTGTTTTAGTACAGATCATAACAAAAATGAACTCATCCGTCAGAAAAAAGCACCAAAACTTCGGAGAAACGTGTAGAAACCACCATTTTGTAGACGACCTCCAGCCACTCGTATACTAATGCATTGAAAGTGTACGAGTAGCTTCAGCCAATTAGATTGCCGCATTTGCATTTGTATAATTATAGTATATTTTTTATTAGCCTGCGTCCAGACGTCTCCTATTTTATTTTATTATCTATATTAAATACAGTGGAACTTCGATTTCTCGAACCCTCCATTTCTCAAAAACCCCGATTTCTCGAACCAAAAGTTGTTTCCCTTGGACTTGTTTTTCACTGTAATTTTACCCCGATATTTCGAAGTTCCCGATTTCCCGAACCAATTTCGTTTCCCGTGGAGGTTCGAGACATCGAAGTTCCACTGTATTACTTTAAACCGGACTTGTGGTATACAACAAGGCTTTATCTTCAGAAATACAGAGCAAAAAACTAGCAGATATTTTCCCATACTAACCATCCGTGTGAGTCTGGAGAGTTGATATCCGCGCCGTATTGCCACGAGGAAATGAACCACTTGGTCGTGACATGCGCAGACGCGCATTGTGAAGAGCTGTGATTCCATCACTGTTTGGTTTACTAGGATTGTCCACCTGTCGAGGGGAGGGGAGAGGAGAGGACTTTGTTCCATTAAGCAAGTAAAAAGTCAAGACCGTGCTCGGACTGTACTGCGAGACAGAGATTCCCTTCTCTTACTGCGCGCGTCGACGAGGGGGACTGCGTAAGTTTTAAAACCGGTTAGAAACAAGTATTTTTTATTTACTCGTCCCTGGCTGATGGAAAATAATCAAAGAATCGAGAGGTTAAGTGCAGAGGTTCCTTCTCGTCACGCGCGCGGAAAGAGAAGTGAATCTCTGTCTGGCAGGGCGTGTGGCACGCTCGGATCAAAGTGTCCCCACACTGCCGGAGCTTATCCCGGTTTCTATAGCATAAAGCTGACTAGGAGTATTGCTACTCCCCCTGGATGGAATGTTAGTCCATCGGCCATCGCAGGTAACTATCCCCAGCATTTTGTCGGGTTGTGGTACCCATTTATTCTCCTGTGTGGAGAGAGGCGCTATATGTGAAGTGTCTTCTCCAAGACAAACACACAAGGACCCAACCTCGTTCCCAGGGTCTCTCATCTTCACGCCCCTCTCGCTCCAGGGGGCGGGAAGATAAGAGACCCTGGGAACGAGGTTGACAAGGACCTTGGTCACCACCGCGCCGTGTAGAGCAAAAGAGAAATAGAGATTGAACGTTACATTAAGGCGGGGTAAACGTGAATTTCAATGGGTGTAAAGAAGGGACAGAAGGAAAAAAAAAAATGGAACACCAACAGACAGTTGATACCCACGCGGGTGCTCTTGCGTGGTTATCAACTGTCGTCAATGTCAATCTACTAATTTTAACTTCAATTCTAATTTTAAAACTACATTAAATCTTCAATATTTCTTTATTTCCCTAAATTTTCCATACAACTCCTTTGAGCAAAAACTATTTCCTCCCCAAAAGCGACCCTATACCCTAGAAAATACATCCAGCAAAATATTACAAAACACCCGCCATAGTTGAACATAAGATAATCATGTTATTTCGAGCTATTTGAAGAATCTGAACTTGAAGTTTTTATGGGATTGCGTTGAAACGCGAACGCAGATCAGTTCTAACATTAGAACCCATCGTTGGAAGTGGTTATGGAAAAAAGAGCTATTTTAGCGTTAACCCGCCGCCTTACATAGTAAGTATGGAGAGCTTTAGCGATGCGGATTTTTAGCGAAATTGAGGGTTACTGCCTGATTTAATTGCCAGCTACCCTCGCGCCAATAAAGGCTTGCTTGACTAGTTCCAGCTTCCATTTTTTTTTTTCCACTCAAACTGCCCGCGTCCAGAAGAAACTGCATGAGGATCAGGCATCTAACGTGCCCGCGCCCTGTCTTCTTTTTATCAGTCTTCTTTGCTGCGCAGGCGCCAGCATACATCCTCAGCAGGCCTTCTTACTGAAGCAGATACTTTTCCTTGGAAAAGTCCTTCCACGTAGATTTGCTGAGTCAGTGTCCCGATATCTCCATTACAAGGTTCAGGCTTTGGGCTTTATTGTCAAAACCGACGCCAGTAAGTGGCAAGTTAGCATAAACGCGTCTGGTCTGCATATATGTCGTAGCCTTGAAACTGTGAACTAGTTTAAAAGTCCGATCATCTCATCGTTCTACTTACCACAGGCTTCGCTTCATCAACATCCGTAATCTTAAGAGGGAAGTCTTTAATTGTTAAAATCGTTTTCATTTCCACATTTCTCTGAAATTTATCCGCGCTTAGAGGCGTTCTTTCTGAAACTACATCGTCCATATTGCCACTTGGGCTAGTTCTTGAGGGAGATAATTCGCTAGGTAGCGATTCACCGTTAGATAAAATCATCAATTTTTGAGCCGCGTTTTTTGAAGGGAATGATTCTTGAGTTTTCTGTACATTGTCGGTGTGTATAGGAGATGAAACTTGCCTTGAAGATGGTAGCGGTTTAAAAAGACTTGGTGCGGTTAATATATTTTTGGACAAAGGTGCTTGTTCGAGTTGACTTTTCCAGAGAAAACCCCCAGCAACATTTTCACTATTTACAGTGTGGGATGTTTGAGCTTCAGGATATGAACCTAGCGGCGAACTTTCACGTGACTTGTCAATACCACTTTCCGAGCTTAATCGACCATTTTCGGAACTAAGCCGACCACTTTCGGAACTAGGTCGACTACTGTCGTAATTAATCCGACCACTTTCGGAACTTAGTCGACTGCTGTCGTAATGTACTCCACCACTTTCGGAACCAAGCCGACCACTGTCGGAATTGAGCTCTTTTCCGACGAAGATTTTCGATCCCGTTGCTACTGATCCAATAGTTTTATCATCTCCTTCCGAAGAAGAAGTGTCTTCCTGCTCTTGAAGCGTCTTTTTATTTCGACTCGATAGCTGTATGTTAAAGGATGACACAACTTGTTTCGCATCTTGGCGTGGTGGTTTTCTTGGTTTGCTCCCTTGTTCTCGAATTGTAAACGCAGTTTCCTTCTCTGCGCTTTCCTTATCGACAGACTCTTCGTGTTTTCGTTCCTCGCCATCGTGAAAAGTGTCATCACTCGATTCGTCATTTACCAGCAATTCGTTCACTTCGGGATAAGTCGGAGCGACGCCTCGGTACATAAACCTCGTTCGTTTGCTCGTCGGAACCGGCGAGCGTTTCTCGGGAATCATCGCATTGTTCGCCGAATAAAATGAAGCAGATGGAGTTACCGTAATCTTCGTAAGTGACGTCTGGCCACGAATGGATATCGAGTTGGAAATCAATGGCGCGAGTTGTGATCGATTAGCAGATGTGTTCATGTTTGGGTCACCAGGCATTTTTTTCGCACGAAAAGATATCGGTTTGAAAATTAACGGCGCGATCTGTGATCGATCGTAAGTTGTTTTCTCAGAGCTCTGTACGATATCAGACAAACGCTTTACGTTATCGGTTTCATCGTTAGGGTGTTCGGATTTATAATCCTCGTTTGAGTTTCCGAAACTGGGCGAGGACCCCACCGATTTTTCCTTCTGAACAAAACCATTCGCCTTTATTGAATTTTGTTCCAGCAACAATGGCAAAGAATAATTTATTGAAGTTTTCTTGTTCATTTCAAATGAAGAATCATCCACCGTCATCTTTGTATCTTCTAAGCGAGCTTTCTCGTTGTTGTAAGATGAAGAATCCTCTTCATTTCTTTGCAAGCGAAGCTGTGATTCGCTGTTACGCATAGCTTGTCGTTGCGGCGATATTCTGTTATTGAGTGGGGCGGGTGTTTGATAACAAAGCCGCGACAATTGCGCTTTCCCCGCCGTTTTAACCTTAGACTCTGCAGTTTTGAGTTCCGCCAGGTTTGGGACTTCTCCTCCATGGTCACCACTAGTTGTCGTCACATTCATTCGGTTAGGTTTCGTCTCCAAAGCTTTCACTTCAGTCAATCTAAGCGCTCTTTGTCCATCACTACCGCTTGTTCCGTCAGTTTGCTTCGCACTCATTTTGGGTTTCGTCCCACTTCTTGAAAAATCCATCACCGTTGCCCGCGCTATCGAATCAACATTTTCGTTCTTCGTTGGAAAGGCTTCCGATTTGACTAGCCGAGCTTGCAATGGGAGGTCGTTAGCGCCTGCCTCGTTATATAAAACACCAGGAATTGGTTCCTCTGGTTCTGCGTTTAAGGGCTGAAACGTGTTGGCATTGGAAAGTCCTTGATATTGCGCAGTATTTGCTAGTCCTTGAAAACTCCGCTGAGGAGAAGCTTTGCTACTTGTTTCCGCGTTTCGGTGTTGGGGTGGATCTGAAGGGAGTGAAAAGTTGTCGGTTCTCTTAGCAACGCCTGTAATAGCAAACACTGCCGCTTTGGGCCGAGTGATCGAGTTCGAAGAGGCGGACGACGAAGACGAAAACGACGAAGGAGAACTCGGCCCCGAAAAATCCCCTCCATCACTTGGAGTGGAACTCTCCGTGCTACATGATGGCGCTTCGGTTTTGAAATCTAATCCACTCAAAATATGTTTGATTTCTGCCGAATGCGGGACTTCAAACTCGCCTTGTTGCAAAGTTGGATTTCGTTCTTCGGTATTTCCCACAGCATCTTGTCTAGGCTTTATTTTCAAGGATGAAATATCCATGAACTCATTCATACTATAGTAACGTTTTGCTCTCTGTTCGTCCATTGAATGCACTCCGTTAAGGTCAAATAATTCACGCGCGTGAATTACGGGTGTTTCCACTCCTTCGGGATCTACACGCTGCGAAGGATTAGAAGAACCGTTTGACAATTTCGTGGACGAAGTGATATCTTTCGTGCCTCTTAATTCTCTATCGCGAGAGCTCCAACGCTTCCCGCCTTCTGTAACACCATCCGTTTCAAAGCGTGACTTCAGCGTCGTCACGCGTGACGCTCTTGGAGGACCTGGTCCTTGCGTGAGATCTTCCGTGGAGGACTTACTACTTGCGTGACCATCAGAGATTTCCTCTTCTACTTCGAGCAACGTTTCTAACTTCCTTGCGTTACGACCACGCCCACGAAAAGAACCGGAAGTTGCCGGTGCATTTCCGGTCGAGTTTGTGTTTTTAGAATCCCCATTACTAGTTTTGTTCGATCGTTTAGAAAAGCTACCAAGATTACTGTAATCCATTTCCACAAAGTCTTGTTCACCTGTGGGTGAAGCTGAACCGTTCACACGATGGTTTGATTGTTTGGTGTGATTATCCTGCGATCGTTTTTGTCGCAAATCGTTCGTGTAGTGGTCAATTTGAGCGTCAAGTTCGAAGAGTTCCTTGTGTTTTTCGGCGAGAAGTTGTTTCTGTGATTGAATCTGAACGCTCTGCTGATGGTTGAGTTCATTTCGCGTCTGAAATAAGAAAGAAAAATTAAAACAAGGTCATATTGACTCTTCCGTTTTCCTATAAGGTTGTAAATCTCTGCTTACGAGAACGCGAGCACGCAAAATATAAAATTATTAAAACCCTTTCACTCCCAGAATAGCTTGTTCCAGGCGTTCGGATAGTGAAGGAGCGACGCGAAAAGACACGCAAAGCGCGAAGAGTGGCGAGTGAATAATAGGCGTGGGCGTCGCTCCTCCACTATCCGAATCGCCAATCTTCGCGCTTCGCGCGTCTTTTCGCGTCGCTCCTCCACTATCCGAACGCCTGGAACAGGCTACTCCCAGAATCAAGTGCATCAAGTCAATTGTTGTATTTTTAACGTTTACGTCTGTTTATGAAATCCTAGTGTGTGACCACTCAAATTAAAGCTAATGAACAGTTCTTTCATGTGGTACTGTTTGTTTTTCCATATCTTGCACAATGAAATTTGGGATTTTTTTCACTTTTTTGCTTTGACTTGCTATTGCGTTACAAATTGTCACGTATTCTCACCATCAACTCCTTCCTAAGCCTCTCCAGTTCCAGCTCTTGGTGCGTTTTCTCTCGACTCGGAGAAGACTGGGACCAGCCCTTTCTTTGCTTATCCAGTTGTTGCGTGAGGCTTTCTACTTTAACCACTGCAATGGCCAGCTCTTTCTCTTTTTCCATGAACAGGGAACGCACGTTATCCAGTTCTTCAGCTAAAACACGGAAACTTTCATAGTTAGCGTGGTCTTCTGACGACTGCGATAAACCAATCATAACTCGAAGTAAAAGCTGGCAACCGGTGTGAAAAGCGCGGGAAAAGTCACGTGAGTCAATGTACGATTTGGGTTGGGTTTTGCAGCTGATTGGCCGTTTAGAAAACGTCGATGTTTTGATTGGCTAAAGCATGATACGCAGCGCGAAGCAAAAGCATGTAACGGGTGAAAAGTGCGGGAAAAAGTCGTGTTCATACTGGG
This sequence comes from Desmophyllum pertusum, assembly GCA_029204205.1. Taxonomy (NCBI): domain Eukaryota; kingdom Metazoa; phylum Cnidaria; class Anthozoa; order Scleractinia; family Caryophylliidae; genus Desmophyllum; species Desmophyllum pertusum. Next base: position 889,503 of record MU826365.1, read on the forward strand.
TTGGGTTCTGCACCCGATTGGCTGTGCCAAAAAAGGTCTTTGTCCTGATTGGTTGGATTGTGATATGCACCTTGAAGCAAAAACATAGCGGTAAAATGCGCGGGGAAAAAGAGAAGCGAGACGTGTCTCACTAGTACTTACTTAGGCTGTGGAGGAAGGGGGGAGGAGGGGGATAGGGGAGGAGGGGGATAGGGGACGAGTACCTTGGAGTAAAGAGGGCGCAGGGAAGCAGGATTTCCAAGGTGGCGGAAACTGGGAGAAATAGAAAAACAATTTTCAATAGAAAAAGCACAAAGAGGGGGAAGGGGCGGGAACCGGGAAGTTCAGACCCCTTGCGCCGAACCCTCCATAGGCCCTTAGGCTCTTCAGAGATCATAAGCCATCAACAAAATACCTCTAATTTTAGCATCTATAAAAATATAATTCCAAGACCTACCCAAAGCGCTGTTACTGAGTTTGTAGGTATCCACCTGATCCTGGACCTGTCGCAATGCTTTCAGTCGTTTCTCCTGCTCATCAGCCTTAGTTGATAGCTGATCTATGTATCGGTTCTGAGGTTTGTTTTGTGATTTCCGTTTCATCTCCATAAGTTGTATCTGTCTTGTTTTTAGCTCTCTTTCTTTGGCGACAATTTCTTGTTGTTGTTTAGCGGCAAATTCTTTCAGGTCGTTGACAGAGACTCTACTACCACCTAAAAGCTGGTAAACAACAACAACAACAAGGATACTGTAATAAGTGTAAGTGCTTTTTTGTTTAATTAACTGGTGAATTGTAATAATTATTGTAAGTAATGCCAATCAGTAACGAGAAGTGTATCGCTTAGTAAAGATATTGTAATAAGTGCAGTGTATTGTTTTTGGTTAAATAATAAACAATGTTCAACAACAGCTCAAGTTTGGCATGTTGTATGATTGCATAATTTTTTATGTAGATGGAACCTCCTGAACCACAAAGGGGACAACAAAATTGGACTTACATGTAGGCCAAAGCCGCCCACAAAGCCAATCGAGAGCTCCTATCCTAGTTTCTGTAGCAAGAACCGACCAGGAGCAAATTGCTATAACTATCTCTGGATGGGATGCTAGTCCATCACAGCTGAATTACCTCCCAGCATTTCTTCAGGTTGCCCTAACATTTTGTCAGTATCTGGGTATACCCCTTTGGTGGAGGGAGGCACTGTGAGAGTAAAGTGTCTTGCCAAAGAACACAATACAATGAGCCCAATCAAGCCTCAAATCTGGACCACTCAAACCCAGAGTCCAACACGCTAACAATCAGGCCATCCCGCGTCCCTATTAAATGTTCCCTTAACTGGAGGTTTAATGTAGTGAGTGCTTGCTTGTTTTTTTTTTTCGGACCACCAATACGTACCATGACCCCTTAATGGACGTGTGGCTCTACTGCACATGTGTTCGAAACCCCATGTTTCAACTAACCATGACTGCCATGGTTCTTTGGACTTCTTGGACAGTCCCTTTAGAGTATTATTAATATATTACATTGTGACAGAATAGCCCTATATAAGGGAGTCTCAATAAAATGTATGTATAAATGCATGTACTGAGCAAGTCAGGT
>MU826365.1:901406-912166 GCA_029204205.1 Desmophyllum pertusum
ATCCCCCACCCCCCACCCCCCCCCCACCCCCCCCTGCGAGTTTGTCCTCGCCCGAATTTATGTCAGTTGAATGGCAGAGTTTGTCTCGCCGGAGTTCCTGAGCTGTTATTGCGTATTTGTCTCGCGGGGGTTTTAAAAAAATTTGTACCGTATTGGGCGAGTGTGACTGGGGGGGGGAGTCTCGCCGGGTTTTACGTAGTTGGTAGCGCTGGGCGAGTGTGTCTCGCCGAGATTTTAAGGTTGGTACCTGGCGAGTGTGTCTCGCGCGTTTATAGTTCGGTACCTATCGAGTGTGTCTCCGAGCCGACTTTTAGTGCGCTACCTGCGAGTGTGTCTCCGACTTTAAGGTTTTGATAGGCGAGTTTGTCTTGGCTTGGGGGGGGGAGTTCTTATATAGCGGGCGAGTTTGTCTTGCTTGAAGTTTGGTATGAGCGCAGTTCTGTCCTTGCCTTGGAGTTTTATCAGGCGAGTTTTGCTCTATGCTTGAAGGTTTATCCTGGCGAGTTTAGCTCTTGGATGTAAGTTTTATAGGCGGAGTTTGTCGTGCCTTTGGGGAGGTCTTATGGGGGGGCGAGTTGGTCTTGGCGTGTAAGTTTTCATAGCCGAGTTTGTACTTGCTTGCAAGTGTTAATAGGCGCGAGTTTAGTCTATCGCTTTAAGTTTTAGTAAAAGCGAGTGTTAGTCTTAGGCGTCGAAGTTTTATAGGCGCAGGAGTGTCAGTGCCTTAGCGAGTTTAATGAGGCGAGGTTTTGCTCCTTGGCTTAAGCTGTTGATAGCAAGTCTGTCTTGGGCTTTAAGTTTATAAAGGCGAGTTGGTACTTTGCTTAAGCAAGTGTTATATGCGAGTCTCTGTCTTGGCTTTAAGTGTTCATTAGCGCAGTTTGTCTTAGCTGCTTTCATATTGCGCGGTTTGTCTCGGCCCGAGTATTAAATTTAATAAGTTGTTGGAGTTAGTGGGCGAGTTGATCTGCGGGCCAAGTTTTAGTTAGAAGTACAATTGCTGAGTGTTGTGTGCTCACCGCCGAGCTAAGCAGTTCTTATATTGTGCTGTATGTTAGCGGCGTAGTAGTTCCATGTGTGTTCTATATTGCCGCAGTTTTGTCTCTCCATTCGGCCGATAGTTCACAGGCTATGTTATGTGGCGTGTTGTTCTCGCCTGACTTTAGTTGTTATTGGGGCGTGCTTCCGTCGATCGGTCCGAGTTAACTTCGCGAGTGGTTTTATTGCGCGTAGTTTGTCCTCGCTTACCGAGTTTAGTGTCGTTACTGCCGAGTTTTTGTCACGTGGCCTGAAGGTTTACTCAGCTGATATTATATGCGAGTTTTGTCTCCGAACGAGCTTTAGTTGTTCTGCGAGTATTTATGTACGTGCCGAGTTTACTAGTTATTAAATTGCGAGTTTCCTGTCCTCGCGCGAGTTAGTGTTATTGGCGAGTTTGTCCGCACGGGCGAGTTCTACTAGTTGTTATTAGGGCGGAGTTTTCGTCTGCGAGCGCGAGTTTCCACGCGTTGTTATTGCGGAGTTTTGTCTCGGCACGAGTTTTTAAGTAAGTTAGACTGCGCAGTTCCGTTTTGTCGGGGCGGCCGAGTTTAGTGTTATTAGGCGAGTTTTGTCTCGGTGGGCCGGAGTTGCAGTTGATTATTTGCGAGCTTTTGTCGCGGCCGCGTTTAGTTGTTATTGCGTCAAGGGTGGGGTGGGGGGGTTTTGTTTTTCGCCGACGAGTTTGAAGTTGTTCAGTGCGAGTCATTTAGTCGTGGCCGAGTTTAGGCTAGGTGCTTAATTAGGCGGGAGTCTTTATCTCGTCCGATTCGTTTTACGGTTGTTATATGCGAGTTTTAAGTCTCGCCGAGCTTTAAGTTGTTATTTGGGGCAGTTTTGTCGCGCCGAGTTTAGTGTTATTGCGGGTTTTTGTCCCGCCGAGTTTAGTGTTATTGCGAGTTTGTCTGCGCCGAGTTTAGTAATGTTATGCGCGATTTTGTGTCGTCGCCGAGTTTCACGGTTGTTATTGCGAGTTTTGTCGCGCGCGAGTTTAGTAGTTGTTATTGCGAGTTTTGTCTCTGCCGAGTTTTACGGTTGTTATTGCGAGTTTTGTCTGCGCGCGAGTTTAGTTGTTATTGCGAGTTTTGTCGCGCCGAGTTTAGTGTTATTGCGAGTTTGGTCGCCGCCGAGTTTAGTGTTATTGACGAGTTTTGTCTCGCCGAGTTTAGTAATGTTATATCGCGAGTTTTGTCTGCGCCGAGTTTAGTTGTTTAATATTACGAGTTTTGTCGTGGCCGAGTTTAGTATGTTATTGGCGAGCTTTTGTCGCGCCGAGTTTTAGTTGTTATTGCGAGCTTTGTCGCGCCGAGTTTAGTTGTTAATGCAAATTTTGTCTCGCCGAGTTTAGTTGTTATTGCGAGTTTTGTCGCGCCGAGTTTAGTTGTTATTGCGAGTTTTTGTCCTCGCCGAGTTTAGTGTTATTGCGAGGTCGCACTAGTTCAGTTGTTTTTGCGAGTTTGTTGCGCCGAGTTCAGTTCTAATGCGTGTTTGTTGCCCGAGTTCAGTTGTTATGCGAGTTTTGTCTCGCCGAGTTTAGTGTTATTGCGAGTGTCGCACCTAGTCAGTTCTATTGCGAGTTTGTTGCGCCGAGTTCAGTTCTAATTGCGTGTTTGTTCGCACCGAGTTTAGTTGTTATTGCGAGTTTTGTCTCGCCGAGTTTAGTGTTATTGCGAGGCCGCCCTAGTTCAGTTCTAATTGCGAGTTTGTTGGCGCCGAGTTCAGTTGCTATTGCTAGTTTTGTCTCGCCGAGTTCAGTTGTTTATTGCGAGGTCGCACCTAGTTCAGTTGTTATTGCGAGTTTGTTGCACCGAGTTCTAGTTCTAATTGCGTGTTTGTTGCACCGAGTTCGGTTGTTATTGCGAGTTTTTGTCGCGTCTAGTTCAGTTGTTATTGCGAGTCTGTCGCACCTAGTTCAGAAGTTGTTATTGCGAGTTTGTTGCGCTGAGTTTAGTTGCTATTGCTAGTTTTTCGTACCGAGATCAGTTGTTTTTGCGAGTTTTGTCCCGCGCTCCGACTGAGCCCAGTTTATTTTGCCAGTTTGTCTCGCCGAGTTTATAGATAGTTGTTGTAGGACGTTTGTCTCGTCGAATTAGTTTGTATTGTCTCTACGAATTTAGCTGTTTATATAACGAGTTTGGTCTCTGCGCCAGTCTGCGCCGAATCAGTTCTGATGGCGTGTTTGTTTTCCACGGCCTCGCAGAGTTGTTTCAGTGGGTTCAACCGAACTTCGTTGTTTTAGCGAGGCTATTTCCTTGACGGGTTATAATGTATGTGTCTCGCTGAATTTTTAGTTGTTGGCTCTAGTTGTATTCTTACAGTTACTGTACCAAGTGATTTCGTCTCGCTACTTATTTCGTTTTTCTGTGGGTGGCCTTTATTGGCGAAGCTTCCTCGAAGGGATTATCTAATATCCTTCATTGCTCTGTCCCTGGACGGGGTATTTCGGGGTTGCTTCGCTTTGGGTCCTACCCGTCCCTAGTGGGATTTATTTTCTTTTTATGGCAACCTATAGCTACAAACCGTTGTCTCTTTTGCCCATAGGAGGCTGTGTCGTTCCGTATCTGTTTGCTACTGTAACTTTATGGGTAAACCCCAAAGCGTCGCAGCCCCGATGCTCTCTGTGTTTTAGTCTCTGAGCTATCGGTTCAGACCTCAACTTAGGTTGTGCTCTTTTAAGATCCTAAGGATTGGTGGTCGTAGATTCATCTGTATGTCAAGAAATGGAAAAATGTTTTTTCTCCATAGCACAGTATCAAGAAACTCTATCTTATATCAGACGCAAATGTAATGTTAGAAAAGTCTTCGGCCTATTTTTGGGGGGTATTTCCAAGGCTCGTTTTATAACTCTAAACATTTTCAAGCCGGAGTAATTTGTTTGTTTGTTTGCTTTTTTCAGTCCTATCTTGCCATGGGTTTTAATGCAAGCCTTTATTATGGACCTCCTTTCAACTGGGGAAAAGTGGGCGTGGTTGGTTTTACTCACCTCAGTTATGCCATTTACTGTTTAGCCCTCTAAGCCCAGAATGTTAATTATACGAGTTTAGAGTTTAGCCCTATTTAATAGCCCAGAATGTTGTGTCATGATGAGTGTTTTTTCTTGTGGATCATGGACTACATTTTGGTAACCCTGGATACGTGTCACTGAATCCCGGAAGGGAGTATTTTTGAGTTATGGGAGGAACATACAAAGTATTACTGGATTTCCAGCTTTTGTGGTCATGAAGTTCCCTATTAGAGTTACTATGTGAGTAATCGCCGACGGGCTGATTCTCCCCATATCTAATCATAGCCCAGGCATTGTTTGTAGGGGATCCCAGTGAGAATATATTACTATTCTCTCTGGGGAACCCGCATATAATGCCTCTATATTCCTGATTAGATATATTCGACGTGCAGTATGTGGTCCGTTGGGATGTGTTACGTAACCTTATACCCCGTGTTCAGTATTTCAGTCCACACCTCACGCCATAACTCGCTCAGTCTTTTCGACAGGACGACCGTCACTTTGCTTCCCCACCCACCTCCCGCAGCGATGAGCCATCCTCTCCTCTGGGAGCTACCTGCTCCCAATCGCCTCGGGCTGATTCTCCCCATATCTAATCATAGCCCAGGCATTGTTTGTAGGGATCCCAGTGAGAATAATTACTATTTTCCTTGAATCATGAAGTGGGAAAAAAACCTATATAGGGAAAGAGTACAGCATGCCCAGAATATAGTATTGTATTTCCCCTTATATGCGAACAAGCTGTAGGCTATAATATTTTGTGCCATTTTCAATCTACTTGGTTTACGATTTTTTCCTATACCTCGGTCGAGCGCAATAAAATTTGCCATCTGCGTGCGTTTCAATCTCGTACCCAGAGTCCACGGTCTCTTCCATCAGCGGTTCGTGGTCGCCAGGTGAACTCTGGGGAATGGAATTGTTCATCCAGAAATCTGGGATAACAGTCACTTCCGCTGCCATTCTTGTTACACGAACAGCCAATCAAAAATTCGATATTTATTCCATTCCCAAGAGTCTAACTGGCGACGACTACCGCTGACTGAGGAGACCGTTGACTCTAGGGTACGAGATTGCGTGCATTTGGAAACAATCCATAAACGTTCGCGTGGCCTCTCTCGATCCCAGCTATCACTCTTTCCAAAGTGAGCTATTAAAAACCGTTCTATTATTAAAAGACAATACAAGACAAAGTAACTTTATAAAAGCCAGACAAAAGGTTTTATTGTTAAAGTAAGTTAATAGTAACGCTGGATTTACATAAATTCGTACCCATCCATAACTTACTAACTGACTTAGCTACTGATTTGAATCATTCTGAAAACGGAGTACATCTTGCAGTCATAAAAAGTGCAAACACTTTGAACACTCGAAACCGACAACTGAATCTGTCGACTTTTTATTGAGTAATCACAAACTAAGAAAGCTCTCCACATCAGCATGAGAATACGTCATGTTACTTAGGCAACTACGCTGGCTAAACTGATCGCGGACTCAGTCAAATTCCGACCAAAGCCGGATGTGAAACAGCAGTTGAAACTACGTTGCATATTATGTGTAGTCACCAGTTCCACTGTCCATCAGCTCCTTCCTCCACCGGATTGAGCTGCTAATGGTCTGGGTACCAGCCACGTCTCGCCCACGCCTGGCTTCTATCAAAAGCCGCCGCCCAGCAGCGAATCAATTATGTGTAATAAATTTCAATAATTAAAATAAATTATTAATATATATATTTTTTATACAGATGAGTCGTGTAGAGACTGTATGTGGTCCTTTGGCTGAGAGCGCTGAGGCGATTGTCTGTCTGTTATCTTCCCGATCACACAGCTGAAAACAAGAAATCAGTCAATACAAATAGATAAGACTTTCTAACAGTCATTTCCAATATCATTTCTCCCAGGACTCCCTCTCATTTAGGCTCGATTACCAGCCGCTGTTCGGGAAAATGAGCCCACGCTCATTTCCCTCGAACGTCTCTTTCTCGGGGACGAACGAAGACAGGACTCGAGAGAGAGGGGCGGAAATCGAGCCTACCTCGCATTACGCTCTAGGGACGTGCGCTCGTAACTGGACTAAGTGTGGAAGGTCGTCTTGTGGCCACTACAAATAAAATTACCAGTGTAAACTTAAAATTGCTTTTTCTTTGTGCGGTTGCATTCAGCTGATGTACAAGCAATATATTAAAACCGGAAAAGGGATGAAGCAATATCTATAATTAAACAGTTACAATTACAGTTATACACGAAAAAAACTCTTTCGAGGTTTTCAAATGTTTTTAAGGTTTTTCGATGTACAAAATTACTTGAAATTCAAGGAAACCTTCAAAATAATACTTTTACTAAGATAGTGAAACACCAAAGAGGTAATAATAAACCAAACAGGAATAAGGATGGTTAAGATTGGGGAAGATTGAGACGGATTACGAACAACGAACTTGAAAAAAAATCGGCTATTTTTTTTCAAGATGCGCCATCCTTTACCTTAAAATAATAGTTTCCTAAGAATAGAAAAACACCAAAGAGGTAAATAATAACCAAACAGGAACAAGGATGGTTAAGGATGGAGAAGATTAAGACGGATTACGAACGAAGACTAAATTTTTCACCATGCGCCATCCGTGACATAGCGGTCGAACTCACCTCTTCTTCCAGACATGACTCTGAAAAATTGAAGGATGACATTTTTAAATTGTTTCATCCTCTGTTAGTTCCATGGAGTCGTTTGTGTAGCTTGGGTATAAACTGAGGCTCCAGATCGGATATTTCATCGGACGACTCTTGCGGGGAAAGATGTTTACTCTCACAAGAGCTCCCCGAGTTTGAGTTCCATCGTTTTCTTCCGTTTTGCTTTCTTCCTGGGATACTAATAGGGGGACCCTGGTGTGTTGGGGCATTCATCGCAGGGGCGCTTACACGCAGTTACATCATGATCACTGTCACTACAACTACAACTGGGGCCACTTGGTCTGTATAGACCCACGAATGGCCTTGAGGAGAACCATGGCAACAAGGCCTCGTTTTGTGTCCAGAACTGTGGCCTTGAGGGGGCATAAATTCGTCTACATCCTGGCTCTCCGGGTTGATGTCCCTGGTGATCTACGACGCTTGGATTTGCTGAGACAACTGCGACTTCGTTTCATTTTTCTGGCGTCGCTTTGTGTGTCTTGATCTTCACTGTCACCCTCCTGAGGCCAGAAACCGCGTTCTGTAGGGCTGCTGGAACTGCTCGAGGTGTTGGGGCTGAAGTGAACGAAAGGCAAACAATAAGTATAGATAAGTAACAATGACCGAGAAATCAGTGTTCGTATTAATGTCAAATTACCATCTACATGGTCGTTTGTGTTTGTGTTCTTGGGCAAGACACTTCACTCTCATAGTGCCTCTCTCCACCCAGGAGTATTAATGGCTACTGGCGACAAAATGCTGTTGTTGTTTTTTTATTGAGGTTTGCACATTACAGATACAAAAAGATACTACAATATAAAACAATTTACAGATACAAAAAGAGGCTCGCTTGTTTTGCTTTTCGCTTTACTGGAAGTAGGAACTGCTCGGGCCAATAAGCTAACCATTTATTAAATCCACGCGTACTCCCCAAATTTTAGTGCTGTATATATATACGAATACTGTTCAAACGTAACTACACCCGTATCTTCAATCTACCTTCCCTTCCTCCCATCCCTTCCTTCCTCCCCCTCGCTCTCTTCCCCATCCCGTCCTCCCTGGCCTCCCTCTCTCTCTTTCTCTCCCTTACTCACTCACCAGCTTGAGGACGGGAGTTTCCCGACAGGTTGATTAGATAACACCTTCTCCACAGCAGTAGTGCGCGCCTTCAGCTCTGACTTAACCAGCCTCTTTTTATTGTTTTACAACTTTGAGTTGTCGCTCACGCTATGGGAATAAATCACAAAAATTCACAACTTATCCAGCTTGCTTTCTACTTATTATACCCATAAAAGATTCTTACAACGAGAAAAGCACATGTATGTACTGTTAGAGTGTCGTGAAACCGTTACCAAAGCAATTACAATGGCCAATCACAACAAACGTAAAACAATGCAACGAACCAATGAGAACTCAAAGCAAATACACGTAACCGACGCCAAGCGCGGGAAAACGCGTGCGACCAAGTCGTGATTGGTTTTGGTTTTGCATCTGATTGGTTAAGAAGGTGGCGCGAGTTTTTTTAAACCAATCACAGAGCGTAGTAAAGCAAGAAAATCTCTCTAGTACTACCACCATTGTTTTATCACCTGAGAAGTTCTTTTTCTCGTGCTTTCCATATGTTGCTATGCATTCATTCAGACTTCCTGGTATAAATTGTTGGCTCTCTCAAGCTTTTGGCTCGTAGTGAACTCGGATGTCCCGTGCGTGTCTGAAAATCCAAAGTTTAAAAGCACAACCATTCAGTAAGAAGGTCGGTGAGCATAGTTTATACAGTCAAAGCTCTCTGAGCGGACACTCTCGTAAGCGGACAGCTTTTTCCTTACGGCCACCTCTGCATAAAACCCCGTTTGAACTCTAGCTCATAGCAAACTCTGTATTTACACATTGCCCGTAAGCGGCCACCTCCAGTTGCGGACAACTTTTTCTGCTTCCCGAGGGTAGTCCGTTAACGGGAACTGCGACTGTATATGGAGACATACGGCTGGCTAAAAAATGTGGTCGCTGACAAATAATCCGGTAAATTCTACACATCGACCGGGGCCAAGCGTCGGAAAAATCATATTTTATGAAGGTTAAAAACACCAAATGAGGTAAAAATACACCAAAAAGGAATCAGGGATGGTAATGTTGATGTGGGGAAGATGAAGACGTATTACGAAACGGAATGTCAAACTTAAAAAATTGACAAAATGGAATAACTGATTCCAGATCGAATTGGAATTTAGAAAATGTTGGTTTTTGTGGAGGGAGGTAAACCGGAGTGCCCCGAGAAAAAACCCAATAACAAACTCAACCCACATTGTCCCGGTTTTTTCTATCTCCGATTTGACCCGTAATTTTGGAGAAAATTCCATGAGATACTGACAGTTTTTTTTTTCTCCGTTTAACAATGCCGCTCGTGTCTCTGCCTTTAATTTGTTTCTAGTCAGTTACTACTAGTTAGGGTCGAATTAGATCGTTGTTCAAGGAAAAATCCCTTTCCTTATCCGTGCAATTTTCTCCAAAATTACGGGCCAAACCCGGAAAAAAAAATATGGCCCTTTGTTTTTGAATGAATTGGAAGGCCACAAGCAAAAAATCAGGCAAAACTGAGCAGAGAAAAAAGCTACGTCCCAGATGGCGCATCTTAAATAAATTGGCCAACTTTTTCAAGTTCTAATTCGCCGTTCGCAATCCGTCTTAATCCTTCTCCATATCCTCTAACACCATCCTTGTTTCTGTATGGTTTATTATCAATCACCTCTTTGGTGTTTTTCTCCCTTAGTAAACTATAATTTTGAGGCTTTTTGTCAATTTGAAGGTGATTTTGGGGGGGGGGAAATTTTTGCCAAAATGACTTTAAAATATCGTGACATAGCTTTCTTTAAAGTCAGTTTATGCCCTCGGTTCCTCGATTGACATGTATACCTTAGTTCTTCCTTCCTTCTTCTGATTAGCTCTTCATCAAGCTGTTGAAGTTGGATGAAGGTTTTTGTAGATGTATCAATGCTTCCTGTTCTTTCATCTTCTCAAACTCCTCTTTTCACTTTCCACCTCTCCATGTTAGCTTTCAAACAGATTTTCATTTGGTTAAGGGGTGACTTCACAAAATAACACAAGCTGGCGGGGAAGACTCGGCCGACCTAATGGTTAGCGCGTTTGGCCTCTCAAGCGGTCCGGACTCAAGCGCTGGCCGGGATCATTGTGTTGTGATCTTGGACAACACAATTTACTCCTCACAGTGCCTCTCTCCATCCAGGAATATAAATCAGGTACACTTGGTGAACTGTAAGGTTAACCTGACAAAAATAATGCTGGGGGCAATGGGAGTGTGGGGGGGGGGGGGAGGGGGGGGGGGGGTGAGGAAGGGGGGAGGTAACAAGCAATGGACTACATGTAACATATCCCCTCTAGTGAAATAGCAATAACGTACTAGTCCCTTCATGGTATGGATACCGTAGTTTAAGCCGCCAGCTGGCCACTACGCTTTTGCTTGTAGACAATCACTAGTAGCTGGTCCTTGAGTACCTTAAGGTTCTGATTCGTTATGAATTAAACACTAAGAAATAGACCACAGGCAGTAGCTTAAATGTTTCTCCTCACCAGACACATATAGGGGATTGTTCATGGCCTAGACTCTATTTTTATTATATTAATTTATTGGTATTATTCTCTAGTGGACACAAGGACCCAACGCGCTTAACAGAGCTTAAACAGCAGGCATGTTTGTCCTGAGACTCACCTGTTGGTTCAGATAAATTTCTTGTGGTGTTTTAAGCACATCCCCTGCAGCGATCTCCGACATTAAGTAGGCACTTGATGGAACGATGGACGATTCTTTGGTTTGCTATTCCTAGAGGGAGAAACAAAAAATATTTAATTTGAGCCATGTTAATTGGATGAACCTTGATATGAGTAATAAAATCCCTGCCAACTCTCCTGGATGAATCTAGGAAGCCTGAGATTGATGCCAAATCTCATGAATGTTACATGGGGAAGGGGGTAGTGGCAGGAAGCCAAAAGTAATTGTGGGGGGGTGGGGGGGGGTGTCTACGGGAAGTGGGAAAAGAGAGGAT